>OY992866.1:12495673-13080673 GCA_963921415.1 Pyrausta despicata | reverse complement strand
ATAAAACTATTGCTTCTGTAATTTGTGGAGCAAATTGGTGTAACAAAGGTACTAAAGTGGCGGGGGTTGGATCTGGGACACTTCAAATACATTTTTATTTTTTATTTTATTTTATTTCCTTTATACAGGAAAACAAACAGCTGTGTTATAATACATAAAGCTTATAAAACAAGGCGTCGTTCATTAGCCATTCAGTTTTCACAATTAGGTATACAATTATGATGTTGTTATGATGTTGACGAGTAGAGTAGATTTTACTTAGCAAGTACGGAGAAGTACGGAGTTTATTGTAAAACTAATGAACGTCGTCATAGACTGCAAATAAAACACCACAATTTCCTCATTTATTTATTATAACGGATATTGGCAAATCCCATGGCACCCCTTGGGTACCTCACCAGGCTGTAGTTTGCATATTTTGTTCCCGCAGATGTATTCCCCTTTTCGAAGAGACGGGAAGAAGGGCTGGACCTTGGTAAGCGGGACCCGACCTGGGGAACAAAGGTTCTGATAAATAAAATAGAACAAGCATTAGATAAACCCAACCACTTCATACGTTTTGACCAACCGAAAGTCCCTGCAAGAGAACGTCGTTTTCTCGTTTTCTTCCTCGTATGCTCCGTGAGGCCATTGAAATTAGAAGACACCCTAATTTTAATAGAGAAGACGGTTGGAAAATTGCACCAGCTTGGGATCCTGTTTTAGCCGAGACTCAAGCTCGACCCCGCATTGCAAGACCTCAAGATTCTGTTAGCTCATTTTGTGTGGATAGGAACGTAACTTAATATTTTTGAGTGATGGTAGTTTACAATTTTTTCAAACTATGTAATCATTAAGTATAAACTATTAATGACAACTAACACCTTAGTCTACCTGTGACCACGGTCGCTGAAAAGGGTCCGAAACGTCAGGTTAAATTAAAATGTAAATAAATCGCGAAATAATCCGTAAAAAGTGTCTCATTTCAATGTCTACTTTTTCGCGTAAAACGAAGAAACAAATAAATAAAATAGGTTTGTTATTATCGGTTTCAAGGGGCATATCACAAAATTTTAAAAACTAATCAGTTTTTGGCCGAAATCTTCGTAGCGGCCTCCGATTTTCGATTTATCTTTCGGAATTCATGTTTTCGGCAAAAAACTTCATAAATAAGGCATTGTTATAATTTCGCAAATATTTATATGGGTAAGGCTTTTAAAACGAAAAATGGAGGTAGCCTTACAATCATGCGGTACTTCTCGTACAAACTAGAGTAAGGATCTATCGGTTTTTTCAAGTAACAATGGAACGCAATACATTCAATGAGAATCCAACAATTTCTAGCGTAGATACTATTAACTTAACTTTCAGCTAAGTAAGAAGTTTTTATCCTAGCTTGAAAATCTAGCCTTTCCGTATCTCTGATTCCTAGCCTTCTTGCATGTCTGGCATTGTTCTCTGACAATCATCTCATCTCATTAGCCTTCATACGTAACACTATTAGGCATAGGCACTTCTCCTTCACCTCCACTGTGAGGTGGTACGAGCCATATTCCATCACGTGGGCACAATGAGGAGGGGGGATTGTTTGTATGGTGAGTGACCAACTTTACTGCTAGATGTTATTAAGCCGCGCGAGGGCCACTGACCAGGCTTTACGACTCATATCTATCGATATTAACTGGAACCAACAGCTTCACGTGCCTTCCGAAGCATGAAGATGCTAGTAAATAGATGTTACTTAAATGGTCGGAATGGTTACCCATCCCAAACACGACCGCGCCTTAACTCTGGTATAAATTAATATTTAATAAATTGCTTAAATTTGGTACACACACCAAAGTGCTGCCACAACTGCGCGACAAGCACTCTAATAGTAATATTTCCACTAAAACAAACCTATTTTTAACCCCCAACTAAGAAGAGGGGTATTATAAGTTCGACCTCTATGTCTGTGTGTGTAAATATGTGTTTGTGTGTGTCTGTCTGTGGCATCATAGCTCCCAAACGGATGGCTCGACTTTAAAGCGAATTTTGACGTGACAACGTCTTATAAATTGATTTGCCGGGTGACACTTCAAGAAACTGCGTTACGCTCCGCTCACGTTACGCGCTCACAATGAGAGCGAGTGAGAGGCACGCGTCCCTTCGACTCGGGCATGGTTAGCCCGCCTAAGAGCGAGTGAGACAGACATAAAAAGTGAAAGGCACGCGTCCCTTCCACTCGAGCACAGTTAGCCCGCCTAAGAGCGAGAGAGACAGAGCGAGAGAGAGAGAGTGAGAGAGATAGGCATACACACCGGTTCATGTTATACGAATGAATATTCACATTAAAATTATTTTACCACTCAAAGTCGTTGTCACGTAAAACTTTCGCCCGTTTACCGACTTTACAGGCAACCAATTTTTTTTCATTCTAAAGATAGTTTAATCACGGTGTTCTTAGCCGTGAGTAACTATTTAGTAATCTGTGGCTGTGGCTGGTCAAAATTCGTCCAGCCGATGAAGCTCACCAGCTGTTTCCTTGGCCCATGTTGGTGGTTTATAAATTTTAAATTTCAGTAGAAACTGTAGGTACCCAATAATCTAACTTTTTAACAATATAATAATAATAGTCCTCCTGACCAATTTCGACCACGGCGGCCGATCTCAACAGAGATCAGCCAACTGCGCAAGAGATATTATAGTGCACAAGTGTGAACGCAATACACAGGTGCACTCACTGGGCATCACTTTCAAAATTCGGTGAGACGGCAATCCGACATGACCGGAGAGAGATCAGGCGCAGGACCAACGGCTCAACGTGCTTTCCGAGACACGTGGGTGTAACACCGCCAACTTCCCGACTCCGAGCTGTTTTTGGGAAATTCACAACAGAAAATCTTATAAACAATTTTGGCTCGACCTGGGATTCGAACCCAGGACCTCTCTGATGTAATTCAGAAACTTTGCCACTACACCAACGAGGCAGTCACATCACCACTTACTAATGTAACGGACATGGCCCGGCGCATCACTAAACTCAAGACTCCGTGGTCAGTTCACATAGCGCGAAGAACTGCTGGCAATTGGGGCAAAATAGTTCCAGATTGGAGACCATTCGACCAAATGCGTAGGGCATCTACCGGTAAGATGGACTGACGACCTTATAAAGGTCGCAGAACCGAACAATATACATTTACCTTTAATAGCAGAAGGCACTTGGTCCTGCTGGGGCGAGCGGCGCGCGCGCATCATGTCGGCTACCGCCACGGGCCGGGTGCCCAGGTAGTCGTCCGGTGATGGTCGGTTGACCAGCCAGCGGTGCGGGCTGATGGCGTCGGTGCTGCCTAGCCACGCCAGCAGGATCGTGAGGAGCATGGGCTGGAAACCATGAGTGAATTAAATTATTGATGTTATTTATATTTTTGTTGTTGTTTTATTGTGACCTTTACAGATGTTTAGACTACTCGCTTTCCTGCTAGCCCTTAGGAATGCGCTTGTGATTGCGAATGGTATAGAGGTCGCCACATAGGCATCGATATAGACCTTTATCACATGTCATTGATACTCTTTTTGTTTTATCGTAGTTAGAGAACTTTCCACAGTAGTCGTTTTATCACGAAACAACACGAAACGAGTTGTGGGGTGAGCAAGATCTAGCCTATCGTTAACTTGTCAATTTGTATGGGGAAACTGACAGTTTCTGACGTTTGGACGACACGAATACGTTACGATAAAGTTCGTGCTCACCCCACTGACAGTAGGTATTCGTCGTTAGACCTGACAGTGTTAAATTAAAACGTCCAATTCAGAGTGTTAGAAAGGGTAAGTATATTAGTGCCTAGGAATCTACAGTACGACGATCGGGGAACAGTGGCGCTACGGCGCCGGCCGCGCTTGTTGGATCGTCCCTACAGCCGTACAATGCGTAACGCGTAAGCTCCCACTAACCACGCGTTGCGCCTCATAGGCGATCTTCTCGCTCAGCACGATGATATTGACTTATTTTTTGACAGTTGGGGTGTATTAATTACCAAATTTTTTAACATAATTAACAAAAATTTGACATAGATGTATTTTATTATTTTTCTATTAGATTAGCTGGATTGTATATTGAATTGAGACATTGTTTATGATTTGATTGTATTGCTATTATTATTTTTCATTTATTGACTATAATTTGTATTTATATTTAATTTTATTTGTGTACCTTGACCATTTTTCCAATTATGTATTTGGTATTGTGTTGCATGTATGCGCTTTGGAGTGTTCTGTAAGCTTACATGTTGATCTGAATAAATAAATAAATAAATAAATAGAGACTGTAGATCAAGAAGAGTAAAACAAAACAATTTATAGAGGGATGCAACTGTAAAACATATAGTATACGTGTTGTACAAAGCCACACGTCAGGCTAATCACTGTATGTTGCATCTCTTTTAGAGTGATTTTGAAACGAATATGAGGTGCGTGATATAGGCGCCGTGTGTTGTTACTGTCATATTCGATTTCTCAGAATACCGCTATAAAATAAGGAAATATTGAGTTCGTGAGCTTCTTTGTTGATAAAACTTTTCTCGTATTTACCCGTTACAAGGTCAGACGTGTTTAGTAAACCTATAATTATACGATTGATATTGTGCACTCGTATTATTATTACCTATCGATTAAGAATCGTAATTTTATTCACATTTAATTTGCTGATGTCACGCTTCATTTTTAACTAAAACTTAAACACTTTAACTCCGTTTAGTGACAAACAAATATTAATCACAATAAGTCGTGCGTGCGTAAGTGTACAAATGTCATTTAAGTAACAAAAAAAAATATCGCAAAACGCCCAAGCCTTGTATGCCTATTCAATTCAACACAGTAGTCATATTCTTTTAATAAATCAACACAGTCTCCTACTGACAACATTTATTTATAAAACTAACAACTGTTTAAGCTTGGTATTTCTAAAAAAAAATTGGTAAACTAGGGTTATTAAAAAAATATACTATAAAGCTTCTTAGTTTTTGAGATAACAATAAGGAAAACGTCAAGATCTTAAAACAACGCCATCTCGAAAACTTATAGTTTCTGACCTTTCGATGGGACCGTTTTAGTAGGAAATCACCTCTTTTTCAACCCTTTTGAAGGAATACGTCTTATAACCAATAACCCTGTAAACGCTATCAGAACTAAGTAAACAACAATTTATCATCGAACTCAGTAACCAGGAAATAAAATATTGCAGGCACATTTCCATAAATCAATCATTCACAAACAATTAATCAATAGTTAACTCACCAATAAACGCATTTTCTTTTCTTATCAAGTAAACAAATAAAACGAAACGCACTATAAGCGTCCGATATCAACACAGTTAAAGACACAACAGATTTAATGAACGTGTGAGTTCATAGGTACTTAAAACTGGTCTTACCGTCTGGTCAACACGATGAGCAAGCCACAGGTTAATTAAAACAGTTGTCTAAGTATGTTAATTAATTAATGTTTGGCTAACAATTTGAATTCAGATTGACGCGGTTGTTTTGACGCGTAACACTTTCGGTTCGGTGTTCGATTCCCTAAGGATAGCTAGGATGTAGTGAATGAACGTCTAATAAGGCCTTTATTCATCATCGTCAGCCTAATACGTCCCACTGCTGGGCACAGGCCTCACCTCAACTATGAGGTGGTGCGAGCCATACTCCACCACGCGGGCTCAATGCGGATTGGTGGAGGGGTGTGTGTAAGTGACCAACCTTACTGTCAGATGTTATTAAGCCGCCCGAGGGCCTCCGACCAAGCTTGACGACTAATATCTATCGATATTAACCGGGACCAACAGCTTAACGTGCCTTCCGAAGCACGGAGATGCTTGAAATAGACGTCACTTTTATGGTCAGAATGGTCACCGGTGAATGGTCAATGCTTAACTTTTGGTATCACTACCAAAGCGCTGCAACCACTGCGCCACTAGCATCTCTATTAATAGCCAGAAATTAAATAAGGGTTTTGGTTTGTGCGGTGGATTTTTAGAGTCATTTAGAACCTTTGTTTTTCCATGTTTTACATAAGTGATGATCAACTTTTTGCGTGTGCATTTTGCTTAAGAAAATGTTTTTCGTGTGTACCTAGGTCCAAGTCTTTTTAAAAAAATTGACAAGCTGTTTTTTTTTAGTCTACAGTCTTTTAAATTTACTACTTCGTGCTACTGGGATTTCTTTTTCTGAGTCATTCCTTGTGTTGTGTTGTTGAGACACTGGTCTGAGTCAGAGTTCGTTTGTTTTGATATAAGTAATTACTTATAATCCAGTCATTGTTGTAAGTTTTTTTATTTATGTATATAAGCTTTATTGCACAACACAACTACGTACAAAAGGGTGGACTTAACGCCTTAGGGCATTCACTGTCATACCTTTGTAAATTCACCTCGGAATTAGAGATACCTAGCTGTAAGTCTGTAAATACTTTGTATATTGACACCCTAAAAATTGTCTCAAAATATACGTATGGTAGGGTGTACGCAACTATTAAATGTCAAGGTCGAAGGTCTTTTTTTGTAAATATCTCATTTCCTATGGGTTTTTTTGGTATTTGTACTTATTATCAACATTGTAGAATACAAATTTTGATTATAAAAAAATAATATCGTGAACCGTTTTCGAGATAGAGGGCGGAGAACGCGCGTTCACACAATCCCTTTAGGTCAAAAGCGCGCCATATATAGTTGATCAACAATGATTAAAATGAAGTTTAATGAAAATGATAAAGGAAGTGGGTACGGGATTGAAATAAGATGCAGATTTAGGGGGTGACGATTTATTTTCACCTCACAGCTATAAATGTCTCGTCGTCGGCCGGAGGCACACCAGTTAACTTGAAGAGATCCTGTGACCCCGCGCTCTCTGCCCTCTATCTCGAAAACGGTTCACCGTAGGTATATACATTTTTTACACAAAATTTGTTGAGAATTTTGTATTATAATAATAATAATAATCATTTTATTTCAGACTATGTCCATAAATTGTTAGTATTACACAGTATCTTAAAAAACTAATGTTAGTAGTGCAATTAAACATTAAAACACAAAAAACAAAAAAAAGAAAATTTACGTGTGCGGCGCTCATTGGCTGCATCTACCCACCTTGACAGGTGTGCAGGTGCATCCAATTTCGCAGCATCGGTGAGTCCCACCGTTCAGCCAATGCGCCCAGGATGCGGTTCGGGCTGCTCCTCATCCGATTCAGGAGGGCTGCACACCGCTTTCTCATTACTGCGTGGAAGCCATCTATGTGCTTTTACGCGAACATAGTAGACGCGCTGCAATAACGAGGCAGCCCGAACAGCACCCTCAGCGAATTATTATACTGAACTCTCAGCGCGCTGTATACACGTCGTGTATGCCTCACCCACAGGCTGCAAGTGTAGAAGGTTTGGCAGTAGGCTTTAAACAGCATAATTTTGACCTCATTCGTACATCTTGCAAACCTCCGGGCCAGCATATTGCAGCGCACAGACAGCGCCCTGCGCTCTCGCTCTATATCTAAGTTGTCGCTCAGATCCTCCGATACCCAGTGACCCAGATACTTAAACCGATCCACTTTGTTTAGAGGAGTACCACAAAGATGCAAAGGAGGTACTTTAGTGTAGGTATTATACAATATTAGTAAAAAAGACCTATAACCTTAAAATTGTATAGTTGCGTATAACAAACTGACTAAATTGTCAAATTTTTATTAAGCCTAATTTTCAAAATCTTTGTTACCTCATCTAACAGTTTATTTCGAGAACAAAACCCGAACGCAAAAACAACTTGATAAAATTGTATCAAACGAATTCACTCAACCCGTCCGTTGCTTTGCCACATTTGAAGGCAATTTTTGCCGACGTCAAAGACGCTGATTGGCCGCGGGCATTTTACGAAATTCAAATTTGGAACGTTAAATGTCAGAACGCTGTCAGAAGCCGGGTCGGTCGGACGTGGGGCTACATCGCTCGCGGCCGAGTTTGCGAGCACAAAGATATGTCAGTTGTCATGTCAACCTCTTTGCAACAGTGTAATAAGACGGATCAAAGAGTAGCTTTATTTTCGGTTGAGTTTAGACTAAAGGATTAAGAAATGTCGGGTTCAGGTCGAACGGTTATTTAAGTGGAAAATGTATTATGTTCGTCTATGACGAGCTGGGGCCCTAATAATGAGGGCATTGAACAATTACAATCGTAAATTGGTTGTATTTTTTTTAAATTGTTAAAATAAAAATGTTGCCAGTTATAGGAAAGCAAAACCTTAATAAGGCCCCTGATGCCCTCTACACAATTGGCTAGACGACACCACCAATCGTTGACATACTTTTTATTATCTGTCAAAACGGTCTGCCTCCATAGATTTCGTATGGTAATAAATGATTGTGACGTCACGGTCATGTGTCAGAAATCAGAGTCAATTGACCGTATATTTATTGCGTTTTGTGTGTTTAAAAATTGGTTTCTACAGCTTTTTTGAAATATATTGGTTGTATTAACTTCATAGGGGCTATGTTTTTTAAACACCATGTTCTTGACAATATTTAAGATAGGTGTCATCATCCCAATTCGTATCCTTTTGTCTAAAGCATGAATCCATAAAGGTTTTTGTTTCGTTTCATTATCAATTCCCTTTGAGAGTTCCATACCCTACGTTAAAAAACGACCCCATTGCTGCGAATCTATTGTCAGTCTTTCAGTCTCTCTGTCATGAGACCATGTCTCATGCATAACATAAATATTTGAACGGGGATTTCATCATATTTCCGTTTTCTATATTTATTAGACTTTAAAAACTTTTTATGTATGTAGTCGAATCGAGCTCTTTTTCACATTAATAAATACTTAAAAATGTAAAAAAACTAAGTCAATAGTTTAAGTATTTTCGGACTACGACTATTTACTACTAAGGATTTTTATATATTTATAAAACTAGCTTTCTGCCAGCGACTTCGCCCTAATGCAATTTGCGTAATATATGCGTATCTAATTTAATTAAAACCAGTCAGAAGTTAAGGCGAGAATTGTGAAAGCGTAACAGACACAATTACTTTATTATAAAACTTAACAGTTACTTTATTATTATTACTTTTATATAATTAAAAGTATGGACCTTTGTCATCATTGACAGAGCCAAGGCAGTGAATGGGTTAATAATCATGAAGCACATTCATAAATCATTCGTCTTTACTTTTGCCTTCTTCGATTAAAATTGAAGGAAATTAAGATTTTTATCAGTCGTTACTTTTGGTTCACCACTCTCTAAGGCAACCCTCATCGACATTAAGAGGCCTATCACAAACAATTTGACAGCTAAGCAGTTTTTTTGCCGAAAACTTGAATTTCAAAGGATAAATCAAAAATTCGGCGGCCGCTACGAAATACAATTAGGGTTGCCACCCGTACTTAGTACTAAGTATTGTACTTTATTTCAGGCAATTGTACTCTGTACTTTATGCGAACAATAAAGTACAAGAAAATACTTTATTTCGCGTGATTCGGTTTCTTGTGATGTTGAAGTTGAAATTTAGTCTTAAGTATTAATATAATTATACTTTGAAAGTATAATTATTTGTTGAATATGTTTTTAAATATAATAATAAAGAAAAATAAATTGTACTTTTTTGGTTACAATGTACTTTTTTTAGTATCTATAATAGCCGATGTACTTTATTTCCAAAAAAAAGGTGGCAACCCTGAGTACAATCGTCGTTATTAGATACGTACGTTAAGTGATCAATTGCGTTAAAAACATTGTCAATGTACAGATCAATACACTGAACTGAATTTTCCTTTCGGTTCATCGATCAGCATTTCATTGACAATGTTGTAACGCAATAGATAACTTAAGATGTATATAATTACGAAGAGGGTACTTCGTCACGACCCCCGATTTTTGATTTATCCTCTGCAATCCAAGATTTCGAAAAAAAACTGTATTTCTTTCATCGTTCCTAGCACTAATTAGATAATTAAGATGGTTGATCGTTTAAAACAAGATAAAGTAAGCCTCAAAGTGTTAGTATCTACTAGGTATCCCCTTCCTTACCAATGCCAGAGGAGTATTTGTTAGTTGGGTACTCAAAACTATACAGTGTGTCAGGTGAACGATGTCCATCGTACAAAAATAGATTTTCATTATTTATTTTTATTTTTTAATTAATTTTTTATTTATTATATTTAGATATCGACTAAGCTCAGATACTTGCACTTAATAAGCGATATGGTGTTGCTATGCCCATCGGTCAAGGCTCTCAATAGACTGATAGCCATCTGTGAGAGGTATGCCGTGTCCCATGGTCTCAGGTACAACTGTACTAAGAGTGAACTTATGGTTTTCAAAGCTAAGAGTAAGTCATATAAGGTTCCGCTTGTCACTTTAAATGGAGTCCCGCTAAGACAAGTACAGAGTTTTAAGTACCTGGGACATTGGGTCACTGAGTCATTGAAGGATGATCTGGATATGGAAAGGGAGCGTCGGGCTTTGTGCGTCAGGGCCAATATGCTTTCCCGCAGGTTTGCACGTTGCACCAAAGACGTAAAAGTAACGCTGTTTAAGGCATTCTGCCATTCACTGTACACGTGCAGCCTGTGGATGAACTACACCCAAGGTGCGTACAGAGCCCTGCGCACTCAATACAATAACGCATTTAGGGGGCTGATGGGGCTGCCACGGTACTGCAGTGCTTCGGCTATGCTAGCCGCAGCTGAAGTCGATAGCCTTTCGGCTATCATTAGAAAGCGCATTGCATCGCTGATGCATCGAGTCCGGGGCAGCGCCAACAGCCTTCTAAAAACGGTCGCAGCGAGACTGGACGTGGACAGTGCCATTATGCAACACTGGACCCGCGTCCAGATCGCCAAAGACACAAAAATTAATTATATAAATTTCTATTTTTAATGTATTATTAATTTGATCTACTAACATAGTTTTTAAATTTTATTGTTACTAACAAACACATATGGACTATGTCTGAAATAAATTGATTTTATTTTTTTATTTTTATTTATTTATTTTAATATCTGATGATCTAGCAGACCCACAGTTACAACACTAGTTTCGATTAATACCTTAGAATGTACGTAGCAAATAAAATGGTATTATAAACGCTGTCTAATTTTGACATCATGGTACAAAAAGTGATAATCAGAAAAAAAATAAAACAAAAAATTTCTGATTTTTGTCTCATTTTAATTTTTTTTGTAAGAAGTAGGCCATCATGCTGCCGGTTTTTTGCAAGTTTTGTAAAGTCTGGGATATAACTTAAAGATTAACCCTAAACTCAAAGCCCTAAGTCAAATAGTTTAGGATCTACGATTGCTTGAATATGACCATCTATTAATTCGTATGGAAAAAGTAAAACTTGGATTTTAGTCATTAACGTTTTTGTCGATAAAATGGTTTCTATTTTTACTCTTAACGGGTCTGATTATTCACCGGACACACTGTATATTGGGGTGTTGAAAAACTAATTAAAAAGGAATTAAATACGAATGAAACACTTTTGTATAATCTAATTATTTATTTCACGAATTCGATGCAGAATTTATTCATTTATTCTATGACGTGCTTATTAGCCTGTGTTTTTAAAACTATCATTTTGAGCGAAACAAAAGCTTTGTGTAAACCTTATTTTTATTAAATTCGAAATTTTATACACCAATGACGTTACGTAGAATTTATTTTAATATTGCACAGTGATATTAGGAGAATTGCGATTATTAAAAACTAAGTTTCTTAATAAACAATTATTTACATTCACAGCATTTCTTTAAAAAACATCTATTTATTTACATTACATTAATAGTGTGAAAGTAGTACGTGAAAGTTATAAAAACCGAGATTTATAAATACCATTTTTATATTTAATTTACTTATGTACATATAATAAATGACAGATACATATTATTACACTATACTTTAACTTCATCTATGCAATCAAAATTGTTTCTCAAACTTTTTTATTACCATTCCACTTTTTAACCTACATAAATATAAAAACAAATATACAAAAAATAAAATAAACATTTATTTTATTTACAAAAAAAATAGTAAATTTATTAATTTAGGTACTCAAAAGATCATTCTTTGGTTTTAATCGTGAGGTACATTTTACAACTAGATTTAATAACAGCAAGTTTTTATTTAAAAGACAATTACTAAAAAAAACACGGGTTGCACTCCGGGAGTGCCGGCAGAAGTGAAAACTTGATTATTAATGTTGTGCATTTTTGATTTATTTGAACCGTCTTACGGTTTTTCGATCAGCATCACGTGACCTGACGCGAGTTTCACAGTTTCTACCCATGACACAAAAGTGCTCAACGCCGCTAAAGAAGTTTTCACTTCAAAAAAAGATGATGTCTTGAATAGTTAACGGTTGAACACTCAAACTTGGGAAGTTCTTGTCATTTGATATTTTATATTATTCTCATTTTCTATATTTCATAGCCATAGCATACAGGGTGTAAAAAAAACCTTAACGAAGCCTTCAATCACGCGTTCAGTACATCAAACCAAATCGTTTGAAAAAGAAATTTTGACTGGGAAACAACTTTTATTTTTTGACATCATAAAAAGTAATTTCATGCTAACCCGCAATGTACAGCGCGCACGCGGAAAAGTGACCGCGGGGCGTGTTGCTATACGCCGCCGCGACGCGGTTCGGTTCGAGTGTGCGCTGTTCATTGCGGAGTGTGCCATTTACATTTACATGTTTCTTTGGAAAAAAGTTCAGTTATAACGGATAGAAGTCATTTCTGTAAAAATCATAGATTTTTTTTCAAACCATCAATATCTCAGCAACCTTTTAACTTCCCAGGTATGGTGTAAAGGTAAAAAATGATCGTAACAATTGGTAGAATATGTGGTATTCGGCTTCGTTAAGGTTTTTTTACACCCTGTATATGCAATTTATTGTGTACACGAAACTATTAGTCCTTCCAATCGGTTTTAAGGCAAGCGTTCACCAGCCCGCATCGGAGACATCGCACGTAACGGATTATACAGGGTGGCGACGACCATAGAACAATTGACGTTCTGTCTGTTACGCTTTCAGGTCTTAACTACTGAACAGATTTGGATGAAATGTGGTGCACATACATAGTTGTCAACATTCTGTGTATGTATTAAATTTCTTTCAAATCTGTTCCGTATTTTTATTACAAATCATATTGTATTAACATTGCAAAATTACCTCCTAATTTTCCTAGGAAACCTGATCGCGTTACAAGCTAGCAGATCCTTGTTGAGGCGTCATTTCTTCCCCCCTATACCTCCTATCAGACCCTGAGCAGTCGAGAGAGTTGCTAACGCGATTCTATCACTAGTCGTTGTCAACGGTCTCTCTTGGCTGTTCGTTAGCAGCCGTTCTGCGGAGTTGAGTGAGCTGAGTGAGAGGCGATTGTCTGTGGTAGTCACGGGGGGGTTCGAAGGGGCGGCAGCGATGGGGGTGGTTGATCTGGTGAGGGTCTTTGCGAGTGTGGTGGGCACTGGTGGCGAGGTGCGTAGCAGTGCTGTCGGTTTCTGGTCTCGGCCGCTGCAGACCTATGGGAAGAGAAAGTCGAGTTTGAGCGCTAGTGATACGTAAAATCAAGTGGTCATACTGTTTCTTAGCGAATCTATCTGTACACTGTCATTATATCGATGGAGGACTAATTCTTTAAATCCGGTGATTGCAGACATATCGTATTGATGACATAGACAGGCAGATAAAAAGATAAGGAATGCAGACTCGATGTGACGTGATGTGTAACAATAATCATAAATAATAATAATAATAGTCCTCCTGGCCGATTTCGACCACGGCGGCCAATCTCAACAGAGATCAGCCAACTACGCAGGAGATATTATTGTGCACAAGTGTGTGCGCAATACACAGCCGCACTCACTGTTCCATCACTCTCAAAGTTCGGTGAGACGGCAATCCGACATGACCGGAGAGAGATCAGGCGCAGGACCAACGGCTTAACGTGCTTTCCGAGGCACGGGGATGTCACACCGCCAATTTCCCGACTCCGAGCAGTTTTTGAGAAATTCATGACAGAAAATCTCAGAAACAATTTTGGCTCGACCTGGGATTCGAACCCAGGACCTCTCGTATGTAAGGCAGAAACTTTGCCACTACACCAACGAGGCAGTCAATATCATAAATATACATATACTAATAAATACTTATACATCAGACTACAAAGATGCTCGATATTAATAAATGGTATCAGAACAACGTTAAATAAAATTAAAATTTAAAAAAAAATTGGTTGCCTGTAAAGTCGGTATACGGGCGAAAGTTTTACGTAACAACGACTTTGAGTGGTAAAATAATTTTAATGTGAATATTCATTCGTATAACATGAACCGGTGTGTATGCCTATCTCTCTCACTCTCTCTCTCTCGCTCTGTCTCTCTCGCTCTTAGGCGGGCTAACTGTGCTTGAGTGGAAGGGACGCGTGCCTTTCACTTTTTATGTCTGTCTCACTCGCTCTTAGGCTGGCTAACCATGCCCGAGTCGAAGGGACGCGTGCCTCTCACTCGCTCTCATTGTGAGCGCATAACGTGAGCGGAGCGTAACGCAGTTTCTTGAAGTGTCACCCGGCAAACCAATTTATAAGACGTTGTCACGTCAAAACTTCGACACGAGCCAAAGAAAACAGCTGATGAGTTGATGATGAGCGGATTTTGACCAGCCATAGCCAAGAACTACCGTGATTAAATTATCTTTCAAATAAATAAACCGTACTGAAATCATTCTATCTATCTGTTTGGGAGATACGATGCCATAGACAGACACACACAAACACTAACAGACATATAACACCCCTCTTTTTGAAAAGAAAAGTGTCTTCTGTGCTACCTGGTGGTGGTTCTCCCAGTCCTTGTGCTGGCAGAAGGCTCCGCAGTAGCGCGCCGCGTTGCAGCCTGAGCAGGTCTCCTGCGCCTTGCGTCCGCAGTTCCAGCAGCACTGGAGAAAGGACTTTAGATTAGATCAACAGCTTAGATTCTTCTTCTTAAAGTGTCGACCAAGGCATAATTATAATTTTGAAGACCAAAACTCAGCCACTGACAATGCTTTGTCGGTCGGTCAGGCCTTGTAGAGGTGCTCGCGTGTACAGGTGTTCAGACACGCATGGCAGGTCAACAGTCTGAGGGGTATAACCGGACAGGAATGCGCTTTCTGAGCTGTAAAAACCTTTTCCTTTGCAATTTCTCCCTACTTCAGCCTACTTACACTTATGCTACAAATATGATTAATTGTTTTTAACAACACTATCTCATACATTGATCTGACTCTGTGGTAAGTAGCTAAAACACTTGTGTCACAGAAATCATAATCAACAGTGGTATTACAAATAAACCTAAATAAATACCTATTTAGAACGCCCAAAACAATTTAAACAGGCATGATCATTCACTAAAATGTTTGTACATCGCGGTAATTGAACCCACGACCTCTTGATCTTATCTATAATATAAAATTAAGTCGGGTTTTTTTCCTGACGCTATAACTCCAGAACGCACAAACCGATTTCCACGGTTTTGCATTCGTTGGAAAAGTCTCGGGCTCCGTGAGGTTTATAGCAAACAAATTCAGGAATACAGGGATAATCATTTTTCACATACAGCGCCATCTATGATACATAGCATGTAGTACAAACCAATATGGTTTTGCATGGTGGTGGTGGAGTTTGTGAAAAACGAAGCCACCTAGTGGCGAAACGAAGTTCGCCGGGTTTGCTAGAAGTCATTTAAAGTAGTCATCAAGAAGATTTAGGGAACTTACATTCTGCTGAGCGGCAGCACTAGGGCTCAGGTCCCGGCCTGGTGGCGGGCTGTGCCGGTGCCTCTCCCCCTTGCTTCTTTCTGCCGCAACCAGCTCCAGGGCCTTAGCTTCAGCAGCGCCCACTGCTCTTTGAAGCTCGACCAGGGCTTGGCGCTTTACCTGTTGACAATTGGGGTGTCATAAATGTTGTTTATCCCATTACGATTATTCTAACTTCTGGTAAGCGAAGACTGTTTGGCTAATGCAGCGATGAGATTTATAAGTGATTTCAAAACCTAAGACAAACAATTAAACTATATTATTTAATATGAGGTACATAGAATAAATATCTGTACAGACAGTTGGAACTAAAGAAAAGCTTGTAAAATAATTTTTGGTATCATAATCAGCCCCAAGACGCTGAGCAATGTACATAAACCTCCCCCAAAGATTTCCAGGTCGATTGGTTATCAGCGGCCTGCATCCAGTTCGGTCCTGCAACCTTTATTAGGTCGTCGGACCATCTTACCGGTAGACGCACTACGCATAAGGTGGAATGGTCTCCAATCTGGAACTTTTCTGCCTCTTGGCCATAAATTATTCGCGCTATGTGACCTGACGGTCTTTTGAGCTCACTGATGCGTTGGGCTATATCCGCTTCATCAGTTGATGGTCGATGTTATAGTCAGCTACCTCGCCTGGTTGACGGCGTCATAGGCACTCCGCCACAACACCGCGACGCGCTCCTTCGTCTGTCACATAGTATAATCATATAGCATATAGCATAATCATCATCAAGATGGTCAGCCAGTTGCCATACACTGCTAAACATAGGCCTCCCCCAAGGATTTCCAGGTCGATTAGTTATCAGCGGCAAGGTCAATATTAAGGTCGTCAGTCCATCTTACCGGTAGACGCCCTACGCTGCGCTTTTGGTCGAATGGTCTCGAATCTGGAAATTTTCTGCCCCAATGGCCATCAGTTCTTCGCGCTATGTGACCTGCCGACGGTCTCTTGACCTTACTGATGCGCTGGGCTATGTCCGTTACATTAGTAAGTGATGATGTTACTGCCTCGTTGGTGTAGTGGTAAAGTTCAAGATGGTCAGCCGGTTGTCATACACTGCTGATCATTGATCATCAATCAGCGGCCTACATCCATTTCGGTTCTGCGACCTGTACAAGGCCGTCAGTCCATCTTACTGGTATTCAATCTTGGTCTTCAATCTTGAACTTCTCTGCCCCAATTAACAGCAGTTCTTCGCGCTATGTGAACTTACCGCGGAATCTTGAGTTTAGCTATGCGCCGGGATATGTCCGGTACATTAGTAAGTGGTGATGTGACTACCTCGTTGGTGTAGTGACAAAGTTTCTGCCTTACATCCGAGAGGTCCCAGGTCGAGCCAAAATTGTTTCTGAGATTTTCTGTCATGAATTTCTCAAAAACAGCTCGGAGTCGGGAAGGTGTTACACCCCCGTGCCTCGGTGCGCACGTTAAGCCGTTGGTCCTGCGCCTGATCTCTTTCCTGTCATGTCGGATTGCCGTCTCACCGAGCTTTGAGAGTGATGGAACAGTGAGCGCACCTGTGTATAACGCTCACACTTGTGCACTATAATATGTCCTGCGCAGTTGGCTGATCTCTGTTGAGATTGGCCGCTGCGGTCGAAATCGACCAGGAGGACTATTTATTAAGTGGTGATGTTATAATGTTCGAACGAAATGAGCAGCTACCTCACCTGGTTGACGGCGTCCTCTGCCCTCCGCCGCACCTCCGCCACGCGCTCCTCCGTCTGCCGCACCGCCGAGGCCATGATCTCGCTGGCGGCGCGCTTGATGTCGTTGCTCTCGGTAGGTTCTATGCCTAGAGAGAAAAGCTAATGGTAAAATAACGGTAGGCTGTTTATGAAGAGGTCAGTGAGACTGGTCTTATAACAGTGCGGTTTTTTTTTTCATTTGAGAAGAGACGTCACTTGACAGCGAAGGATCAATAGTGGACAAAACATGGCTTGATCCTGTAAAAGCTCTAGATTCTTTATTCACTTCAAAAGGTCGAGTTCTTATTATAAAATATGTCACATGGATGTGACCACGTCCGCTGTATTTATTGCCATCACTACGAGTATTATTTAGATTGTCCCATCATGCCAAGGGTTCTCAAACTTCAATGCATACCCTTAATAAGTTTTGTTACAGTTTAAGATAAATCGCCCATAATTCTTGCGCAATTTTTTATCAGAAAAATAATATTTTGGAATAGTTTGAGAGTTGTCATTATTTTTAACTTCCTGATCTGATATGTATGCCCTCAAGACCTATGTTTCATTGTATGTTAGTTTTTAAGATGTAAGCAATAAACAATTTTTATTATAAATGTTATTATTTTAAAGTTTCCAAAAAAATGTCGGCATAACGAGAACTTATTTGACACACTCACCTCTCTGCTGCAATATCGCCAGCGCCCGTTTCGTCTTTTCCACCATACTGAGTATGCAGTTGAGCATGGTGTTTATATTCTTCCACTCGTCATCCCCCTTGCCGGGGGGCGCTGCCGTGCGGGGTTCCGAGAATGAGGCGTTCATTGACGACACATCGCGAACTGTGATGCTGCCTGGGGGTAGGATAGGGGTATTTATTTAAAAGATTTTTTTTAATGACAGGTAAACATCAATTTTCAAACGGCAACCCCTCTACTTCAAAAGAAATAGGCAGTGTTTATCCCTTGGTCCTTCCCTTGACGACAGCATTGGTCTAGTGGTCTGAGGGCCAGACTACAAAACCGGCTGTCACGGGTTAGAATCCTGCTAGCGGCAAATGTTTGTGTGATGAGCACGAGCAATTGTACCTGAGCCATGGGTGTTTATAAATGTATTTAAGTATTTCTATCCGTTATTCAAGCCATCATAGCGTCATCATCGTAATTGGTGTGTTCGTTGAAACAATTCATTTATTTTATTTTTTTTGTGTTTAGTTGATTTTAATGGGATAAACTTTAACGGTGAAAACTTGATATATTTTTATATAGCACTAAAATTATGCAAGTGTATATAGGTGTTGCTCAATAGCAACGGAAGTAATGTCAAAAATCACACAGCTTCAGATATAATACTTACTTAATAGTTGTCAAGAGTCATTTTAATGTCATTTTTATTTTGGCTGAACTTATTTTATTATTTGTTTTATATATTAAAAGCGGACACGCCTTATTTCTTTTTACAATTCGACCTAAGCCATTATCATACTGACATATACATAATCGCCACATTACTGTTGTAACAATACAACAGCTTAAGTAACGTCACCGTCTCCCTGCATTTCTAATACGTCTAATAGGGTTGAAGTCAGGAGTTCTAAGGAAAAAGTCACTTACCATCCCTCCTCTCAAAAGGCTCCCCCTGTGCGTGGTATCCCTGGTACGGGGCGGCGTAGTCAAACAGGCTAGCGTTGCTGGGCAGGGGTACTGGGTAGAGAAACGGCGAAGGGTTCATAAACAGGCTGGGGGCTCGCTTGGCCGCCGGGGGGTAATCTTCGTGCGACCCGTTGGATTGGCCGTCGTAGAATCTGGGGACGAAGAATGTTTGAGAAACGGTGGAATATTCTATTAGTATAGCGGGGTTACGTAGTAAATTTAATAAAATAAACAATTAATAGTTTTTTATTTTATTTTTTACAGTTACACATTACAAATTAAACACATTATCCTACTACTATTATAAAGGCGAAAGTTTGTAAGTATGGATGTATGGATGTATGGATGTTTGTTACTCTTTCACGTAAAAACTACTGAATGGATTTAAATGAAACTTTACCACAATATAGCTTATACATCAGAATAACATATAGGCTACAATTCATAAAGAATTTTTAAGATAAAGGCTTTCCACGCGGACGAAGTCGCGGGCGGCCACTAGTCTTAAATAGAAATAATATTATTACATGAGTAAACCACTACGCTATCCACAGGTAATGGCGAGAGTAATTAAAGTCCTGGGTTTTGGGTATTTCTTCATAATTGTATTGTATTATTCATTTAATAAGTTACAAAGACTCGTAGAACTTAGAAAAATATGTTAGTAAGAATAATAAGAAGTTTATGGTGTAATAATTTAAAGTGGCCACTCCTGCACCGGTCCCCCCGAAATGGAGCAGGAACGGCTTACATAAATACAGTCGAGCCGGCTAGCGATCATATTCAGGATGCTGTTACTGCTCACCCGCACCCTGTTCACCAGGGATGCACACCGCTTACGCATAGTTTCGTGGAAACAGTCCACGCCAGCTTCAGTAACATCCCTGATGTACTACAGAATCGAAGTAACCGCAGCAGCATTCGAATGACGTCCGATTGGTGCAGTGATCCACAGGTCGCACTTCTAAATCAAGGGGTCGCGGGTTCGATCCCCCACAGTACAAGCATACGTGTGCATGAACATGTGTGTTTGTACTGGTCTGGGTGTTTTCTATGTATAATATGTATTTATTTACAAAAAAAAAGGATTTACGTATGTTTATCCGTTGTCTAGTACACATAACACAAGCCTCGTAGCTTAATTTGGGACTAGAGAATTGGTGTGATTGTTGTGTAATATTTATTTATTTATTATTAAACTGGACACGAAGAGCGCTGTAAGCCTTCAGAGTGTAACTGG
Source organism: Pyrausta despicata (assembly GCA_963921415.1). Taxonomy (NCBI): domain Eukaryota; kingdom Metazoa; phylum Arthropoda; class Insecta; order Lepidoptera; family Crambidae; genus Pyrausta; species Pyrausta despicata. Next base: position 13,060,293 of record OY992866.1, on the reverse strand, counting down.
CCTATAGACTGCAGAAGTTCCAGTCAAATATAAAGTTTTTTAACTTAATATTTGGTCTAACACCACATCACTTGACGCCCACTTTGGTGTAATGGTCAAGAAGTTGACTATTAACCATGAGGTCGCGGGTTCGATCCCCGCACTGAACAAACATTTGTGTGCATGAACATGTCTGTTTGTACTGGTCTGAGTGTTATATGTGTTTATTTAAGTTTATTCGTAATACCACTGTTGATTCTGATATCTCTAACACAAGTGCTTTAGTTACTCACCACGGAGTCAGATCAATGTATGTGATATTGTTGACATGTATTTATTTATCTATCACCTCAAACGTGCGCGTAAGGACGTCCCACCCGTCCAATTCAGCGTTGTCATGACCAGAAACTGATTACCGGGATAAGTTCAAAGAACATTTACCACGCAAAGTGAACAAACGAACAAGCTGAACGAATGGCAAAGACAATGCGAACTTTGGTCAACAGCGGTGGGGTTAATAAATTCATATTGCGACTGCTGGTGCAAGGGATAAGCGATTGGTGAATGGGATACTAGTGGGGTGAGCACGTACATTACTAGTGTCGTTAAAATTGTTTTTCAGATTTTCTGTTATGAATATCTCAAAAACAGCTCGGAGTTAGGAAGTTGGTGGTGTTAAGCTGTTGGTCCTGCGCCAGTTCTCTCTCTGGTCATGTCGGATTGCCGTCTCACCGAACTTTGAGAGTGATGGAACAGTGAGTGCACCTGTGTATTGCGCTCACACTTGTATATCTGCTGCGCAGTTGGCTGATCTCTGTTGAGATTGGCCGCCGTGGTCGAAATCGGCCAGGAGGACTATATATATTTGAACTCATTACCGTTCATACATACCATTCGTAAAATGTGTTTCACAAAATGTGCTCACAAATTGTAATAATATTTTCTTTTCTATTCTATTCTTATAAATAGTGGGTAATCTCTTTATTCTTGAACCACACCACAATCGATGCCAGGTCTGTGCTGTGAGATCGTTAATAAATTAATATTCGCAAAGACCGCCCGCGACTCTGCAGCCAACAGCCAACGACTCTCGCTTGTACTACGAAGTTCGCACAACACAATTGAAGTTTGAACTTCTGGCAATTACCATTGAAAAGGCAATGGTTAATGATAAGTTTACTAATTATAAAGAATAGAAGTCCCTTATTTTATATATTAATAATAATAAAATATATTTGTTCAAGCTGTTCTTGCCTTAACATTTGCATTGGAACCTGCATTAAGCAAACAATGCTTGTGTTTGGAGGATTCGCCCTTCCATCTATCTATGCAGTGACAAAGCCGTATGGGTGTAAATATTCTTCTCACTAAAATGTTTCACAATGTCTAAAATTTATTTTGACTTAATACAGCGTGAGAGAAATAAAATTTATATGAGGCACACATTTTTTGAAAACTACTAAAAACGGGCGTTAACGCGATACGCGGATAGGTATTGTTGATAGAATCAGGCGTTACTTTGCGGAAATCCATGATAAAAGCTGAAAAAGAGAATTATTTTGCTTTAAATTTCCACAAAACGACGGCAGCGCAGGAACTCAAATACATCCAACTGTAACCACTTGAAAAAACTAGAGCTGGAAGCCGCAGGACTTACAATACAACTCACAACGTGACACAAACACACACTCTTTTTTTTAGCTTCAGGTAGGTATTTACATATCTAAATTTTGTACGTTTCGATCGAGTTGCACACGACCGAGGTCCGAAAGTTTCCGAAGTCCGAAAATTATGGTATGTAAATACCTAACCGCGTATCGCGTTAATTCTCGTTTTTTTTTTTGTTTTTAAATATGCAATGCGAAAGTTGAGCTAAGCAACGCGATAATAAGCTGCCACCACCAATCGTTGGCATTCTCTTTATCATCTGTCAGAACGCTCTGCCTCCATAGATTTTGTATGGCAATACTATAATTTGACGTCATAATTTAGTATCAGAAATCGAAGTCAATTGACTTATAAATTAATTTGATTTAATGTAAATAAAAATTCGTTTTTATAGCTTTTTAGAAATAAATTGGTTTTGCTAGCTTCATACAGGTTATGATTTTAAAACACCATGGTCTTGGAAATATTTACGATAGGCGTCATCATGCCTATACGCGACGCGACCAATACTTGTGTCAATGTCAATCACGCTTTGTCACGTAGGAGACGATCATAAACGGACATACATTTTGATATTGTCGCCTCGCGTCGCACTTGTCGGGATTGTTGCTCACGTACGACAGTGGGATAGCAACACGGCGATTGTTCAACACGTCAGCAAGTCGCGGGCCCAGTCTTTCTTATGATTTTTCAGCTATCGTGTAGCTTCTATCTGACTTTGAGCGTGGCGACCGAATCAAGAAATTCCGTAACGAAAAAAGCCTTACACATCGTCTAACGTCGTTTCAGTTCAGCAGACTTCGGCATTGTGTGTGCGTGCGACTAGGCGTATGCGTGTAGTCTTGCAATAGCTTTACCACGGCAGGCCCCGAGTCGAGTGCCACACGTCTTTTTATATTTTATTATCTTTGCTCGTTTAAGTTTTGACCCAGCAAGACTAAGCTTGATTAGGCGGGGACTGGCTGACTGACTGTGCGTTGGCGGTTATAGTAACATACAGGGTGGCGACCGCAATACGACAATTGACTTTCTGTCTGTTACGCTTTCGTGCCTAAACTACAGAACAGATTTCGATGAAAATTAATACATATACAGAATGATGACGACTTTGCACGTGTACCAAAACTCATCTAAATCTGTTCAGTAGTTTATGCGTTAACACGCGTAACAGACAAATATTCTATTGTCGTAATAGTAATAATTCTACTGGTGGATTTTGACCACGGCGGCCAATCTTAACAGAGATCAGCCAACTACGCAGGAGATATTATAGTGCACAAGTGTGAGCGCAATACACAAGTGCAATCACTGTTCCATCACTCTCGAAGTTCGGTGAGAAGGCAATCCGACATGACCGGAGAGAGATCAGGCGCAGGACCTTAACCAGGAGGCTTAACGCTTAACGGCTATTTTCGTATTATGGTCGGCAACCTGTCGACTTATAAGTACTGTCGACAGTACTTCATCAGTGTAAACAATAATTGAAACAATAAACAATATTGCAACAAAATAATCATGGATCTACATTACTTATTGTTACCGAAGGTGTCTGGAGAGATCGCCTAAATTGCACATCTTTCTTTGTTAAAGTTGTCTGTATTTTTTTGTTTTGTAAAATAAAGTGTTAATCTATCTATCTATCTACTCAATCGTGTACAATATTTACAAACAAACCCACAAAACAATTTCCGAAGCAAGATTAGCAGCGCCTGCCGCTCCGCAATAGCAATTAGCACGGCTGCAGTTAAATCGCTAAGCGATTGCAAGGCGCCAGGCGACATGTGTTGTGTTCAACGTTGTGAACAACTTCTAACTAATTGAGGTATTTGAGTTCAAACAAGGTTTGAGGAATTAAGAAACAATTTTCTTTATTGTCAGACTATTGTTTGTTTCTATCTTGTGATGTCATGACTTAGTACAGACAACACAATACAGGTTACACATATTTTTTTGCAGAAACCCCTTAATTACAGTGATAATTGTTCATTACGTGATAAATATACCACATTGCTTAGGCTGACGTGTGTAAAAAAAAATTTGCTGGTATTATAGGACCTATAGTTGATGGAATCAGGCGTTACTTTGCGGAAATCCATGACTAAAGCTGAAAAAGATGATTATTTTGCTTTAAATTTCCACGAAAACGACGCCAGCGCAGGAACCAAAATACACCCAACTGTAATCACCTAAAAAGGTAGAACGGGAAGCCGCAGGACTTACAATATCTACAACTAACAACGTGACACAGAAGATGCACTGGAATCACAACACTGACACCAATAAACACTCGACGCGTTTCGCCACTACACGTGACATGCTGAAGCTCAGCAGCCAAGTGTTGGTCGTCACAGATGTCAGGAAGGTACTACGGGACAACCAGCTACCAGTACCACGCCGTTGCAGACCCCGGACCAAAGTTCATACAGTCGACCGCCAACCTGCCGTACTACCATACTTGAGGGGTGTCACTGACAAAATTGGAAACATCTTGAAGCGTGCTGCAATCAAAACTTACTTCAAGCCGCCTAAGAAGATCAACCAATTCTTACCACCGGTCAAGTGTAACATACCTCTTCAAGACGCAGGAGTGTATAGACTGGAATGTGACTGCGGACTCTCATACATAGGGCAAACAAAGCGTAGTATAAGCGTACGGATTAAAGAACATATAACCGACGTTAAACATAGACGGAACACAAAGTCTGCAGTGTGTGAACACGCGTTAGATAAACCCAGCCACTTCATACGTTTTGACCAACCAAAAGTCCTCGCAAGAGAACGTCGTTTTCTTCCTCGTATGCTCCGTGAGGCTATTGAAATTAAAAGACACCCTCATTTTAATAGAGAAGATGGTTGGAAAATTCCACCAGCTTGGGAACCTGTTTTAGCCAAGACTCAAGCTCGACCCCACACTGCAAGACCTCAAGATACTGTTAGCTCATTTTGTGTGGATAGGAACGTAACGTTAAAAAAATTTTCAAACTATGTAATGACAACTAACACCTTAGTCTACCTGTGACCACGGACGCTGAAAAGGGTCCGAAACGTCAGGTTAAAACAAAATGATATTAAATCGCGAAATAATCCGTAAAAAGTGTATCATTTCAATCTTCTTATACTAACAAATTTATCAGTTTAAATCATAAATTATACAAAAAATAATCAAACCTAAAGTTCAACGAATCCCGTTTTTTCCATAACTTCCCAAAGTATTTATATTCCAATCCGGCAGCAGCTGGCAGTGTCGTCTGTCAACGCTATTAACATTTAAAGCGCCTGCTGCGCTTTGCCAGCAAACTTTAGATCGCGATAATTGCACGCACTAAACCGTCAGGCGCTCTTTAAATTGAGCCTCTAAATTTCTGACTCGTAAAGTATACATCGCCCTTAAAACACACATTTCATCGATTGTTGAAAAGTTTTTATGGTTGCCATTAAAAAGGAACATGCTTGGTTAATCGGGTTTTGTAATGAAATTATGCCACTTACACCATCCATTTATATAATTCAAAACGCACTTATTAGTAATGATACCCAAATGAATTGAAATGGTTAAGATATGTAAAAAAAAACATTTACAATACTGTCACTTGCTCACCATAAACCCAATAAGTTATATGATATGACCAGAATAAAAACACTGCTCATTTTTCTCTGCACTCCCAAAACAGGCACCACCGCGATGCAGGCCCGTTTGACACGCGCCGCAAACACCGTCCCTTGGCCGTGTTCCCATAAATTCCACAACGCTCTAACGAATGGGCCACGGAATTTAAATCGCCGGCCAGCCCGGCCAAATGGCGCAATGATAATAAACTGCTAAACAGGGGCTTGGCGCTGCGTGTTTTGTCGAACTAATAATGGCGGCCATAACTATTCGATGGTTGTGGGCGCGTATTTTAAAATTTTGAAGCGTTTGTAGTTCACCCGAAATGGGCAACGGTGAGACATAAGTGTAATGGTTAGTTACACTAGCTACACTAGCTAAATTAATTTATGTAACATATTTTAAAGACGACATAAATTTTAAAGATTGGTGCCCGTTGTACGCATGGCTGGTGGCACCTACGCATACGTAATAAGGGTGATTTTGCAACGAAGACGAGTAGCTTGATGTGGCTGTGTCCACTAGCAAATATTGGTATTGCATTTTTTATTTATTTCTTACTAGTGCCCCCCCCCCCCCCCCGCGACTTCGTCCGCGTGGAATCCCTTTGTTTTCGAACGGAATAAAAAGTATCCTATGTCCGTTTCCTGGTTCTAAGCTACATCTCCACGAATTTTCAGTCAAATCAGTTCATCCGTTCTTGAGTTATAAATAGTGTAACTAACACCACTTTCTTTTATATATATAGATTGTAAACATTTGCTGTGGCGCAATCAAATTGTGTAATCCAATATTTCCAAACAACACAGCCTAATTCTGCAGCCTAGAGCACTGTTGAGTTATTTTAAGCCAATGTTGGGTCCAGCAAGCAAGCCTCATGCTAGAATTAAAAACCACAGTTTTCCATCCCCAAAATAGACTGAGTTTTAATTTCCCCTCGAAACATCAAAAGCGCCACTCGCAACCGCAGATAACAGCCGCCCTTGACAGGTTGTCGACGAGTCGCCATCGGCATCGAGTCGCCATTACTGGGACAATCGCGGCCGCGACGAAATGTGACTGCGGATGACAGGTGACGGGTAGAGGGGAGATCAGGTTTTGGTATCGTGTGGACGTGATTTGAGTATCGTGAGGGCAAATTGCGCTGTCATTCTTTGAGTGTGTAATCTGTGCGCTATCGGTCTCAGAAGTGTGTGAGCTGTTGGTGCTGTCATTACTGATTGAAGTAGCATAACATGTAAATCAGCTATAGAGATACCAAGTCAAGGGACCTTGAAATGTAAAAACTGAGCTTTATCTACTATACACACAGCTGATTGTTTCTCCTTATTAGGCCCATTATGCTATCGGTTATTAACACCAATCAAGAAGGATTTATCAATTCTTAAGTTTGTGGTAAAGAACAAGCAAAACAATGAAATCGTTGACACCAGTCTAAAAAAGACTTATATTTTGCATGTTTTTAATTATTAGCATATCATGGTATTATCATTGGTTCTCTAATATGTGTGTAAAGCATGGTACAAAACATTAAACCTTTCTCTTGAAACACTTTTTTTTAAAGTGCATCAAAATCCGTTTAATGGTTTTAAGGTTAAAGATTATTTTTGTTTCCCACAAAGAATCTAAGCATATATATAGATATAAGGACAGACGTGGAAAGCGGCTTTGCTTTATACTATGTAGTAAAGTCGGTTATTGGATAGCTAGATGAGTCTTTATTGTACACACCATAGAAGAAAAAAAAATCCACGGGTTGCACTCCGGGAGTGCCGGCAGAAGTGAAAACTTAACAACCGTCTTACGGTTTTTCGATCAGCATCACGTGACCTGACGCGAGTTTCACAGTTTCTACCCATGCCACAAAAGTGCTCAACGCCGCTAAAGAAGTTTTCACTTCAAAAAATACTAAATTTTTCTTAATTTTACTACTTAAAGATTAATCTGCCTTAGCTCAGCTGCAGTTTACTCGAACCGGTAACGATATTTTGGTATCTCAACCAAATATCAATACCAATTCTAGAGGGTTCTCATATTTTTTGCACCCCTACGTGTGGTTTGGGTCGGGGGGCGGGGGCGCACAAATTACCTGTCCGCAACAGGCACCTGCGACTGCGAGTATTGATAGTTCGCGATTGTCCCGCGGCGCTGCCGGCTAATGATTTTTCAACTCGTTCACAAAACTTTTGATTGGTTCCCTCGCAATCACGCGTGCGGCGGATTTGTTGCTGTAAGGTTTTGGGCAGGCGTTTTCGTTTACCGAAAGAGTGACACCACCGATTGGTGCTCTCACTAGACTAGATGACATACTCTTTATTATCTGTCAAAACGGTCTGCTTTCGTAGATTTTGTATGGGTATACAAAAACGTGACGTCACGGTCATGTATCAGAAATCGGAGCCAATTGACCAAATATTTATTGAATTTTGTGTGTTTAAAAATTGGTTTCTACAGTTTTTTGTTGTATTAACTTCATAGGGGCTATGTTTTTTAAACGCCATGGTCTTTAAAATATTTAAGATAGGTGTCATCATGCCTATTATGTTTTAGCTCAGCTAAAATTTCTAGATCAGGCATCCTTTGATAAAAAGCGCGACATGGAGAGTTGCCACTGTAGCCAGCAGGGAAGGGAAAGAAAAAAAAAAGAAAAATTCTGGGCCTTTTTCTAAGTTTTGGATTGTTAAAAGTTGTACAAATCTTATAACATTCATGAGTCATGTCAACAGAAATTGGTTAGTTTCCGTTATAATTCCCAAGAGCGTGAGATTTCAAAAAAAATGTTATTGGATGTGTATGACAGTATATAATAGGATACCACAAATGATGTTGATATTTTGTGATCGTTTTGATAGACATTTTACTATTTAAATTTATTATCCTAATATAACTTTAAGATTCACATGCCATTGATAATGGTTCATTAAGCGGATGTATAATTGCTGATTAATAACTATGACCATTTTCAGTGTACCTTAACCAAACGCAAATAAAGATTTCTATTTCTATTTCATGAGATAACTACATTAAACACACAGGGTGAGAGAGAGTACTCACTGTTCACTAGCTCGTCTCTTCAGCTCGCCAGCAGCTGGTTGTGGAGTCGCGAAGATATCGCAGCCGTCTCCGCCAGTCTCCAAAATCAGGTGCTCGTGTGACCTGATGTACTGGAGCGGAGTCTGTCGGGAAGGGGAAATGTTAGACTCAGGTAAAGTTATATACTTATCGTACAAACTTTGTGTGAAAACATCATCTGCCTCTACAGCCATATATTTCAAAACCTAACTCTACAGTTAGGTTTTGAAATATATTGCAACAAAACGAATTATGGACTAGAATTTTGGCTAACGCAATCAGCCAAGGCAAACAGATACCATCTCGTGTTGTCTCTCCTTTTTGCAGTGGAATAGAAGTCAAGTAATTTTGTCCATCATCATAAAAGCCGCTTACAATCAATAGAGCGCTATATTATAGCCCTGAGCTATGATAACCAAGGACTCCTTGCATAAAACGGGGTAATATCGTTTTGGTTTGCAGATTCCCACTTCACAAATCGTAGCAGAGCTCACTGTCATGACCTTTAACTCTGAGTTGAATAGCAAACTCTGAATTTCGTAAAGTCACTAGAAGATCCGTCTTTCTTACCTGTTTACCTCTCTTTTTACCTGCCTCGTTGTTGTTGCCTCGTCCTGGGTTCGAATCCCAGGTCAAGCCAAAATTGTTTCTGAGTTATTCTGTTATGAATTTCTCAAAAACAGAGTCGGGAAGTTGGCGGTGTTACACCCCCGTGCCTCGGAAAGCACGTTAAGTCGTTGACCTGCGCCTGATCTCTCTCCGGTCTTATCGGATTGCCGTCTCACCGAACTTTGAGAGTGATGGAATAGTGAGTGCACCTGTGTATTACGCTCTCCTGCGTAGTTGGCTGATCTTTGTTGAGATTGGCCGCCGTGGTCGAAATCGGCCAGGAGGACTATTATTACCTGTTTACCTCCTAGCCCTGGTGTGCACTCTGTACAAGACTCTGTGAGCATCATTACGGACTTGAACCTATCGTAATCTCTTTATATTGTAAAATTCGGTGTAATTACCCGATCTACCATGTAGCTAGTTGCATGAGAAGAACTTTTCGTCGAAAGGAGTCGTTTCTTGCAATCCATGATCCAAGTATTACAGAGTGGACAAAATGATCTATTCATCAGGCATACCTGTTTAGCTCTTCTAGCTCTCGCATGCAGGTCTCTCTGCGCGAGCGGCAGCAGCGCCCTCAGGAAGCCAGGCACCGACGCGCGGAGAGGGTAGTTGGTGCTCTCCTGGACGCCAGCTTGGAACTCCTCAATGTTGAGCGTTCCTGACTGGGAGAGACCGGCGAATTTTGAAACTAACTTTTCATTTAAAGATATTTCCGAGTAAGTGAGATAAACAGCTGGTGGGCTTCAACGGCTCGACGGGTTTTAAACAGCCATAGCTAACAACCATCGTGGTTAAATTATCTTTTGAATGAAAAAAAAAAACCGCTTTGGAAAAAACTTTTTCGGGAGCTACGATGCCACAGACAAAGCACACAAACACATATACATACACACTGTTTGTGATAAATATATACATAGGGGTCAAACTTATACCACCTCTCTTTTTCGTCGGGAATTAAAAATAGAGATTTAATGGTCGATTTAATGTGAAAACACATGCGATCTTACTCTAATTGGTGGTCGGTAGCGGTTCCTTTGTCTGTGATTATGCTAATTAATCATAACAGCAAGAACCTATGTCAAAGGACAAAACTAGACCTAAAACTAACAGTTCTACTCAAATTAGGGATGTTTACGAGATTCTTAAAAAGGTATTTAAAACTTAAATTTAAAAAAAGATGGTAATGAATTGTTAAAATACATCATGTTTAATTAATATTTTTTACCTACATACTGTTTAACCCTTTGTGCTACAAAAGAGATGGTAACGATAAAACATCTATTGTTTCTCTTTATTCATGGCGAGATTAAAGTGAGGTTTCTATCAAACTACCAAATTCTGTTATTTTCGTTACACTTCGATCTGGGATCGTCATCAATCGTTGGAACTTGTAAAAGATCAGCCTATGGGCTTTTTAAATTACTTATATGACTTTAAATCAGAGACTCACCACCAAATTGTAGATCAACTGTCGCACCCTCTCCCCCGTATCAGCTCCCACGTCCGCCGCGAACTGTTGCAGCGCGGAGAGGAACCGGCGAAGGCGCAGCAGGGCTGGTGCTGAGCGGAAGCCCTCAGGCAGCGGCGGGGAGAGCGACTCCGTGGATGAGAGCGCTGCTGGTAGAAGAAAGACATAAACTTAGTAAGTGAGATACCAAAGTCAGCCCGTGGATCCTTGCAGCAGCAGGAAATGAAAAGGTCACTTGTATAAATAAAATGGCAGATGATCTAGGATATCCAAAAAAGGCAATCAAGCTGATGAAAGACGTCGTGCTGTGGGAAAGACTAACGGTCGAAAAACAAGGGACTGCTCCCTCAGCAAAAGCAGGGAACGTTGTTGATGAGATTCAATGCAAGATCAAAAGGTTGTTGGGTCAAAAAAGACGAACGACGTCGGCTACAAACTGTTGGGAGGACCCGGCGAAGAAGCAGCAGGGCTGGTGCTGAGCGGAAACCGTCAGGCAGCGGCGGGGAGAGAGACTCCGTGGACGAGAGCGCTGCTAGGAGAAGAGAGAAATATACTTAGTAAGTGAGATAACAAAGTCAGCTCGTAGATCCTTGCAGCAGCAGGAAATGAAGAAGCCACTGCTACAGAGAAAATGGCAGATGATCTAAGCAATCGATCTGATGAAAAACGTCGTACTGTGGGGAAGACTAACGGAAGAAAAACAAGTGAATTTACTTGGATTACTCCAACAGCAAAAGCCAGAGATTACGTTTTTCGTTCAATGCAAGATCAAAACGCTTATAGGTCAAAAAAGTAGAACGACGTCGGCTACGAACTGTTGCAGCGAGGTGAGGAACCGGCGAAGGCGCAGCAACGCTGGCGCCGCGCGGGAGCCGTCTGTCAGCGGTGAGGAGACAGACTCCGTGGATAAGAGCGCTACTGGGAGAAGAGAGAAAGAAGTGAGCTAACAAAGTCAGCTCGTAAGCCCAGATCCTTGCAGCAGAAAGATGAAAAAGCCACTGGTACAGATTAAATGGCAGATGATATAGGATAGGATCTGGCAAAGGCGCAGCAGGGCTGGTTTTGCGCGGGAGCAGTCCGGAAGCGGCTGGGAGAGCTGCTGGAAGAATATGAGATATTTTGAGGGTGATAAAGTGAGCCCATGAGCTCAGATCCTTTCAATAACAGGAGGGGAAAAAGCTGCTGGAACAGAAAAAAAGATAAACCTACCTAGTCTTGCTTAAAAGCTTGCCTTAGATACCATATAAAGAGAACACGCTGGTAAAAGCGTCTGGCTGATGATAAGACTGAAGCCTATTTTAGAAGTTAATTTACTTGGACATCTTCGTCAGAAATAGCAATAAGGAAGTCCTTTAATGCACCTCATCAACTTAAGCAGCTGGAGAAGGAAAAAGCTGGCTGAACTTGAAATAAAGAAGATAAGGTTGACACACACACACGCGCGGGAGTGCTCCTAAATAATGTTTCTTCTTTCTTTTTTTATTAATGTATCCATTGTTGTTTTTAATTTCCTGTTTTTTTTAATTAAGCCCTCAAGACCTACCTCTCACCCAACATCTATGGAGAGATGGGTGTGGCTGAAAACCAGCGCTGTTTGGGTTCATATCCCAAGTTAGCACAAGCTGAGCCACCTCCAATTGCTTTGTCATGTTTGTTTGTTGTTTGACTCTTAAAGCAAAGAAAGCAGATAACTCATCAGCTACTGATACCGCAGCTATACTGGAATGAAGGTATTAGATCAATAAAGAGTACGATATCGGCCTTGAACTGCTGCGGTGGAGCCATCCCGTAGAGTAGAAAACTAAGCTGGTTAGATAAGAGGTCACAAACTCCCTCGTCGCAACCGGTAGGGGTCACTGCAAAGTCAGTCGTCCGAGTCCGGGGAATCTTGGTGAATACCTGTAGCCTCCCGACCTACGGTGGACTCGCCACGTCCCCGACTCACATGGCACCGGAGGACACCGTCAGGTTGTTAGTGAGTAGGCGGGTTCTCTCTCCGAGACCTGGAGTCCCAGATAAGCCCCAGCTACCCCCGCGGCTGGTAGGTATGCGTACCAGCATTTCCCTGACGATAAAAAAAAAAGGTAACAAGCCAAACATCTTCCAAATGACAAGCTTGAAAAGGTTGAAATCATTTAAGTCAATCAGAAAATAGGTACACAGTAGGGGGAGAACTGCTTAGCAAAGTATTTAGAAGGATTGTCTTCTCGTTATTTTAAAAGGCGAAAGAGTCCAATATCAGTCAGAATATTACCTGTAGTCCCATTGTTCTGCGGGCTGAGTGGCCCAGGAGTTGGTGAAGACCTGGCGTCGTCCTGCTCCGGGGATCGCCGTTCTTTGCTGGCTGTGGTTGCTGCAACAGAGGATACGGATCAGCTGTTTAAACTTGTATCTTTCCAGCTGTGTAACTTCCCAGTTAAAAAAACCCCGAATGAGCCGAAAAACAGCTGATGAGCTTCAACGGCTGGAAAGATTTTCACCAGCCATAATCATATCATAATCATGTATTTATTTGCAATAAATAAGGTTTACATAGAGTTGGTCATAGAATTTGGAGTCATTTATGCCTATTTAGCCGTAACACTACAGCATGCATATGTGTGCGTTGTAAATCTAGTATTATTAATATATAATTTACACAATTCGTCATTATAATTCAAATTATCATCTATGCATATCCATTAATTTTATTATTTATAATAAAGACATAGCTAAGAACCACCGTGATTTAACTGTCGTTCGAATCTTGAATAAAATAAACCACACTGAAATTGGTCCATCACACACAAAAACACACCAACACAAACAAATATACACACACACAAACAGACATAGGGGTGAAACTTTAACACCCGTTTTGACGTGACAACGTCTTATAAATTGGTTTGCCGGGTGACACTTCAAGAAACTGCGTTACGCTCCGCTCACGTTCCGCGCTCACAATGAGAGCGAGTGAGAGGCACGCGTCCCTTCGACTTGGGCATGGTTAGCCCGCCTAAGAGCGAGTGAGACAGACATAAAAAGTCAAAGCCACGCGTCCCTTCCACTCGAGCACAGTTAACCCGCCTAAGAGCGAGAGAGACAGAGCGAGAGAGAGAGAGTGAGAGAGATAGGCATACACACCGGTTCATGTTATACGAATGAATATTCACATTAAAATTATTTTACCTCTCAAAGTCGTTGTCACGTAGAACTTTCGACTTTACAGGCAACCAATTTTTATTTTTATCGTCGGGGTTAAGAAAGTCCTAATCAAATTGACAAGATTGAACGATGATTGATGATTTGATGATGAGGTGGCATTGCCCAGGAAAACAGACATTTAGATACTCAAACATGGCATTAATATATAATGTAAATAAATCGCGAAATAAACCGCAAAAAGTGTATCATTTTAATGGCGTTACATCTTACTTGACCTGTTAATCTTACCTGACGTAAACCTCTTAGGAAGAAAAGCTCTTACATATTGCACCTTACGTTAGTGTGGGTTAAAACGGTGTTAGGCTGTATATATCTATTTATTATCCCATTATAACTTTTAGATTTGCATGCCATTAGTATTGGTTGATTAAGCGGATGTATAATTGCTGATCTAAATATAACTATGACCATCTCTTCAGTGTACCCAAAAGCAAATAAAGATTCCATTTCATTTCTGTTATTTTTTTATTTATTATTATTATATAGACACAAAACAGGTTACAATCAGGTTAGGTAATTAAATATGATGAGACAAGTAAATTTCATTTCATTTCATCCCCTAAATCAGTTTTAAGAATTTTATTCTCAAGAAGACAATTACATGTCACTTATTTGAGTAAATTAAAATAAATATTTGCAGTTGAACAAATGAACTAAACTAATAGTTAAGTGCTCCTCTTCATTCAATAAAACTTAAGTATTATTATTTTCGATCCTTAGTAATAAACCCAAGCAGTTTTTTTTTGTAAATATTCAATGTATCGGCACTCTTAATTTCAGTTGGAAGTTTATTGTAAAGCTGCGCACCCTGAGATATTATGGTCGTTTTTCCAAAGTTGGTTCGAGTTTTAGGGAGTACTATATGGCTAGGCCTTCGACTGCTACGTTTGTGTGTTTGACCTAAGGTAGTAAATTTTAATTTGTATGTATGATTTTATGTTTAATTTTATAGACCAAAATACATGTAGTGTAATTAAATAGTTGTTCAATATTAAGTAGTTTAGTTTTTTTGTAAATTTTTTCAGAAGATGTTCGGTAAGGATAGTGAAATAACATTTTTATTACTTTATTTTGTGCAATTTGTAGTGGTTTTAATTTAGTTTTACTTGCTGTGCCCCAAATTTCAATCAAGTACAAAAGGTGTGACTTAACTAAGCTATTATAAATTGTTCGGCGCACTTGCTGCGGGAAGCTACGAACAACGTAGCGAAGTGAGCCCATTAAAGATGATAATTTACTTTTGACATAGTCTATGTGTGAAGTCCAGGTTAAGTGACTATCGATACGCAGGCCAAGATATTTTTCAACTTTTTTTTCCATGATAGGTAAATCATTAATTGACAAGGGTGTAAAGGTTGGAATAGTTTTTTGCCTAGATTTGAATATAACATAGGAAGTTTTAGATATATTAATAGTTAGAAGGTTACTATGGAACCAAATATTTAGTTTATTTAGATCGGCTTGTGCACGTGTCATGATTTCGTTAATGCACGTTCCAAAATAAAATAAGCAGGTGTCATCTGCATACAAGGTTAGCTCACCATGCAAGTCAAGGTCTTTAAGATTATTAATATAAATTAGGAACAGTAAAGGGCCAAGTATTGAACCCTGTGGCACTCCACACGTAATAGGTAAAGCCTTACTTTGATGTTCGCCGATTTTGACAACTTGAACTCTATTTGTAAGGTAAGACTTAAAGATTTGAAGCGCGGTTCCTGTTATTCCAATACTTTTAAGTTTATTTATTAAGAGGTGATGGCTAACCGTATCAAAGGCTTTTTTCAGGTCGATGAACACTCCAAAGGCTAATTTATTTTTGTCGATATTCATTTTGATTTTAGTTACTAGATCTACGGTAGCAGCAAGAGTATTACTTTTAGGTCTGAACCCGTATTGTCTCTCAAACAAGAATTCAATACTATGAAGGTAAGTTTCTAGTCGATCATACAATATTCTTTCTACAATTTTGGACATAACGGGTAAAACGGATATCGGTCTGTAGTTGCCCGGATCGGTTTTACGTCCCGCTTTGAAGATTGGGGTAACTTTTGCTATTTTCATGGTGTCTGGAAAGAATCCCTTTTGTAGGAGCTCATTTATACATCTGGTCAAGCAATCTAGAATGGCATCTTTTGCACATTTTATTTCCTTTGTCGAAATGCCATCAATTCCTGAACTACAGTTAGGGTCTAGGTTATTTAAAATTTTATTTATTTCTTCTTTATTGGTGGCTTGAATGTATGAAAGAGTCTTGCGTTGAATATTAAGGGGAAATATATAGTTTAAGTTATTGCTATAAGTTTTAGATATTTGATTGGCAAGTTGCGGTCCTATAGTAGCGAAAAACTGATTTAAAGCGTCACATATTTCATCAGGATCAATAAGTGTGTTAGAATCTAAAACAATCTTTGAGGGTGCACAGCTCTTACTCTTTCTTTTAACGGCCAGGTCATCTAACAATTTCCAAATTTTCTTGGGTTTTTTACTGATCTTCATAAACTTGTTGTAGAAATACGCATCCTTGGTTTTTTTGATATCCTGTGCAACTCTCCGTTTTGTAAGTTTGAAATTGTTTTCTAATATCAAATTGGTAGGGTCTTGTCTAGATTTGGTCCACAGTTCGTTTCTCAGATTGATTCCATCGATTATGTCCTTGTTGATCCAGTCCTTTAGTGGTGGGTTGGCAATCTTAGTTTTGGTTCTCTTGGACTGATTAATTGTGTTCTTAAGAATATTTTCAAACGATTCAAATTCAGGGGCCATGGTCGAGAAATCCATTTCAATTAATTTCTTGTGTAGCATATTATAATCAGTGGATGTGTATTTTCTTCGTTCCTTAGGTATTGGTTTAAATTTCTTCATTTGTACGAAAAGCTGCTTGTGGTCGGTCATCGACGAGTCTATGATTGTCATGTGGAAATTATTGCTTGTCAAGTTAGTGCTTACGTGGTCGATCAATGATTTTCTTAGTGGGGTTTCTCTAGTGACGTATTTTTTGTGTACTTTATTCAAAATTTTGTGGTTTTGCTCTCGTAAAGTTCGTTTGTAGGATTTCGTTTGGCTCTCATTTCCTCTTAATAAATCAATATTAAAATCACCGAATACAATAGCTCTTTTCCTTGCTTGCAGTTGAAAAGAGTAAGTTTCGAGGAATTTTTTGTGGTTAGTATCGCCTGGATTATATACAACACCAACATCTATAGCACATTTTTCCAGACATACCCATAAATAGTTATTTCCATCTATATAGGCTTCTTCACTTAGACTGTGTTTCAAATCTTTTTGCACGAATATGGACACTCCTCCACCTTTTTTAAATCCTATATAGTTAAGTTAACTTTGCATTACAGTCAATAAATACTCGTAAGTATTCAAGTCCTAAAGTTTAAACGGCTTGAAAATTATTTGTAAGCAAAGTTCTTCCATCCTGTAGCTATGCGAATTTTCATTGAAAATAAATTAAATCTGTTTTCCTTTATTTTTTGGGCTGTAGAATGATCAATTTATATTATTCATCCAGCAAATTGGGAATCGAACGCGTAACGAAGGTCCGGCTTGCGAGGACACGCGCGCCGCGCAAACAAATCTGCGTGCGGCCACGAAATTAGCGATAGATGTTACATATTTATTTCGTTTAATAAATAGCTGCCAAAATAATAAAAAATCAGTTACGTCCGGTAATAGTTTTTTTTATTTTTATAAAATGATAAGTTACAATTTTTACAGCCTGACCAGAAAGAGTAGAAATTACATAAGAAGGAACTATTTTTTTTTTATCACAATGCCAACCTTACCCAAATTGTCAAACGTCAGTGAAGTTGCCGAAACTACAAAAGATTTTCGTATTGGTTTGTGTTTTTCGTTGTAATATTATCTCAAATCATTTAAAATTGACATGAATAAAACAGTTCATAATGGTCAAGTGAAGTGTTTTGTGTTGTTTTTCAATGATGTTTGGCGGAGTGTCATGCCGGTAAACTTCCTAAGGAATCGGACGATCTAAACAAACGTTTTGCGACTATACCAGGTATCGGCGAAATTGGGGCGTGTTACCCCAATTTCGCCTTTTATACGTAGTTCACTGTATAAAATACAATTATTGTCAGTTGGATTGTTCAGAAGTATTCAATTAAAGATGTTTTGTCACACAACGTCGTAAGACAGGTTATGTTCACGTCCAAGAAAACACATTTTTAAATAGCGCAACTGAGTAACTTTGATCTTTAGACATTTGAAATTATTATTTTTTTACTTTTTATTCTTCATTACTCCCAAAAAGTGCATTAAAATATGAAAAGTAAGGAAAATAATATTTTGACTGAGAGAACATTTGAAAATAAGACGGAGTAGTGTTTTAATATTGCAGAGAAGGAGACAAGGTGTCTCAAATACTGAATAAATGTGTCTTTAATTGTATTTGGGCAATTATGTATGTTTTTTAACCAAATGAAAAAAAAGTTTTTATTCTAAGATTTTTTTATATTCCAAATAGGATAATGGTAAGTTTCAACTATCTATAAATGGATTTATGTTTACTTAAAAATGCCTAATTGCATACTTTTTTGCACAAAATAAGTGCATAAAAACAAAAACATCAAATTTGTTTAGTCCAGGTATGCAGATGTTGCCATGTAAATGCCAGTTTGCGCTTGTAGCGCCCTCATTTATTTTCAACACTTTATGGTCAGCAGGCACCACACAGGCTACATGTAATGTAAAAATAAAATAGCTACATACCTACATTCGGTTGGAAAAAAATATACTGTAAAAATAAATTTTCAAAGCTAGAGCTAACAGGTCGCTCTCGAAATTTATTTTTACATCATCTTCTAGGTGATCTCGCTCCATCGTAGACTCAGTCTTAGTCTCGTTGGGCTTAGTCTTGGGTCAAGAGCAAACCTATCCCAAATAATGTTTTTGTTTTTTGTTTAATTTTATCGAATTCTAATTTTATTTTATAAATGTATGTGGTCCTTAGAAAATAAATTATTATTATTATAAAATAAAATAAAATAAATATATTGAGCCCCATTTTTATCGTTATTCTGTCATTGCTAACGAATAATTAATTAAGATTTTTTTTTAAATTCATGTTTACGTGAATACTAATCAGATGAAATAATTAGTTTAAGGGTACTAGCTATTAAGCAGATCTTCAAGTAAGAATGACAGGTGACTATTATTTTTCGCTCCTTGGCTGAAGTCAATTGCAAACAGAAGCCCTTATAAAAAAAAGCGTGTCATCTCTCTCTGCTCGTTAGGGCGCGCGTATTCATAGACACGTATCCCATCACGCAGTTTGCACAGATTGGTCTATGGTTGTTGAGCCATTAAATAGGCGAGAGCCGGGATAACAAGTTTTCTTGAAGCCAATTCTCATGGAATCGAGTAAAGAACGAACGAACATTTTCCGATGATTTCTCAGTTTGCGCATTTTCAGAACTTCACAATCAAGATTTTTCCATCGTTTACCGCTCGAACGCAACGACTGGTACTAGTCAAAGTTGAAATCCGTATCCGAAATATCTTGTTAAAGTAGAATGGTCAACAAGAAATGAAGAAGGTTATAGCTTATAATTCCTTGCGCTCGGTTATTTGTTACACGATTAAATTACTTATTGAAAATCTTCAGTATGCTTATTTAAAATATGAATGAGACTCTTAACTGTTAAATATGTACCCAAAGCACAGAAAATATAATAGTACTACGCAAAGTAAACTAATATGAAAATTTGTGTTTAGCGCAATCTATTGACACCTAGTTGTAAGAAATGCCATGATGACGCCATCTTATTTAAATCAGTTGCGTCGCATTGTGTACTTCTATTATATATGAGATTTTTGAGATATACTTTAGTTAAGTCAGACGCCTTGGGCCCTGCTTTCTTACCCAAACAACTGCGGTTGGCCAAATGAACGGTTCTCTGAATAATTATTCTCTTTGCTCTATTAATGTAAAGTTCGATTGGTAATTGTTCGAAGGGTGCTCCAGAATACGAATCACAGGTAACCTTCGAACTTTTCAGTAGAACCGGCAAGTTCACATGCGAATTAACGTGCGGAAAAAGTGCGGATGCACGAGAATTGGTTTCCTGGGCTTAGAAAATACTTAGGACTGTTAAGATTATTTGCTTTTACAGAATAAAAAGTCATTTTTTGTCATTAGCAGGCAAAGAAATAAATAAAAAGGTTTATTTTCAATTACAATTACATCCCATTTTGGTTAGTATTTTTAAAGACTATGGTAGTCCTCCTCGATGACCGGAGCCGAAATGAATTTTTTAAGTGTTGTCTTTTTGAAATTAAAAAATAGCGTTGTAAACACGAAAAATACTTAACAACTAAGACTATGGTAGTAATACATACTGATGATGAAAAGAATAGAATAGAAATACTTGAAATACTTAGGTTTATGAGAAAAAATATAATATGAAATATATTTTTTGCATTGTTTTCCCCAAAATCCATTATTCGTAACTAACCCATTATCCCCTCATTGGCCGAATCTGGTTTGCGTAATAATTTAGTATTGATTGTGTGTGGGATCTTTAGATTTAATCGTTTAATTTAATTAATACCCACTGGTGTGTGGGTGCTTTTCTAACCCTCAATTGAACCCACAAAATTATCTTCAAGTTTTCAACCGGCAATATTCGATTCAAACTTCCACATTAATTATGGAATTTTCCCTCAAAAACTCACATTCCCATTACTTACTCGCATTTCCCGAATTCGACCTCTCAAGTATAACTCCATTATCCACAACGGGCCGTCGGCGGCACGCGGGCCCGCGGCAAAAAGCTAGTCTGCCTGTGACAGAATAAATAAAAGTTTGGAAACCTAGTGGTGGGGCCAAGTACCGGCTGCCAACGGCACGCGTTGCGAAATAGGGGTGGGGGTGGGTCGATAGTTTTTATATCGATAGTCTGCCTCTTTGGTGTAGTGGCAAAGTTTCTGGGTTCGAATCCCAGGTCGAGCCAAAATCGTTTCTGAGATTTTCTGTCATGACTTTTGTCAAAAACAGATCGAAGTCGGGAAGTTGGCGGTGTTACACCCCCGTGCCTCGGAAAGCACGTTAAGACACTGGACACAGCACTTCATATATGAGGTGGTATGAGTCATACTCCACTACGCCGGCTCAGTGCAGATTGGTGAAGGGGTTGTTTGTAAGGTAAGTGTTCAACCTTACTGTCAGACGTTATTAGGCCGCACGAGCGTCTAATGATATCGATAGTTCGTTGAATTAAGAATTATAATTTTTCAGGCTTTTTTACAGAAGAAGTCTATAATTTTGAACGCTGGTTTAAATATAAGACGGCCAGTTCGAAGATATCAACGTCTGAAATTACATAAGCTGAAGGAGAAATACGTTTCAAGTCGGATGGGTATTATTTAAACAAGGGTTCAACGCTGCCGAGTTCTTTTGTCGTAAACCTGTTAGATTTAAAAAAAACTACAAATATGAATAACCATACAAAAGTAGCCTTATTGATTCAATTTACCAATTAATTAAAGTCGTATTGCATCAACATTCTTTTTTTTTTAATAAATAAACACGGGACTGATCTATGTTTCATTGCTAAAAATAACGCTAAAAAAATTAAATAAAATAAAAAAACAAAGTAACTAAATCTTTATATCGATACTGAATTTATCGAATAAAGCCCACCCCAAGTTGTTAAGCGGCGGCGCGTGGCGGCGACACCTCGCCTAAGGCCGCTTTTATCTTGCACACAATTACCGACTCTATTAATGAAAAAGAAAACCGTTCAAAATACGTTACTTTAACCTTTGATACAATATCTATTAACGTTATAAATGTTAGTTACTTCTCAATTACACGTGACGTTTATTTCGATCGAATACGCAACGAAATATATATATATATATATACTAGCTGACCCGGCGAACTTCGTACCGCCTTAGCGTTGCAATGATTGAACAATGTCATCGAATGACATTGACATTAGTTACGCGCGTTTTTTAAAATATGCAAAATATATAAGTCAACTAAAGTTTTTGTTATGTTACATTATAGTAAGTGGTAATTATGCTGTTAAAATGTAGCTTATATGCCACGTTCGTAGATTTACCATAGCAGCGCCATCTATTGATTAGAATTCAATTCACTCTTCAGTCTAAGTAACACGTGGCCGGCTATGCTAACACCAAAAATTTAAAAAGTGGAAATAATTGAATTATATGGTATTTCGTTCACTACAAAATAAATTTAATTAATTTTATAGCATCAACAACACGTGGTAATTATGCTGTTAAAATGTAGCTTATATGACACGTTCGTAGATTTACCATAGCAGCGCCATCTAATGATTACTTACTCAACCCAGTCGAAAGGTATCGACATCTGTTAGAATCATTTGGAGTTAACAGATAATTGTGACTGTCAAATAATAACAGACAAATAATTAGCAATAAATCAAAATTGCGACTATAATTTGAGTTTTAAACTATCCTATCTCTCAAGTTGGATCGAACTGCACATGGTGTGCGAATTTTATTATAATCGGTTAAGTGGTTTAGGAGTCCATTGAGGACAAACATTGTGACACAAGATTTATATATATTAAGATATTATATATATATAAACTAGTGACCCGCCCCGGCTTCGCACGGGTGCAATGCTGATACTAAATACACTACAGAAAAACTGGACGTTGTATAAAAAAACATAGCCGCCCGCTTTGGCTTTGCACGGGTATAACATATTAAGCCTATTTCACTCACTGAAAAAAATATTAAAATCGATCCAGTAGTTTTGATTTATTCATTACTAGCCGTGGCTCGTACGCGTTAAATTTTGGAGCAAAACAATTCCCCTCTCCCTATACCTTGAAGATTTCCTGCTAACTTTGGAATATCTAAATTGATACCCACATTACTTAATTACTTTTCATATTTTTGTCTATTTATTTTATTTTTACAACAATTATTACAGAATGTATAACGTTATACAACGTTAAAGGCACTCTGTGAGGCAAATACTTTTACCATCGCGGAGTTTTCTACTATGTAGTGATGAATTGCTGTTCGTTAGTCTCGCTAAAACTCGAGAACGTTCAGCCGTTATGCCGATTTGAATAATTTTAGTCTTGAAATTTTCGTGGTAGTTTATCGATCGACCAGGGAAGGTTTAAAAAATCAGAAAATAAAAAAGAACAAGAATAGTTGGAATAGTTATTTGTTATAAAAGAGTGCAACGTGATGTAAACAATAACATATTTAGCCTTGTTTAAAGTTCGAAAATGTGCTGACGCTCTTGACTTCTTTGTGATTTAGCATAGTGCTGTCTTGTTAAATATACTAATGAAGTAGGTACAAAATAGTTACAATATGACATACCTTAGATAATTACTTTGTTTTAAACAATTAGTAGTTTCAAGATAGTGTTAATTTTTATTACCTTAAGAAATTATTTGTGCTCTCTTTAGCCTGAGACACAGGTTTGTAACCTAGTTCAGGTAAAGAAAGTCTTCGGTCTACATCTTATTTTAAGCTTATAATAATTTATTTTTGTCCATTTGAAACGAAATAAATGATTATTATTATTATATGTATATTTTTTGTGTAAAAGTATACCTTTCTCACCAGCCTGTGTCGCGGTGCTTCAAATATAATTGGCTAGACGACACCACCAATCGTTGACATACTTTTTATTATCTGTCAAAACGGTCTGTCTTCATAGATTTCGTATGGTAATAAATGATTGTGATGTCACGGCCATGTGTCAGAAATCGGAGTCAATTGACCGAATATTTATTGCGTTTTGTGTGTTTTAAAATTGGTTTCTACAGCTTTTTTGAAATATATTGGTTGTATTAACTTCATAGGGGCTATGTTTTTTAAACACCATGTTCTTGACAATATTTAAGATAGGTGTCATCATCCCAATTGAGATACCGTTTCAAAGATCTCGGCGAGTAGACTGAGTCAAAACTTTAACATTTGTTCGAGCTTTCGACGACCCCTTGGTACAGTGGTCCACAGGTCGGACTTCTAAAACCAAGGGTTGCGGGTTACAGTACACGCATAAGTGTGCATGAACATATGTGTTTGTACTGGCCTGGGTGTTTTCTGTGTATAATCTGTATACATTTACAAAAAAAGTAGGTATTTAGTATTACCCGTTGTCTAGTACCCATAATACAAGCCTCGTAGCCTAATTTGGGACTAGAGAATTGGTGTGATAGTTGTGAAATATTTATTCATTTATAACTTGAACGTGGAGTAAGTCGCAGGCGGTTGCTAGTGATCAGTGAACAAACCAAACTAATTTGAAATTGTATCACTCGTGGTATTTAGTTTAATCGAAATAATAGTTTTCCCCTACAATAACAGCGATGTTTTCAGCAAACCAAATTACTCGCACAGCCTCGGGCCAAAAATAATAGTTGCCTAATGTTTGTACGCTAAAAAGGGCAACATATCCATTATATTATTTTAACGATATAACGTTTATATCCTGTGGGAAGTAACAGCTGGTCACTTCAGGCCGAATGCCAAAGGTTATGTGGCTGGTTTTTAAATTGAATAATAATAATCTTAATTCACGTAATCAAATACAATCTTGAGAATAACAAAATGATGTAGCCTCCCATTGGGCATTAATAACAGTCCTCCTGGCCGATTTCGACCACGGCGGCTAAGCTCAACAGAGATCAGCCAACTACGCAGGAAATATTATAGTGCACAAGTGTGAGTGCAATACACAGGGTGCACTCACTCTTCCATCACTCTCAAAGTTCGGTAAGACGGCAATCCGATATGACCGGAGGGAGATCAGGCGCAGGACTTACGGCTTTACGTGCTTTCCGAGGCACGGGGGTGTAACACCGCCAACTTTTCGACTCCGAGCTGTTTTTGAGAAATTCATGACCGAAAATCTCAGAAACAAGTTTGGCTCGACCTGGGATTCGAACCCAGGACCTCTCGGACGTAAGGCAGAAACTTTGCCACTACACCAACGAGGCAGTCCTAGTACCTACATAATGGGTAAATCGCCGATGTAGTGGCCTCACGTTATCACGCCGGCGTCTCTCACCTGTGGGTCGCTGCTCGGTGCTGATAAGCGCGCTGAATTTCAGGATATTCAGCAAGGATGAAAAATGTATGTTCTAAGCTTCGGAAATTAGACATGTAAAAATATTACCGTACGTGTGATTTTTTTTGACGTGACAACGTCTTATAAATTGGTTTTCCGGGTGACACTTCAAGAAACTGCGTTACGCTCCGCTCACGTTCCGCGCTCACAATGAGAGCGAGTGAGAGGCACGCGTCCCTTCGACTCGGGCATGGTGAGCCCGCCTAAGAGCGAGTGAGACAGACATAAAAAGTGAAAGGCACGCGTCCCTTCCACTCGAGCACAGTTAACCCGCCTAAGAGCGAGAGAGACAGAGCGAGAGAGACAGAGCGAGAGAGAGAGAGTGAGAGGGATAGGCATACACACCGGTTCATGTTATACGAATGAATATTCACATTAAAATTATTTTACCACTCAAAGTCGTTGTCACGTAAAACTTTCGCCCGTATACCGACTTTACAGGCAACCAATTTTTTGGAAAAAAATGTTCCATGTTACTACAAGTACTGTCGAAAACACGTCAGGGTAAACACTGCGGGATCTTTTACACTCGTAATCACTCATAATTTTGTCATTGTACAAATATACAGGGTGTAAAAAAAACCTTAACGAAGCCGTGAACCACGCGTTCAGTACATCAAACCAAATCGTATGAAAAATAAATTTTGGCTGGGAAACAACTATTATTTTTTCACATCAAAAAAAATAATTTTATTCTAGCCCGCAATGTACAGCGCGCACGCGAAAAAGTCACCGCGGAGCGTGTTGCTTTACGCCGCCGCAACGCGGTTCGGTTCGAGTGTGCGCTGTTCATTGCGGAGTGTGCCATTTAGAGGCTTTTTATGAAAGAACTAGTGAAAATTTGTATCATGTTTCTTTGGAAAAAAAATCAGTTATAACGGACAGAAGTCATTTCTGTAAAAATCATCAATTTTTTTTCAAGCTTTAACCATCAATATCTCAGTAACCGTTAACTTCCCAGGCATGGTGTAAAGGAAGAAAATGATCGTAACAATTGGTAGAATATGTGGTATTCGGCTTCGTTAAGGTTTTTTTTACACCCTGTATTATTAGCGATAGTCTTAAATTTCGGACAAAAGTGTTATTAACTAACAATCTAGCAATCTATGAATAGTTAATACATGAAATTACCTTATTTTAAAATCATTATTCTGGTTTCATGATTGTTCTTTTTAATCCCCGACGAAAAAGAGGGGTGTTATGAGTTTGGCTCCTTTTCTGTTTGTCTGTGGCATCGTAGCTCCTGAACGGATGGATCCATTTGTGTGCGGTTTTGTTTATTCGAAAGATAATTAATATAATAAATTAAATAATAATTAATTAAATCAAGGTGTTTCTTGCTTGTGAGGTAGCAGCGCTTTGATAGTGATACCAAAAGCTAAAAAAACTAAGGCGCGGTCATGTTTGGGATGGGTGACAATTCTGACCATTTGACGTGACGTCTATTTACAAGCATCTCCGTGCTTTGGAAGGCACGTAAAGCCGTTAGTCCCGGTTGATATCGATAGATATTGGTCGTTAAGCCCGGTCAGAGGCCCTCGGGCGGCCTAATAACATCTGACAGTAAGCTTGGTCACTTGCCGCGCGTGGTGGAGTATGGCTCGCACCACCTCATAGATGTGGTGAGGTCTGTGTTCAGCAGTGGGTCGTATATATACGCTGATTAGAGATGAGAGACTTTCTAAGGCTGGTCATAATCGTTCCAGCCGTTAAGGCACACCAGCTGTTTTCGTGGCTCATGTTGGGAATTTAAAAAAATATTTTTTTCTACCAGATACAGATTTAAGACACGGAACATAGCAGTAGATCTTTTCTAACTTTTTGGATTGTTGTTATTGACAGTTTATGCTACAAAAGTGGATAACCTGATAAGCTATTGACTGGTATATCTCTTAAATTTTCATCTCAGTCCTGAGTAGAGAGTATAAAATAGTTGTACCTATGTAGAGTGTTCATTTTCAGGATAAATTAATTGTGTAAAGATACTTTTCAGCCACTTGAAGTAAAAACAATATATCCCATTATCTTTGATTGAGCGATTGAAACTCATTACGGTTTCCAATGAAAACTTCATGTAAACGTTCCCGCTTATTTAGTGGCCGAACGTTATCTCGCCGGCCACGCGCGTCACTGTCGCCCGCGGTGTGGCCACGCCGACAAACGCTGTCAGCTGGGATCCGGGCTTAGATATCGTGCATTGCTGGTCAATGCCTGTAGGACTTAGCACCCGCCGAGGGGATTAAAAACAATATTTAGCACCACATTTACAAATAAAATTAAAAAAAATAAAATAAAATTGTTTCAACGAACACACCAATTACCTAGCCCCAAACTAAGCGTTAGCTTGTGCTATGGTATAATATTTATTTCAAAAACAAAGAAATTTACATTACTTGTGATTGAAGTCACCTTTTAAGCATAATGCCTGTGACAGGTGACATCGCTCTACCATAACTACTTGTACATTAAATTAAAATCTTAAAACTAAACCTATTTTATTATTAAACATTTATAATCTTGTACGTTAAAAACTAAAGCTAAAGAAATACTCAAATACATTTGTTAACACCCATGACTCAGGTACAAATGCTCGTGCTCATCACACAAACATTTGCCCCTAGCAGGATTCGAACTCGCGACAGCCGGTTTTGTAGTCTGAACGTCAGACCACTAGACCAAAGCTGTCGTCAAATATATATAAAAAAAGTAATGTCAATTTCTTTAACGCTATAAAGACAGAATGAGCTTAAGGGTGCAAATACAACATAATAATAAGAATAAATAAACAACAACATCACATACATTGAATTGACTCCGTGGTAAGTAGCTTAAGCACTTGTGTTACAGATATCAGAATCAAGTGGTATTAAAAATAAACTTAAATATTAGGTCCTTACCTATGAAATTGGCGTTTTGTATGGGAGGAACAAAAAGTCGAATTTTTTTATATAGCATATTTATTTAATCAAAGTATGAGCCATTGTAATCTATGCACTTTTGCCATCTCATAGGTAGTTCATTGATCCCTTTACTAAAAAAACCATTCGAACGGGAATCAATAAAATCTTTGAAGGCGACTTGGACTGCCCCATCTGAGTTGAACTTTTTCCCTTGCAAGAAGTTATCCAAATTTCGAAAAAAATGGTAATCTGTTGGAGCAAGGTCCGGGGAGTACGGTGGATGCCTTAGAGATTCCAATTGAAGTTCTTCTAATTTGCTAGCCGTCTGTTGTGCAGTGTGTGGTCTAGCGTTGTCGTGAAGCAGCAGTGGCGTAGAGCGATTGACCAGCCTTGGTTGTTTAGCAACTAGCTTCTCCATCATGGTTTGCAATTGCTGACAATAGATATCTGCCGTAATCGTCTGGCCAGATTTGAGAAAACTGTAATGAACGACACCGGCGCTAGTCCACCAAACGCTTACAAGTAACTTTTTATTGGTCAATTTTCGCTTGGAGCAGGCTTTGGCTGGCTTGCCAGGGTCCAGCCATTGCGATGAGCGCTTCCGATTATCGTAGAGAATCCACTTTTCATCACAGGTAATGATTCGATTTAAAATCCCTTCGTTATTGTGCCGGTCAAGTAATGTAACGCAGCAGTTGACGCGCGTTTGCCGGTTTGCTTCACTCAATTCGTGAGGAACCCACCTTTCAAGTTTTTTAATCTTCCCAATTTGCTTCAAGTGGATTAAAACAGTTTTATCACTAACGCCAAAGCCTGCAGCTAACTCGGACGTGGTTTGCGATGGATCCGCTTCCACAATAGCCTTCAATTCTTCATTATCAACTTGGGTCTCCGGCCGTCCACGGGGCTTGTTTTGCAGGTCGAAATTTCCAGAACGAAAACGTTAGAACCAAAAACGCACTGTGTTTTCTTTTGCGACACAACCGCCATACACATCATTAACCCTTCGAGCCGTTTCCGCAGCACTGGTGCCACGGTGGAACTCGTACTCGTAAATAACGCGATATTTCAAATTTTCCATTTTGTAAATTGAGCGATGCAAACAGAAAAAAGATAAGTAAAAAAACAAATGAATGACGGTTTACGAAACACAACTACATGTGGAAATAGCTGTATAAATTTGAATTTCGAATTCCTAACCAAATAGGAAAAATTTGTGATCAAAGTGGCCAGTACGACAAAACGCCAATTTCATATGTAAGGACCTAATAAATACATATAACACCCAGACCAGTACAAACAGACATGTTTATGCGCACACATGTTTATACAGTGCAGGGATCGAACCCGCGACCTCTTGGTTAACAGTCAACTTCTTGACCATTACACCAAAGTGGCGCCGAACTGTATACGTATCCGGCTGAAGAATATAACTTTTTTTTTTAAATGTTCACTGTCTCTGAAGAGCTGTTTATGAATAAATTTGGCGAATACTGCACTATGTTATTTCCATTTTGACGATGCATTCTTCAACCATTTTGTGAAATATGACTGAACATATTGAAAAGCAAAGTATTGATTTTTCTGACAAAACACATTATTTTTTGTTTGTAGCTGGAAATATTAGGAATAAGGGGTGCCTTTCAAAAACCTGCTATCTTTATTACATTGAATAGGATGACGAAGATACAAAAATTTACTGGATTTGCCAGAAACATAGCGACCTTCATGAAGGTCGCTATGAGGATGAGGGGTAAGGATGAGGGTAGGTCAATGAGGATGTCAGGCCGCAGGGCGTCGTGTTTCGGAAGTTCCGAGGACGGCTGCCAGCCGACAACGCGCGCTACGCATCTATTCGCTGACGCGTGTGATTTGTGTTTTAAATTCAAATAGATTTTGTAATTTTTTTTTTGTATGTATGTTAGTCTGTAAGGTTTTTTATAATATGGGCCTGTATTTTTATAACCTTTTGCCTATGTAACCTATTTTATATATATTGCCTGAAATAAATGCATTATTATTATTATAAACATTTTTTTTTCAATTCTCTGGTCAAGAAAAAGCTGGTAGTTCGGATGATGTACCTACAAAATAAATAATTAATGATTATAGATTAGTTCCCCATGGAACAGATACAGGTACAATAGTTTATAAAAATCTATTAAGAATAGGTAACTCACACTGGATATTTTAATAAGTAACATAGATCTTTCTTTAACCCATACATCTGTTAAATAGCTAGCTACTAGAAATACATCTGTTGTTTATCAGAAAATAAGAAAATTCTATCTAGTTTCTATAATTACAAAGTCTACATTAAGTCAATTTTATTAAAATTTGGTTTGTTTGCTGTACTGTGCCTTAGTAAATAATATTGTAATAATAATAATACTTGTAGGCAGCTGAAAAATATGGACCTTCCTATGTAATATTATGTTTATTAATTTTTGCGTTATTAACCACAATTTGCCTTTCACATTTAATTTTCACTGCACCCATTGCCTTTTTTCTGCATGACCTTTAGGATGACTGGCAGAAAATGCTTTGAGCATTAAGTCCACCCTTTGTACATTTCTTGTGCAATAAAATATTGTATAAATAAATAGATAATCACACCCGTTCAACCGTCACCCACGCTTTACTAGTGTCTTACGAGTTCCAATCTCCGAGTTACACAGCTCTAAGGTGAATCGAGGGCGCACCAAAAGGCTGGACTGTTACAACAGGCATAAATATTTTACACTCTCTCCTTTTTTAAGTTTTAAACATATAAAATAAAGGGAGCATAAAATTTCGAATATCCAAGCCACATCTAGCACACTTTATGTGTTCGCCCGTCCGTGCCGTCGTGCGGGCGCGCTAGATTAGAGCACTTGCGCGCTCCCACGCCCGTTTGATGCTCGGCGGGGACCGAATATGACAGCCTTGTTTTTGTGTTACATGCAATGTCGATAGCTAAAATATCTGAGATCAAGTCAAAGTTTATTTTGTCTAGGTGCTCTGAACACATCACTACAGTATCAGTGTTGCTTTAAAAAGGATTTACGGGGATACAAAGTCAAAGATCTTATGTACACGGTGATCGTAGCATGACTACGAACTTTTATTGTCTACTACAAAATACCAAATATATATACAAAAACTATAAAAGCTAAGAGATCGACTTTTTAACCTTTTGCTCAGAAGTCGTAGCATGCATGCTACGATTTGACTACGACGGAAGACTACGAACACCGTGTGCTTCGAAAGGCTGTAGCTCTTTTTGTGCTACGAAAAGCTGTAGCACTTTTTGTGCTCCGAAAGACTGTCGCACTTTTTTTGCTACGAAAGACTGTCGCACTTTTTGTGCTACGAAAGACTGTCGCACTTTTTGTGCTACGAAAAGCTGTAGCACTTTTTGTGCTTCGAAAGACTGTCGCACTTTTTGTGCTACGAAAGACTGTAGCACTTTTTGTGCTTCGAAAGACTGTAGCACTTTTGGTGCTACGAAAGACTGTAGCACTTTTTGTGCTTCGAAAGACTGTAGCACTTTTTGTGCTTCGAAAGACTGTAGCACTTTTTGTGCTACGAAAGACTGTCGCACTTTTTGTGCTACGAAAGACTGTAGCACTTTTTGTGCTACGAAAGACTGTCGCACTTTTTGTGCTACGAAAGACTGTAGCACTTTTTGTGCTACGAAAGACTGTAGCACTTTTTGTGCTACGAAAGACTGTCGCACTTTTTGTGTTACGAAAGACTGTCGCACTTTTTGTGCTACGAAAGACTGTCGCACTTTTTGTGCTTCGAAAGGCTGTAGCACATTTTGTGCTACGAAAGACTGTCGCACTTTTTGTGCTACGAAAGACTGTAGCACTTTTACTGCTACGAGTCGTAGCACAACTTTTAACAATATTTCTTAGTAGTCCATAACAGTACTATGATTAGAAATTTAGTTGATATACCTATTTAGTGTTTATGAATAAAATAGTGTCGATTCTCATGCATTCGTAATTTTTTTGCACAGGAGTTAAATTAAACTGTTGACTGGTGCATTTCATGACAGCCACAAGATATTTCGTATACGAATCATTAAACTTCGACTAGTCAGAACTACATTTTGCGTTTAATTAGTTATCGATCGAACTTTTTACGAATGTAAACTTTTTCGATTGCACGAAAATCGGCCCCCAGATGCAAACAATGCAGAGGTGCATGCAACCTTTGAATTACACGTGTTTCAAAATAACATAGTAAATCCAAGGACTATTAAGCGTTCATGTTAAATCCATTTTCATTGACAGCTCATAATAAATGAACGACTAATAATTTTTAACATCAACGAGCAACAAGCAACCAATCTGATGATAGTTACAGCGAACAAATATTTTATTCTCATGCGCATGTCTGATTCAAATT
This sequence comes from Pyrausta despicata, assembly GCA_963921415.1. Classification (NCBI taxonomy): domain Eukaryota; kingdom Metazoa; phylum Arthropoda; class Insecta; order Lepidoptera; family Crambidae; genus Pyrausta; species Pyrausta despicata. The sequence goes on along the minus strand of OY992866.1, from coordinate 13,028,266 downwards.
AATAAGGTAGGTTATAATAAAAATACTCAAATTGTTAGATGTATTCCTCAAAAACGTTATGTTTCTCGTTGGATGTTTTGCACGAAAAGAACGAATATTGATGATTTTACCAATTTTTTACTTATGCGAAAACTACGTGTCAATAAAAATTATAAATGACCGATGAAGAATTATATATAAGCGAAATGTCAAAAAATGTATGAAATAAATAATTTATTTTTTTGTATTTGTCATGTAATGATGAAGTGTGTGTGTGTGTTGTATATTAATTAAAAAAATATATATTAGGATCCTTCTTGTCACCTAACGTGTGGTACCCGCCATAGGCTGGTGCACGCGTACGTTCCCACGTTCCTAATTCATGGTGTTTGCCCGACAGTCCGCCTCCATCGGGTTAGTTCAATGGCGGTAATGTCAGTTATTATCTGTGGAGGTAGATCCGACGATTGATAACGGTTTTAATGGCCGCGCTTGAATTTTAGACGAGAAGGCTTTTTGAAATTGTGTTGGAGGTGTGAATGGTGTATTGATTTACGGATTGTTTAATAACGTCATGTTGAAGAGGTTTGTCGTTAATAAAGTGCCTAGCCAGTGTATGATTTTGACAATCACTTTGGTGTAGAAGTTGACAACAAATTTCGGCTTGAACTGGGATTCGAACCCAGGACCTCTCGGATGTAAGGCAGAAACTTCGCCACACCAATGAGGCTTAATGCAAGGAATCTTTATACTGTGGTAGTAGTGATAAAATGTGAAAAAATATGCAAAAGTTTTAACAAAGTACAGTATCAAAATTACATTACTTACGCGTACTTACTTACTTAATTACATTACTCGTACATTATTTCCGACTTACCATTTTCAGAGACCAAGTTTGTTTGTATTAAAATGATAAGCTTTCATTTTAATTTTTTTTTTAAAGTTGAAGATTCCAGTCTGTTATGATTGTTCCCAAAGTTTTTGATATCGATGATTTTTTTGTATCTAATTTTAATGTAAAGAAAAACATTAATGATTATTAATTTAAATTAATAATCATTGTAATTGCAAAAAAAAAAAATTGATAAAAAAAACTTATACAACACTGTATAAACATATGCGTATATGCGGGGCTCGGACCCGCAAACTCTTAATTAATAGGCAACTTCTTAACCATTACACCAAGTGGTCGTCGGGCAAATATGCGGTCAATGGTAGAAACATGGAGTTCGCGAATTAAAATTTCTAAAATTGAATAGCCAATAATACCTACTACCTTCCGAGTGGTTATTTTTATGAGGGCCAGTCATGCATTATTTAGCTGGTGGTCTTGGTACGTAATCGCGCAATCACCCTATCATTTGCTTTTTAAATATTTCACATGGAGGTTTAACCTAGTTTCTGACATTCTTAATAGGGTGTGTAGGGTAGATGGGCTTTACAAGTTTTTTTAAAATAAAAGTCAGCAATTTTAACTAAGTTATCATTGCTTGTTTTTTTATAATTATTTGGGATAGGTTTGCTCTTGACCCAAGATTAAGTCCAACGAGGCAAAAGGCTTACCTAGAAGATACCTGTTCACTCTAGCTTTGAAAATTCCTAGATTGTAATTGCAGGGAAACACTGACGCAGGTAGTGAGTTCCACTCTTTTGCAGTGCGCATCAGGAATGTAGATGAGAAGCGCTTGATTCGTATCAGTGGAACATCGACACGGTTCGGATGGTATCTCGCTGTACTTCTGGTGGTCCGATTATAAAAGGGGACCGGCGGAATGAGTTGGTGTAGATCATGACCACACTCGCCGAAGAAAAGCCTGTAAAAGATCCTGTTTAATCTGGATCGAAATTTATGATGACTAATTTAAATGTTTGGATGGATTCTTAATTATTTTCAAATTCATTTCTTTTAGGGCTTGTGTATAAGTTGTAGTACCGACCTACTTTGAAAAACAAAAAATTGCATTCTGTAGTTAATTGACAGGAAAAGTTTTGTTCAGAAATTAAAAATAACCCCGACATAAGCCAGGAAATCGCCTTGAAATCATTCCATCCGTTCGGGAGCTACACACAAAACACGTACACATATAATCAGACCCCCACCTAGGTCAAACTTATAACACCCCTTTTTACGTCAGAGGTTAAAAAAACCGCTAGCCCAAGCACAAGCAGCGTGTTGTGACGGTCATAAATCGTCCGCCCGTGTAGTGGACCCATACAATAGTGCTAGAGCTGACGCGGCGCCATTTGTCACGACGTCGCGCGCAGACCGGCGCCGGACTCGAACCTTGGACCAGCACTGGGCATAAGTTCCGTGCCTTATTGGAGTTTATTGGAGTTTACTCCTTAAGAATCGATTTTCATATATTATTATAAGGCCGGGGTATGAAAATATACGGGAGAAAAATCAAATTTCCGATGTTATCCGATGTCACGCGATGTTACACGAAAATGTCACACGACGATGTCACACGATGACACCCGAAGACGCATTAGTCATTTTCTGACACATTCAAACGAGTATTATACAGGGTGAATACGAAATCGTGTAATTCCTTTAAACGACATAATCAGCTGCTTACATAGAACGATTCTGCAAGGTTTATTTTCCAATCAGAAATCATAAGAATAAAAATCAACTTAAGATCGCAGTAGAGAAGATAAGTGCTTACTTAATCATATCATATCATTTAATGAGAAAAAAAGACAAAAAAAAATAATAATTACCAAACTAATTCAAAATTATTCTCAATTTATTAAGCGCAGTAGCCGCTTCCCTTTTCAATGACCTTGGAGTTCAATGCACTCGGGCGTTTGACAGGCCGAGAAACGGGGCCGCGCGCGAACTCACTCGTATCAGTCGATGTAACAGGTTCAAGATAACAATGATTAAAACAGTCTTCAGATCTTTCTTTTGATGTGTCACTTATCGATACGACTAATGACTAGTTCCTGAGTTTAAAAAGCCACCAAAGATAAAAATACCATAAACTTCCTTGATTCAATTAATTTATAGTCAAGCTAGAGTCCCAAGTGGTGTTTCGAAACAAGAATCTCATACTTAGAGGCAAGAAAGAACGCCAGGAAAAGCCTAATTCCACCTTGCTTAGCAAAGCAATCTCTAAACATTGCTTACTTTAGCTAAACGTAAACTTCGAAATAAACCTAGCAGGAATGAAAGCTCAGCTCACGGTAAAATAAGACCGATTGAGCACGTACACCACAGACCAGTTCCTAGTCATTGAGCACTAGCTACCTGTGTTGTTTACACCAAATAAACTAATCGAAAAAAATACTCACATGTAGTTCCATGGAATATTCACTTACACAATCATCACTACACGTGCACGTCCTTTTGTGACATACCTTATGATGAGAAATTACACCACACAGCAATAGCTAAACAATAATGAACTAGGTATTGTTACAGTATTGCAATAACCTGTAAAACACACAAAATTTACGTCGACTGCGCAAGCGACGCGGGCTTCCGGGTGCAGTGCACTGTTAAACTACGACATATTAATTAAAATTTCACAAACTGATAATCTCCGTTTAACAAAATCTCAAGATGCGAGATGCAACGCGACGTTCCAATCTGCACTACTGCATTTACCGTACTGAACTTTCACTCACACTTATTATTATTACTAACAACAACAAATGAACAAACCAATAACAATTAAAATTTTATTTGAGTGTGTGCAAAAAATAGCAAAACTAGCTCTTATTCCCTTGACATAGGATAGTTATGGATGCTTTGGCGGCGAAATGCTTTTATGACGGCACATGTAACTTTATTGCAAGGCAATAAAAGTGCTTTCAGTTGTTTCTTACTCATTTAGACCTCACTCATTTACACTAAGACCTTATGAACTTAGCAATAGGGTTTCTATTTGATATGAGAAGGTACTCTAGGTAACTTGTGTGATCTATCGGGGATTTTAAAAGAAATAGTAATACTAATAATATTAGTACAAATTGAAATTATTGTAAAGGTAACCGGCCACTGCGCGTAATAAATTGAAATAATTTTGAATTAGTTTGGTAGGAATTTTAATTTTTTGACTTTTTTTGTCATTAAATGATATAATGTGATGAAGTCTTTTTTTGTCATCTTCTCTACTGCGATCTTTAATTGATTTTTATTCTTATGATTTCTGATTGGAAAATGACCATTACAGAATCGTTCTATATAAGCAGCTGATTATGTCGTTTAAAGGAATTACACGATTTCGTATTCACCCTGTATAGGTGTATTGTAGTATGTTTCTATTATGGAGACTATACACTGTGTATAATCTTCATAGTATATATCTATATATAGTAGAGCGCCTACAACTATATTAGTATAGAACTTATTTTAAATTCTAATAACATGAAAAAATTATATAATTATAATAACCGTTCCTAAGCAGTAAACTCCAGTCGTGCGTCGGAGCTGACACACACACTTTTTGAAGTGAAAACTTCTTTAGCGGCGTTGAGCACTTTTGTGGCATGGGTAGAAACTGTGAAACTCGCGTCAGGTCACGTGATGCTGATCGAAAAACCGTAAGACGGTTGTTAAGTTTTCACTTCTGCCGGCACTCCCGGAGTGCAACCCGTGGATTTTTTTTTTCTTCTTAATTTCAAGTAGGGTAAAGCCGAGATAGATGTGATAGTAGTAAAGATAACCCGATTTTAATTACATTAGTTTCGCAGGTAAATTTGATACCCTTTTTCATATCTATCAAAATAATCTCTTTTTTCGAATCTTAATTGACTCAGTTGTACCTATCTGTCTCGTTGCGACAACATTCATGGCCAGAACGAATTCAAAGATTTTGGAGGATAGATGTCTAGTTTTCTGGTGAGTGATCTATCCTAAACGCAATTTATAAGGGGTCGGGCATCTATCCACTGTATGGGATAGATGTCACAAAATTAAGAGGTCCACCATAGTCCCTTACACTTTGAATATATCGAAAACAACCGCGTTTGCTTTTCATAAATTTGTAGAGGAAATTCAATTGTTTTGATTTTGATTTTTGAGAACGATTGCGAAAAGTAGGGCGGGCATCTATCCCGGTTTTACCCTATAATTGAGCTGAACATAAACCTAATCTAGCCTAGAGTTCTAGAGTTTTGACAATGCAAGAAATTGGGTTATTTAGATGCGATTTACGCTTGGTTACAAAAAAGGACTTTATTTTATTTGAAAAATCATCTTTTTTTAGTAAGCTTAAGATGCAGCAGTGATTAACTTGACGTGTAGTTGTCTGTTACCAGAGCTATGGACGTAATAAGCTTTACCAAACTTTCAACTTCAACTCTCTCTCTCTCTCTCTCTCTCTCTCTCTCTCTCTCTCTCTCTCTCTCTCTCTCTCTCTGAGCATCTCAGAATAACTACAGAACAAGTTTAGATTTTTATCGACCTTCACCGAGCTGATAATAGAATAAAACATATTTTATAATAAATTTAGTATATTAGATAATATATAAAAATGGGTTTGCAAAGAAATCCTGTTTATAATGAATTTTTAAAAAACGATTTATATTAAATTTAGCGAAATCAAGATAATAAGGAAATTTTGTTCTGTCTGAGAGTAAAGAACCTATAGAACGTGCAGCCTTTGGGTTGTCTATTATTTACGAAATAGGACGAAAAACTGGGATCTTAGACTACAAGGCGGATCATACAGCATAAGCATAAAAGTTTGTTCGAGATAATCGACTTACGCGGACGCAAAGGACCTAGGCTTTGGAAAATAGGTTACCTATTAATAATAATAATAATAGTCCTCCTGGCCGATTTCGACCACGGCGGCCAATCTCAGCAGAGATCAGCCAACTACGCAGGGGATATTATAGTGTACAAGTGTGAGCGCACTACACAGTGCACTCACTGTTACATCACTCTCAAAGTTCGGTGAGACGGCCATCCGACATGACCGGAGAGAGATTAGGTGCAGGACCAACGGCTTAACGTGCGCACCGAGGCACGGGAGTGTAACACTGCCAACTTCCCGACTCCGAGCTGTTTCTGCCTTACATCCGAGAGGTCCTGGGTTCGAATCCCAGGTCGAGCCAAAATTGTTTCTGAGATTTTCTGTCATGAATTTCTCAAAAACAGCGAAGAAATATACTTAGGGAGTAAACGCACAAATGTGGAGCGCACTAGTGGCGAAGTGGACACAATGATTGGTGGCGTCCTCTATCCGGCTGAAGCCTCCTATGTCGCGCGCAGGGCTAAGGGCTCGCTCCTAAAAATATAGTTATTTATATGTTGAATTGGTCAACTTAAATAGTGCTGCTACAGGTGCATGTTTGACGGATTATTCGTAATAGGAAACCTGACTGCCTCGTTGGTGTAGTGGCAAAGTTTCTGCCTTACATCCGAGAGGTCCTGGGATCGAATCCCAGGTCGAGCCAAAAATTGTTTCTGAGATTTTCTGTCATGAATTTCTCAAAAACCGCTCGGATTCGGAAAAGCAGGTTAAGCCGTCGGTCCTGCGCCTGATCTCTCTCTGGTCATGTCGGATTGCCGTCTCACCGAACTTTGGTCGAAATCGGCCAGGAGGTCTATAGGTAATTATTATTATTATCATGTGCGATTTACTGTCGCCGCGAGACGCGACTGATCAGCAGCATCGGTACTAAAAGGATCGCCATCGACGAAATACTTCTTCTTCTTCTTAGCGTGTCGATGGAACACGAGGAATTACACCGTGGCAGCCCAGAATTCAGCCACTTGTATTGCGGATCGGCTGCAGTTCATTAAATCCGCTGGCATGCAGGTGTTGGGACACGCCGGGCACGATGTTAAGTGTGCCATAGTTTGCACTGATAGACGAAATACTATGAAACGTGAATAGTATCTCTACTATATTTGTAGAATATCGATTTATCGATACATCGAACCAACAGTGAAGGGCAGCCTTTATCTCCTCATGTTGCCTAGACGCTGTCAACAGTTACCCCAGTAGTCAGACAATACGCTTAATTTCCGATGATTCTTTCAGACAGCCGATATTTGTTTGTGTGCAGACAACATGCACATGTGTGCGTTGGTCGTAAAGTTCAGATAAATAGTAAAACAACTTACGTTTTCGCCTTTCCGTGCTCGTGGGCTGGCTGTAATCTTTGTCCGGTATTTCCTCCTTCACCTTGGCCTCCATCTGTGAGACAAACATAAATAAACTTAATTTTATAATTATCATAATCATAATACTTATAATACTTATGCTGAAAAAGATGATTGTTTTTCTTTAAATTTCCACTAAACGACGCCAGCGCAGGAACCAAAGTACATCCAACTGTAATCACCTGAAAAAGCTAGAGCTGGAAGTCGCAGGACTTACAATACCTACAAATCACAACGTGACACAGAAGATGCACCTGGAATCACAACACTGACACCAACAAACACTCGACGCGTTTCGTCACTACACATGGCATCCTCAGATGTTGTTGCTTCGACAGACTACGAACGACGTAGTTTGTCGAAGCGACAACATCTCCTGAGGATTGGTTTGGTGGAAATTTAAAGCAAAATAATCCTCTTTTTCAATTTAAGTCATGGATTTCCGCAAAGTAACGCCTGATTCCATCAACAATACAGTAATGATAACCTTTCCAAGCCCAATATGGCCGAATCTTATCTTTTTTTTAAAGTTAAAACATACTACACGAAATAGTTAAATTTTTAAGATCTGGCACTCGAATATGAATGTATTTAATTTTAATGGTAAACAAATCAGAGCTAGGTTTACTTAATGATGTTTTTTTTTTCCTGTTGTGGGTCTTGTTTCGGGTTTAAAATTATTATTATTTTTTTTTTTTTTATTCAGATTAACATGTAAGCTCATAGATCACTTCAAAGCGCATACATGCAACACAATACCAAAAACATGGTCATAGTACACAAATAAAGTTAAATATAAATACAAATTTACAGTCAATAAATCTATATATATAAAAATGAAACTCGTTTTCCTTGGTCACGGCATCACGCGTGAATGGCTGGACATACTTCACTAATACTTTTTTTGTTATATTTGTCATTATTAGGAGAAAGTTCTTACGGAAAAAAATATTAAGAAATTCTCTCAAAAATATTGAAAAATATACATTTAATTTTGCATATTTTAAAAAACGCGCGTAACTAATGTCAATGTCATTCGATGACATTGTTCATTGCAACGCTAAGGCGGTACGAAGTTCGCCGGGTCAGCTATGAGAAATAATAATAACAATTATTTTGTTTATCTTGAAATCATTGAATGAAATGATTCGGTTTATTGTTAAACATTAGTCTCACAGATTTACACTTGTTAAAAGATAAGAAGACCATAAGATATTGTTGTCGTTGGTTTTCTAAAATAAATAAATCAGTTTTTTGTATAAAACAGAGTTGAAAACCAACACACACGACGTGTAAATGCTGTTTGACCAGCTGGTTTCAGGGTATGCAGTTGACGCTACCCAGCCGCCCGCCTTGTACACTCCCGCCCAAATGTTACCGCCGCCTGCCTTATTTTAGTACATATAAAAAATAATTCCACTTTTCACTTTTTATAACTGAAGTAAGTAGAGAATGCCCTACGGCGTTAAGTCCACCTTTTGTACATAGTTTTGTTCTGCAATTTGTGTTTCTTTTTGTTAAATTTATTATGTTTTCAACGAAATTCTTTATTGCTATAATTATTTATAATAAACTAGCTGACCCGGCGAACTTCGTACGTTGCAATGATTGAACAATGTCATCGAATGACATTGACATTAGTTACGCGTGTTTTTGAAAATATGCAAAATTGAATGTATATTTTTCAAAATTTCTGAGAGATTTTCTTAATATTTTTTTCCGTAAGAACCTTCTCCTAATAATAACAACTAACAACAAAAAAAGAATTAGTGAAATCGGTCCAGCCATTCACGCGTGATGCCGTGACCAAGGAAAAAGGGTTTCATTTTTATATATAGATACTTATGCAAATTAAAATAAAAGTGATAATAAGGCTTGAATAAATTAATAAATAAGTACATGTATCCAAATCAAAAGCTTAGGCTTTGTTTAGACTATAAAGTTTGGTTGGACTATGTTTTTTACTGTGTGTATACTATGTATGTTTTTGTGAAGTTTGTACAAAATCGGTACAGTGGTTCTTGATTTATGACATTTTTTGAAACATTATTTTTATGAAGCTGAAAAAGATGATTATTTTGCTTTAAATTTCCACGAAAACGGCGCCAGCGCAGGAACCAAAATATATCCAACTGTAATCACCTGAAAAAGTAGAACGGGAAGTCGCAGGACTTACAATATCTACAACTCACAACGTGCCACAGAAGATGCACTGGAATCACAACACTGACACAAACAAACACTCGACGCGTTTCGCCACTACACGTGGCATCCTCAGGAGATGTTTTCGCTTCGACAGACTACGAGCGACTGAACTGAGCGACTTAGCGACCTCGTAAATTCTCGGAAATGTATTTTTTTGCGCGATTTTTCTTAATAAATTATCATGAAAGGTTTCATGCCACAGCAGTGAAAGCTGAACATTTATTGTCATTATTGCGAGTTTTTTTTAAATTATGTAAATATAAAGTAGAAAGTAGTAGAAAGCTGCACAATCTAAATAAAACTTTTAAGTTCTAGAATTTTCAATGTTATTTTAAAAGATTTGGTTTTTAAGGTTCTATACCTTGACCTATTCCTTGGTTATATAGCAATCAGAAAACTTGGTAAGGTCCTAAGTGGTAAAAATAGTTTTACCTAATCGTACAATTCCTTTGCCTAATTTTGGCAGCTAGTGGTCACTGAGTTTGTTCCGACGCTTCTTCTCAGCACTAGTAGGGCCAAAAAAATAAGGTTCGTATAACCTATCATAGTATTGACGTTCACAATTGATATTTTGTATCCAAGATTGAAATTGAAAAAAATGTTTTTTTATTATTTTGACTTGACGTGTTATTCAGTATCCTTGATTGCTGTATCAAGCTTTGTTTAAGTGGAATAGAATAGATGACACATCCAATCATTGACATTCTCTTTATCGCGTATCAACAAAACTTATGATTATTTAACGATTTTGTATGGGAATACTCTAACATGACGTCACGTTAGATAGCGTATCAGAAATCGGAGTCAATTGTTTGAATATTTATTTAATTTTGTATAATTATAAATGGTTACTAGAGCTTTTTGGAAATTTATTGGTGTAATTAAGTTCATTAAAATGCAACGCGAAAGTTTATAATATAGTCTATATATGATTTTAAACTTTCGGTCGGCCGCAGTTTAACAGTAACTATTGGTTATCAGCTGGTCTAAACGCGATCTATTTTAATGAGTATTTAGGTATTCAGTCAGCTCGTGACCACGGCTGTGTGCAATCCAGCCGAAACGTCGAGCAGTGAGTACCTAAATACTCATAGAAGCTATGTTATTTAAACAGGTTTAAAAAATATTTATTATACAAGGTGTAAAAAAAAACCTTACGGAAGCCGTCAACCACGCGTTCAATACATCAAACCAAATCGTATGAAAAAGAAATTTTGGCTGGGAAACAACTTTTATTTTTTGACTTAAAAAAAAACAAGTTAATTCTAACCCGCAATGTGCAGCGCGCACGCGGAAAAGTGACCGCGGGGCGTTACTATACGCCGCCGCGACGCGGTTCGGTTCGAGTGTGCGCTGTTCATTGCGGATTGTGCCAGGGGCTTTTTATGAAAAAAACTAGTGAAAATTTCTATCATGTTTCTTTGGAAAAAAGTTAAGTTATAACGGACACAAGACATGTCTATAAATATCTTCAATTTTTTTTCAAACTAACTTTCAAACCATCAATACCGCAGGAACCGTTAACTTCCCAGGTATGGTGCAAAGGAAAAAAAATATCGTAACAATTGGTAGAATAAGTGGTATTCGGCTTCGTTAAGGTTTTTTACACCCTGTATAGATGTCCGCGAGAATAACTATTTAAAAGGCTGGTTACCTTTTAAATAGGTATTCTCGCGGACGAGTGTACCGCGTACCAGCTTCCTACCTGTCTGCTGTGTGTCCAGCAGACATCGTCTGCGTCTGCGTTTCGTTACGTTAAACTTCGCCTATTGACGACCGCTTGGTGCAGTGGTCGGACTTCTAAAACCAAGGGTCGCGGGTTCGATCCCCGCACAGTACATACTTAAGTGTGCAAGAACATGTGTGTTTGTACTGGTCTGGGTGTTTTCTATGTATAATATGTATTTATTTACAAAAAAAAGTATTTTAGTATGTTTATCCGTTGTCTTGTACCCGTAACACAAGCCTCGTAGCTTAATTTGGGACTAGAGAATTGGTGTGATTGTTGTGAAATATTTATTTTTTATTATTTTTACCAGCCTTTTAAATAGTTATTCTCGTGGTAGAGTGTACCGCGTGCCAGCATCCCACCTGTCTGCTGTGTGTCCAGCAGACATCGTCTGCGTTGCGTCTGCTTTCGTTTAGTGATGTACAAGACTCGAGGCGTCGAGCCCTGTTTTTGAAGCCTCGAGGCGGAATGGCAAGGCTCAGTGAGCTCGGTAGGCTCGGTGCCCTGAGCTTATCCGAGCTGCGAGCTCTCTGAGCCATGCCTCGAGGCTATTAAAAGAGCTCGAGCCGTGAAAAGAGCTCGAGTCTCAAAATGAACGCAAGCCTTCAATAAAAGCTCAAGTTTATGTATATGACTTTTTTATATCTCCGTAACTAAGTAAAATATAATATAAATAGCCACATTATCTATACATATTATATATTTTTTTTAAATTCAATATAAATGAGGCGAGCCCTGTAAACGACTCTGAGCTCTCGGCAAAAGGACTCGGAAGCCTCGAGCCTTGTACACCACTAGTTTCGTTACGTCAAACTTCGCCTATCACTTGTTCGGTTGAAATTAAACTTTCAGTTGCAGAATGCAATTGTCTTTTTTAACCTCTAACGTGAAAGAGGCGTGTTATAAGTTTGATCACAATGTCTGTATGTGTTTTGGTGTGTGCGTGTCTGTGGCATCGTTGTTCCCGCACGGATGGACCGATTTCAAAGCGGTTTCTTTCATTCGAAAGACAATTTAATCAAGGTAGACTTAGTTGTGGCTGGTCAAAATTCGTCTAGCCGTTGAAGCTTGCCAGCTGTTTTTAAGCACATTTGAGGTTTTTTTTTACTGGATATTTAGGTTTTTCTAGGCTCACTTCAAGATACTTCAGAAAGACAAAGTAATGTTTGAAAAAATCTTCAAAAAAAATCTTCATTTTGTCATTAATTGTAAGCTAAGCTATCTGAAGCACCTACTGCAAATTTGAAGTAGATATGTTTGAGAAAATGAAGATAAAAAAAATTGGTTGCCTGTAAAGTCGGTATACGCGCGAAAGTTTTACGTGACAACGACTCTGAGTGGTAAAATAATTTTAATGTGAATATTCATTCGTATAACATGAACCGGTGTGTATGCCTATCTCTCTCTCTCTCTCTCTCGCTCTGTCTCTCTCGCGCGAAACGTGAGCGGAGCAGCGTAACGCAGTTTCTTGAGGTGTCACCCGGCAAACCAATTTATAAGACGTTGTCACGTCAAAATACTGGTTACTTACATAGGTAATACTGTTTAAATTAGGTAATTTTATTTAGTGGATGATAATATTTAACAATCACACTTTACCACATCGATTACACGCGTGACTTATTTTCAATGAAGACAATAAGAATTTTGAAAAAAACTTTTTTTAAATATGCCACAGCCACTGTTGACGGGATGTTATCGCCACAAGCGATCTCTTCCAGACAGTCAATAACAAACAATACAATTAATCAGTAGTTAAACCGTTGCCGATCCGAGATGGAGGTTCTCAATCCTTTCATTAATATCGCCGCCCGCCTGGAGGGCGTACTAGTGTTGTCCAATATCGATTTGAAGACTTACTTAATATTTTTTTTACTAATCATCATCAATTCATCCATGTAATTGCTATGGAGAACGAGTATCTTCTAACACAAGTATTTCTTTACTTAAAAGAAATCCTCAATCGTCAACCTGAACTGTAACTTAACTGTATTAGACGACCGCTTGGTGCAGTGGGACCACTGTGGTCTACATGTCGGACTTCTAAACCAAGGGTCGCGGGTTCGATTCCCGCACAGTACAAGCATAAGTGTGCATGAACATGTGTGTTTGTACTGGTCTGGGTGTTTTCTATGTATAATATGTATTTATTTACAAAAAAAAGTATTTAAGTATGTTTATCCGTTGTCTAGTACCCATAACACAAGTCTCGTAGCTTACTTTGGGACTAGAGAATTGGTGTGATTGTTGAGAAATATTTATTTATTTATTTATTTAACTTTGTCCTATGACTCTCATAAGCCAATATACGTACTAATGCTGGGCACAGGCCTGACATCAACTATGAGGTGGTACGGTGAGCTATACTCCACCACGCGAGCTTAGTGCGGATTGGTGGAGGGGTGTGTGTAAGGTAAATGACCAATCTTACTGTAAGGTGTTATTAAGCCGCCCAAGAGCCTCTGACCAGGCTTTACGACTAATATATATCGATATAAATGAGAACAAACATTGTAAAGTGCCTTCCGAAGCACGGAGATGCTTGTACGATTGTACATGGTGACTAGTAGTTAATTAGTGGCTGAGCCGTTAGGGGGAGGTAGTCTAGGGTTATTCTGATAGATATCACTAACGTCCTTATTTAATCCTTTCCAAAATATTATTAATACCAGTCACGCCGTCTGTATGATGTTGCTGTTGAATTTTTTTTTTTAAATATGATAAACTAAGGCGTCCCCTCCACTACTAATTTCGATAACAAAGGCTGATTTGGCACATCACTATTGCCCCCCCGTTTTTGGGTGGGGGGTGAAACTCGAGGGTGGGGGGTCGTTAGCACAGGTGCGGGTTGCAGGTGCGCCGACAATTTTTATATTCGCACGATATTGAAATGCCAAGTTGCCGGTTTGTTGTAAGGAGTTCGCGGTAATTAAGGTTTCGGATTGATGGCGGGTACGTTTGGGGCTTTTGTTTGTGGTAGGTTGCTTAAGCGATCAGGAGGACGGATCGTTTGTATTTTTTATATAAAAAACCGGTCAAGTGCGAGTTGGACTCGCGCACCGAGGGTTCTGTACAAACCTGTAGATAAGGAGTAGTTAACTTTGAAATTTTCAAAATTGTCAAAAATATTTTTGAAGTGAAAACTTCTTTAGCGGCGTTGAGCACTTTTGTGGCATGGGTAGAAACTGTGAAACTCGCGTCAGGTCACGTGATGCTGATCGAAAAACCGTAAGACGGTTGTTAAGTTTTCACTTCTGCCGGCACTCCCGGAGTGCAACCCGTGTTAGTTTTTTTTTATATGATGAAACTGAAAATTTACGGTTTTCGTAATTTTTCCTATATTTTACTTTTTCCTAGATTCTAAGTTTACGGGAAGTACCCTGTAGGTTTTGATTACCGAGCGAGTTTCGAAAATTTGCGGAAATTTGCGGCCTAAATGGCTGTATCTTTTGATTGCGTTGGCTTAGAAGGTTGATTTTTCTACAGCTTCCAGGGACAGTAGACCTATGTATCATATAAAAAATTCAGTTTGATACCTCCACGCGTTCCTGAGAAAAACGGTCTTGACAGACGGACGGACGGACGGACAACAAAGTGATCTTATAAGGGTTCCGTTATTTCCTTTTGACGTACGGAACCCTAAAAAACGGTGTTATAAGTTCAACTTCTATGTTTTTTGTGTTGATGTCTGTGATCCGATCATAAAGCAATTTTTTTATTCGAATGATATTTTAGTCATAATGTTTTTTTTTCTGTTGTCTTCTCTTTTTTTTTCTTCTATTTTCTTGGCTCATGTCGGGGGTATTTTATATTTTTAGTTTTTCTCACAGCGGTATTTGTAAGTGTGATTTTATGTGCCCGACAATTGTCTGAAAGAGATTGCTAGCGATAAGACCGCCTAAATTGTATACCATTTTTTATTAAACTTGTCTTTTATTTCGTTTTCTGTGGTGTGAAATAAAGAGAAAGTTAATCTATCTAAAGTTAATCTATCTGTCGGGGAGGAGTCGGTGTATCTCTGTTGGGGGTATAGTTAGCTAATATATAGTGTCCTAAATCACACGTCCCGAACTAGACTCTCAGAAAGGTGCTTACTATGATGTCACAAAATAAAAGTCATAAATTGTCTCACTGATGTCTCTATTCAAGTTCACAATGCTTGGCGTTATAACTATGATCTATTGTATTTACTAGGTACGACCTAACTTCGGGTGGTGCAGGGAACGACTGGCGACCGCCGCCGAGCGCGTTCCGCACACTGGCACAAAATGTTTATTCAGCAAAATGCATGCAACTACTGTGTCCCTACATAACATCCCCCCTAAAAAATTTTTAACAATAAAAATTCAAAGTTACAAAATTGTCTGATTTGAACACCCTGTATGAAACTATTACAATACTAAGTCCAAACATTACACCTACTTGAAACTTGTACACTTGGAATTGCTATCGCGGTGATTCTCGGTAACACGTAGGTACCTACATGCATTGCGTCATCCTAACTTGCAAACAATAATTACAGATTGAATTTGTTACAAAGTAAGTATCGATTTTAAAATAAAAATTACATGGGTTTCTCTTGTGGAACCATACAGACAAAAAAAATATGAACCTTAAAATCTATTAATACATGATTTTGTATACATACAGACAATTAATTTTGAATACATACAATAGTGCCTTTTTTAAATAAATACAATATACCTAACATTCCCAATATTAACACGTACGAAAATGAAAACTGTTGTTTACACACTATATCTTATTTTTCGAAACACTGTTTTGATAACTAACGAATCACGATAACTTTCAATAAACACTTGACTGCTGCCCTGCTGATTGCTGTGGCACAGACTGTACCCTTATGACCGGGTGCTCCAGTCCTCCACTGACAACAACTTGTTTCCTTAACCATGTCCTTGTAGACTTGAGACACTGACGCCGTAGTACATACAGTACTATGCAAACTAATAAAATGACCGCGATCAACACTATGATCGCCAAATAGTTTAATTTCGACTCCACATTACTGTTATTACTTTTAATTATTTGTGCTTGGGCTACTGTCAGATTTTCCTCTTTGCTATGTCCGACGCCCATAATTAATAAATTAAGATGCTACTTCACTAACTTTAATATACAAGATGCGAATGAATAAAATTTCTGCATGTTTTTACTTTTATACTTGATCTGGACCAAATCAAAAAAATCTTACACATAACTATTCAATTTTCGTACGTTTACATTTTACTAGAAATATCTGTGACCTACATTCAAACAAGACACATTGTAAGCTAGTTCGCCATTATTTTATAAAGCGCTTACCTTACAAATTAACTGCTTAAGGCGAATACACTTCAAACTATTTTTAGAACAGTTAAGGCGATGTTACACATAAAAAATATACATTTGAAAAATAATATTTGCGAAAACCATATCTCAGGCTCGACTGTCAATTGTCCTAGAAGAGGACACAAGAAAAATAAATCTAGACCTAGGTAGTCTACTGTGAAGTATGCCCTGCAATAAAAATAAACAGTCACGGACTCTGCAGCATCTCCACAGTAAACGCCACGCAAGATAATTACACGGATAATTTCTACTGGTATACTAAGACTGAAAAATTCACATGAAAACTGAAACTATTTTTACATAGTAAGTATGAGTTTGCGTTTAGACAAATGAGGTACTGCAAAAAAATATCATACATTGAGACATAAGTACATACAGAATACAAAGTTCTATAAAATAACCCTTGGCATCCCAAACAGATCAGAAAAATGACTGGTGAGCATCATGGCCTACGGGAATTTTAGTTCACAAATCTGGCAGGTGGTTTTATTACGCGACCACTACTAGTTTTGAAAGTAACAGACTTTTTCGGCTTACTAGTCTCACTACCAGATACTTTACAAGGTTTAACAGGCTCAACCATTACATTTTCAGTGTTGACAACGGGAGTTTCATCGTCATCATTCAACAAGTAAGCGGGTTTCAAACGATCTATGGATATATTAACTTTACGATCTTGTAATTGTACTAAAAATACTTTATCATATCGCTTGATTACTCGAAATGGACCATCATAAGGAGGTTTCAGGGGTCTCTTAACCGTATCATCCCTAACAAAAACATGAGTACATGACTTCAAATCGGAATGAACAAAAAAGGATCGTGTATTACCGTGAGATTTCGTACTGGGCTTCAGTTTCGCTATTGAGTGCCGTATTTTATCTATTAAAGCATTATCGTCACTTACCTCTGTCTGTGTGATGTCATAAAAATCACCTGGTAAACGTAAAGTTCGCCCAAATGTCATTTCGGCTGCGCTGACGCTATTGTCGCTTCTCAGCGCAGAACGAAGTCCTAACATTACCGTTGGCAACTCATCAACCCATGAAGAATCATTTAACCTAGCTGTAAGTGAAGCTTTCAAAGAACGATGCCAGCGCTCTACCATACCGTTGCTCTGCGGATGATATGCGGTAGTTCTCTGCCTTTTTACACCAAAAATTTTTAATAAACTAGCAAACAAATTACTTTCAAATTGTCTTCCTTGATCACTGGACAATGTAACTGGGCATCCATAACGAGTAAACCAACCTTCATATATGACTTTAGCTACATTCTCTGCTGTAATTTCTTGTACAGGGAAAGCTTCTGGCCAACGTGTTTTTCTGTCTATAACTGTTACACAATACCTATAGCCTTGCATAGTTGTCGGCAAAGGTCCTATAATATCTATATGTATATGCTCAAAACGATCAACTACTGGAAATTCACAAAATTCAGATAGTGTATGTCTATTAACTTTTGACTTTTGACATTGAATACAACTTTTTGCCCATAGATTGATATCTTTATTCATATCTGGCCAAAAGAATTTCTGAGTGACCATCTTTCTAGTTGTACGAACACCTGGGTGGTTCAAATTATGTACCGCGTCAAATGCTATTTTCCTAAAACTTTGTGGCAAATAAGGTCTGGCATGATTCGTTGACGTTTCACAATATATCGAATTATTTATGTCAGGCAGAAATATGTTTTTCATACTCACATTGCTGACCGAGTCAGTACGTGATGTTTGCGCAATGTAGTCATCGCGTTTCTGCGCCTCAGCAAGTTCGTAGTAATCGAGCACTGTGGGACAGGAAATCGCTTCGACTCGCGATAGCGAATCAGCTACTACGTTGTTCTTACCTTCCACGTACCGGATGTCTGATGTGAATTCACTGATGAATAACAGTTGCCTTGTGCGCCGTGGTGTTTCTTTGTTGCTGTCGAGTTTCTTAAAAGCATGAATCAACGGTTTATGATCTGTAAAAACTACTAACTGTTGCCCTTCGAATAACTTACGAAAATGTCTGATAGCCAAAAAGATTGCTAATAACTCTCTATCGTAAGCACTATACTTTTGCTCTGCGACACTAAGCTTTTTAGAAAAATATCCTAAAGGTTTCCATTCATCATTACATCTTTGCTGCAACACGGCTCCTACGCATGTATTAGACGCATCTGTCATAAGAGCTATCGGCAAACCTACACTTGGATGAGAAAGTGTAGCGGCGTTTTGTAAGCTCAACTTACACTTCTCGAAAGCTTGTAACGACTGCTCTGTCCAAACAATTGGGGTCTTATCCTTCTTTTTACAGTTATGTAAATACCTTTGCAACTCCGCCTGATGCTCTACTGCATTCGGAATGTGAGAGCGATAAAAATTTACCATACCGAGAAATCGTCGGAGGTCTTGTACCGTCTCTGGTCTGGGGTACTCTGCAATCGCTGCAACTCTCTGAGGCAGCGGGGTGATTCCTTGCGGTGTTACTTCAAAACCTAAAAAATCGATCTTCGACTTACCGAAATCACACTTAGCGATGTTAATGGTGAGGCCGTATTGGTTTAGCCGCTTGAACACTTGTTCCAGATGCTCCTGATGCTGGATCCTATTTGAACTGGCAATTAAAACGTCGTCGATGAATATATACACAAAATCTAGTCCTTCAAATACAGTATTCATAAACCTTTGAAATGTTTGCGCTGCGTTACGCATACCAAACGTCATTCTCTGAAATTCAAAAAGACCGAACGGCGTAATTTGTGCGGTTTTCTCTATATCCTGCTCCGCGACCGGTATATAATGGTAGGCTCTATTTACATCTAACCTTGAAAAAATTTGTTTACCCGACAACAAATAAGTAAAGTCCTGTATCCTAGGAATCGGGTACCTATCGGGTTTTGTTACTGCGTTTAACCGTCTATAATCCCCACACGGACGTATTTCCCCATTTTTCTTGGGTACAATATGTAAGGGACTGGCCCACGGACTCTTTGAAGGCCTACAGATCCCTGCCTCTTGCATAAATCTAAACTCTTCCTTAGCCTTTATATAACGATCGGGAGGTAGCGGTCTAGCCCTAGCAAATAAAGGAGGTCCCTTGTCTCGATATGATGGCACACATCGTGTTTAGGTATTTCCTTGAAATTCATAGGCTTCGTGATATCCGGATACTTGCTTAGCAGTGAATGATAAGGATGCTTCTCGTCCACTGTCTTCACTGCGGGCTCCCTGGAATTAGAAACAGACGCATTAACGTTCAAATTTGTCAAATTATCTACAAGTTTTCTCGACTTTATATCAACCAACAATCCATAATGATTCAAAAAATCTGCTCCTAATATTGGTTGTTTAATATCTGCTATAATAAACGTCCATTTAAAAACTCGCCGCAAACCTAAATTTAATTCAAGCGTTCTAATCCCAAAGGTATTAATCTCTGTACCATTAGCGGCGTACAACTTGTAATCTAAGTTTTCCTTTCTACAAAGTTTATTTCTAACCGGAATAACTGAAACATTGGCACCTGTATCAACGAGGAACTTCTCCCTGGAGTTGTAGTCGCTGACACATAGGCGGTGTGATGGCTGCACCGCGCAAGCTCCCGCCATAGCCTGCACTCGTACTAGTTTTCCGACTTCTTGTTCCACGCGCACGGTTCTTCACAACGGCGTGTTTTCCCCCTATAGCGGAAGTGGTATGCACATAACCAATCTGGACTACCCGGTGTGCGACGATTGGAGCTCGAACGTGGTCTTCTAAAGTTCCGATTACGTGATGTACTTCTTCCTCTTCGGCGATGATCACGACTGAACTGCCTACCTTGTTCCTCTTCCATGGTAGCTAATCTTGAAGTAAGTTTGGCTATCTCTGCCAAAATCAAAGTTGACGTACTTTGTTCCCTTGTAGCCGGCGATGTAACCTCTGACACCTGCATTGGTCGTGTGGCATCCATCACCGTATCTGCTGTTGTGGCCAAACTGTCCAAACTCTTACTATCTGCCACTGCCAAAACTGCCCTTGTTGCCGCTGGCAAGTGGTTCTGCCACAGGAGACGAAGTGTGTGGTCTGGTATCTTACCACGTGCTAATTCTTTCATACGTCGTAAAAGCTGCGACGGCTTTTGTTCCCCCAGCTCCATTTCGCTTAGTAGCTTTTGTAACTGTCTCGTAGCGGATTCCTCATAAATAGATAACAATCGCTGTTTCAATGCTTCGTATTTTCCTTTTTGTGGTGGCTGAATAACTAAATCTGTGATTTGTCCAATTACGTCTTTACTTAATTTTCCAATGACTATATCGTATCTCGCCTGATCACTTAACTTTTGCGTGTTCAATATTGCTTCAATTTGAATAAACCATATCCTGGGTTGATCTGTCCAAAATTCAGGTAATCGTGTGGCGAGTGAAACTGCTCCCAAATCCATACGTTGATCTTGTATAGACATGCCATTACCCTGCATTGTAGGCACGGGTATCGTGGCGTGGTCGATTGTCTGTGCCGCTGTCTCCATGTCGCTGGACTCTTGTGCTGCGTGCGCCATGTTATGAATGTTCAAAATTCACTATTTAAAACTGCACGCGCGATATCGCACCCGAGTTAGCCGCCCACGTGAGTCGTTCCGATAAATACACTCACTAATAAATGTTCTACGTCGGGTCACCACTGTCGGGGAGGAGTCGGTGTATCTCTGTTGGGGGTATAGTTAGCTAATATATAGTGTCCTAAATCACACGTCCCGAACTAGACTCTCAGAAAGGTGCTTACTATGATGTCACAAAATAAAAGTCATAAATTGTCTCACTGATGTCTCTATTCAAGTTCACAATGCTTGGCGTTATAACTATGATCTATTGTATTTACTAGGTACGACCTAACTTCGGGTGGTGCAGGGAACGACTGGCGACCGCCGCCGAGCGCGTTCCGCACACTGGCACAAAATGTTTATTCAGCAAAATGCATGCAACTACTGTGTCCCTACATATCTATTTAAAAAAAAACTTTTGACACAAATATCGTCGCAATCATTACATATCAAATCTCTTCTCAGTAATTTGTAGAGTAAAATCAGGCTATACGAGAATTTTTTTTTATTTGTTCTTAGAAGGAAAGCACTATTTTTTTATATCCAATACTTATAATGTAATGTTGCCTATTATTTGCACCATCGTAAAGTAATTTACAAAAAAAAACACATTATTAAACACGCTAGGAGCACTTTCGTATGCATGTACTTGTAGAGCCAAGATCCAGAATCAGGCACATACTATACATTTTAACTGAAATATTAGTCAAAATGTGTGGTTTTATCATTTTGGATCCATCACGAAGGCCTTCGCTATTTCTTTATTCCTGACAAAACCTAGATTGTTTGTTTGTGTTTATGTGTTTTTGTGTCTGTGGCATATTAGCTCCCGAACCGAATTCAAAGCGATTTTTTTTTTATCGAACGATACTCATTCGGGCGTTATTTATTTCATAAGCATTGTTAATCTAAGTTCTATATTTGATCTTCTTATCAACTTCAGCTAGAATGTACAATCTGGCAACACCTGCCACCGGAAACGCAAAAGATAAGACGCAGGTCTCAGGAATGTTCCCTGCGCGCACCTGCACTGTGTTGGCTAATGCCATGAAATGAAACAGTACGCTGAAAACACCCTGACTGTTTTAAAAACGCCTTGAGATAAGTTTATTTGCAGTTCACGTAAAAAACAGTTAAAAATTAAAGAAAAAAACATTTAAGGCTTACTCTAATTAATCTATTTGAAATTAATTCCTGCATTCCATTTGGTTAACTGGTAGAGAATGCAATGAGACATTAAGTCTGCCAATTGTACACTTTTGACTTTGCTTTGGAGCAATAAAGTTTAAGAAAATAAATCCTACATGCATTATAAAACATAGGCGAAATTATAAATAACTTACCAGGGAAAACTTTAAAATTGGATATCCAATATTTATGTGAAGGAGTTGTTAGAAAAAAGGAAATATTATCTTTATATTAGTAGTTACTTTATTTCTTTTGAAACGGCATTTACCTTTCTCATTTAATTTTCCCTGCACCCATTCCCTTATTTCTGCAAGACCTTGAGGTTTACTGGCAGAAAGTGCTTTTAGCATTAATTCCACCCTTTGTACATTTATTGTGCAATAAAGTTTTAAATAAAACAAATAAACGGCATCCCCAAAAGTCGACACCAACGCAAAAACAAATCGCAACTCCATCTATTTGCGTAACATCCATCACAAATTTATGTAAAATGTTTTATTATACGGTCTGTTTGTACATTTCTTGTCCAAACAATCACGGTCGGACGCACAGATGGACCGCTGGTCGGGCGTATTGTGGAATCGATCGAGTTTTAACAAGGATGCTAAAAGTTCCGATTTTATGATAAAATCATGATATAGTAGTCCCCCTGGCCGATTTCGACCACTGCGGCCAATTTCAACAGAGATCAGCCTACTACGCAGGAGGTATTATAGTGCATAAGTGTGAGCGCAATACACAGGTGCACTCGCTGTTTCATCACTCTCAAAGTTCTGTGAGACGACAATTCGACATGGCTGGAGAGAGATCAGGTGCAGGACCAATGGCTTAACGTGCGCACCGAGGCACGGGGGTGTTACACCGCCAACTTCCCGACTCCGAGCTGTTTCTGAAAAATTAATCACAGAAAATCTCAGAAACAAGTTTGGCTCGACCTGAGATTTGAACCCAGGACCTTTCGGATGTAAGGCAGAAACATTGACTGCCTCGTTGGTTACATCGGTTTAATCATGATATACTTACATCGTGATTAATATCAACGGTTTTAAATGCTCGCACCGTTTAGTAGTGCAAAAAATCGAATAAAAATCATGATACATACGCAAATCCATACTGCACATGCGTGGGAGCGTAAACGGGGTCGATTCGACGATTGCTTTTAATCAATTCGTAAAGTTTTATCCTCGTGTTCCCGCAACGGGCTGGTATTCTATAACAGTTTCTTTATACCTACTTATCTCTGTAAAATTATACTTAGGATGCGAAAATTTATAGACCAATTTGACGACAAGCAATAGATTAATAAGCCTTCCTGAACTAAAAGTCCAACTCTGGAACCTTTGTCCAAACGCTACTAAGAAAATAGAAGGATTTTGTGTATTCTAGCAAATAAATGTTTTATTTGATTTGAAAAAAAGGTTTTATTTTTTATTTATTGCAGTTCTGCACAACCTTGTGTACAATAATGGATCTATGCCGCAAGCATACAAGTCAACCAAAAAATTACCTCTCGAAACATGTCTCTACCGATGCCAGAATCCTCAATTTCCCAGCCAGCCGCCACAAATAACCGCCATATGGCCGGCACGTGGCCAGCGCCATCTGTCGGCTGCTGCACCGCTGACGAGAGCCAGACGCACTAGTCAAAATTGTACAGAGATTTTTTACAGGCTGAAAGTACTAGGTACCTACCTACTTTTTTATCTTGTGTGTCAAACTGTAGCACCGTTTTTCTACCGCCAGGCGTAGCGCGAGTGTGATTTGTATAGAGATTTCCGATTGAAATTTGTACCTAGGCTCTTTGAATATTTCTTCAGTGTCTTATTGCATGGCTGTTTCCTTTATACATTTTATGATGTATGCCCTCATCTGCACAGCAAATGAGAGCCAGATCTGGTAGCATATATCTAACCGTCAGCGCACACCTGCGGTATACAGTCGTAACGACTCATGATTTTAGGCAAAACCTAATCCCGCCGTACCACTGAAAACCTAATTCGTAATGTTTACATAGCTGATATTCAACCACAGATACCAATCTCAACAGAGAATAGCTAGTCCAGCTTAGCAATACAAGTGCGTGTGCAATCAGGTGCATAATATGCTTCAATCTTATAATCTAGAGAGAGAAACTAAATTGATATCTTTAAAAGCAAAATCTCATTTAAGAGAAGTACTATTTTTTATTTATTTAAAGTTTATTTTATAAATATAAATCTTTAATGTATAAATCTTTAATTTAATTAAAATTAAAATGACAAACCATGTTTTTCATGTTTAGATACGTTTTTTTTTTGTATTCGTACGAAACCTTTGATATAAAATCGCCCTGGGCCTGAAACCACCATTGATAATTTAAAATAAAAACCGGTCAAGTGCGAGTTGGACTCGCGCACCGAGGGTTCCGTACAAACCTGTAGGTATATAAGTAAAAGTTCACCCATCACGGGTATTATAGACTTAAGTATTTAATATAAATTTTAATTTAATATCTCAACGCGTTCATGAGATATGGAGTAGTAACTTTGAAATTTTCAAAATTGTCAAAAATATTTTTCAAGACTATATTTTTTATATATGATGAAACTGAAAATTTACGGTTTTCGTAATTTCGTTTTCGGGAAGTACCCTGTAGGTTTTGATTCCCGTGCGAGTTTTGAAAGTTTGCGGCCTAAATGGCTGTATCTTTTGATTGCGTTGGCTTAGAAGGTTGATATTTCTACAGCTTTCAGGGACAGTAGACCTAAGTATCATATAGAAATTTCACGTTTAATACCTCCTCGCGTTCCTGAGAAAAACGGTCTTGACAGACGGACGGACGGACAACAAAGTGATCTTATAAGGGTTCCGTTTTTTTCTTTTGAGGTACGGAACCCTAAAAATTAAGTAGCTTAAGCACTTGTGTTATGGGAATCAGAAGCAACGAATGTACCGCAAACACCCAGACCCGTGAAAACATTGAAAATTAGTTTCCAACATCGTCACCGTCCGGGGATCGAACCCTGGTCCGTGCTCACGCCAATACACCACGGAGGTCGTCATAACATACATTTTCAGATATAGATAGATTAGAGATATATTGATTGATACTATTTCATCTGCATGCCAACTCGTCAACTTTCACAAATACCGAATCCCAGAGAATCCAAGCGATCGTTTATCGCACAAGTTTTCCGAATCCAATTTATTCGGGCAATCTGTCTCTAAGCGTTTTTATTGAATAAATCAAAACAGGTCCCGTACTCTCTTATCTGTTGTCCCTAGTTACGGATCTTGTCATCCTTGTCACTCTTATAAGATTGACCGTGCTGGAAATACAAGATAAAACAAATTAAAAATATAAAACAGCCTCCCAGCAAACTATCATTCAAGAGAGTCATTCCCACTTCCTTAATTTATCGCAACCGTCATAGTAGATCTTTTGACGTGACAACGTCTTATAAATTGGTTTGCCGGGTGACACCTCAAGAAACTGCGTTACGCTGCTCCGCTCACGTTTCGCGCGAGAGAGACAGAGCAAGAGAGAGAGAGAGAGATAGGCATACACACCGGTTCATGTTATACGAATGAATATTCACATTAAAATTATTTTACCACTTAGAGTCGTTGTCACGTAAAACTTTCGCGCGTATACCGACTTTACAGGCAACCAATTTTTTTTAACAGTACGTCATATTTATTTATTTATTTAGTGTATATTAATATATATTATGTGTATTTATATATATGTATTCTTATATACAATTGTATATTTTATATTTCATCTCGTGTTATATTATTAGTATCGTTATTTTTGTGTTTTCTCTTTTATTTATTTTGTTTCATTGCCCACTAATCGTTTCTGCTTAGCCTAAAGGTATGACGGGTAGAGAATGCCCTACGGCGTTAAGTCCACCTTTTGTATATATTTTTTTTTTGTGCAATAAAGCTTACATAAATTCATTTAAAAAAAGACTTATCCTTCGCACATGTCACATTTTTATCATATTGACCATGCTGGCATGGCAACGAATTTAGAATGATTTGGGCAATAAAATTCCTTGTTTAGGACTTTTTGAAGGAGGTCAATTTTTTAACAAAGTTTTATTTATACCTTTTTAGAGACTACGCATGAATGATTATTGGTAAAATCCAGTAACCCAGTAGAACGGTCATGAACTGTAGTGAAAAATTCCCTGAACTCTTAACAATTGATGAGTTCTCCATCATCATATCACTCTGAAATTATGACTTTCGTATGCAATTACTTAAGTTTTAAAGTTTTTTTTAAGTTTGTTCAACTTAACCGCAGACCGTTTTCCGTTGTTTTTTTAAGAGATCCCTCTTCTTTTATGTAGAAATTAAAATAATTACGGTTGGTTATCAATATTTTGCCTTAAATCATGACTGACGGTTAACACTATTCGTCGCGTCGCTACGACAGTACACCGCAGGTGTGCGCTGACGTTTAGACTTGTGCTACCAGATCTGGTTCTCATTAGTGGCGCAGAGGACGGCATACATCAGAGGTATAAAGGATACAGTGGTGCAATATAACACTGAAGAAAAACATTTATTTGAAGTCAGTTAAATATTCGAACAGTACGTTAGGGAGTACGCCGTTAGATTGCTTTGGACAATAAAATTTGTGCGAAATCATTTAAATTGGGACAGAACTTACTGGAAGGATTGAGAATATTTACTCCGTTATTGCTTACAGGTACCTAACCTTTTGGGAATCTAATAAGGAGGGTCTGAGTATCTTGTAACTTCTTTAACCATTTGCTTGATATTAGGACCTGCTTGCAAATGCCCCATGATAATCAGCTTCCAAAGAAAAAAAAAGCAGTGAAATAAGTAAATTGATACCGTACTGAAAATTTAAATAGCGAATGGATAGATATTATGGGGAAATGCTGGGATGCTGTATTTTAATCACAAAAAAAGTGCATCCGTGCTATGCGTGGCTTAAAAAATTGAGATAGCTGCAAACCTCATTTTATAGAATTTAAAATATTGACTGTGAACTATCTCTACATTTTCGAACTGTCCCTCTCCATCCGACAAAATCCAGTCTTATTTAAAATAGTTCAAAGATCTCGCAATCGAACATTCTTGCAGGCCATAGATCCCACCCCACATAAAACAGCCCTCTATAGCAAACAGCATTATATGGCCCTATTTATTATATGGGTATATAATAAAATACCTAAATATATTAAAGAATGCAATGAGTTTGTAACGTTTAAACAAAGACTTTGTATGTTTCTGATCTCGCAATCATTTTATTTTGTAAAAGAATTCCTAGAGTCTCGTTCACCTCATGAATGAAGTTTCACATATCCGTTTGACTGCCTGCCATTAACTTATTTGACATGTTATATTTTATTTAATTTGACTATATTATTTTGTAGATGCTGTATTATAATTTTTTGACGTGACAACGTCTTATAAATTGGTTTGCCGGGTGACACTTCAAGAAACTGCGTTACGCTCCGCTCACGTTCCGCGCTCACAATGAGAGCGAGTGAGAGGCACGCGTCCCTTCGACTCGGGCATGGTTACCCCGCCTAAGAGCGAGAGAGACAGAGCGAGAGAGAGAGAGTGAGAGAGATAGGCATACACACCGGTTCATGTTATACGAATGAATATTCACATTAAAATTATTTTACCACTCAAAGTCGTTGTCACGTAAAACTTTCGCCCGTATACGGACTTTACAGGCAACCAATTTTTTTTTCACTACATTTGTATGCCGACAAGGCTTATCACAGCGCACTCTTTATACCTGTATTTGTACATTGACATCTATTCACCTGTGTATCACAAATAAATAATTTGAATTTGAATTTAACCTTAATGTAGAGATAAAAGTATGTCATACAAAAAAAAAATACTTAAAAAAAATCAGCTTGCTTCACGTATTTCTGACATGTAAGTACCTCATTTTTGTCATAGAACAAGCAAACGGGATGTATAGATTCGAGAATGAAGTTACATAGAGAAACAGTATAGATCTAACGCACTGAGCACGTACCCAATAGAGTAGCGATGTGTGAAAACTTTGATATTCATACTCGAGATACTTTTGTGTAGCAGCGAATAGGTCCATTAAGTCCACCCTTTGCACATTTCTTGTTCAATAAAGTTTTAAATAAATGATAATTAATAGGTACACGTGCCCAGCTCTGTACCAATTCGTTGTTACACAAAAACAATCCCAACTATTGTAAGCTTGTGTGCGAGATATTTTGTATGAGATAAGTACATTTTCTATGTCTCCGAATAATGTAGCAAGTGACGTAAGTTGCCCGTGACACCTGAGATAGTGGTTTTTGACAACTCAGACTTATCGCGAAAGAACTGAACGGTCCCGTTTTGACTGATTTTTATTTTTAACTCCAGACAAAAAAGAGGGGTGTTATGAGATTGACCCCTATGTCTGTTTGTGTTTTTTGGTTTCAGAGATATTTTAATTTTTTAGCCGGTCAAATCCGAAGATCGCACACACAAACAATATTCCATTGCTACACGAGGCGAATTCGGCCTAACAGCGGAGATCAATGGGATAAAGAAAATTTAAACTCCCCGACATAAACCAGTAAAAAAGCTGGTAAGCTTCAACGGCTGGACGGATTTTGACCAACTATAGCTAAGAACCACCGTGATTAAATTATCTATCGAATAAAAAAAACCGCTTCAAAAACGAGCCATCCGTTAGGGAGCTACGATGCCACAGACTGACACAGACATAGTTGTCAAACAACACCGCTCTTCTTCGTCGGGAGTTAAAAATTAAAAACTTTGTCTCTATTGTATAGAAACTCGATGGCCCACTGTTAAAACGGAAAACCAAATACCCGGCTTTGTGCGCTCCACAGCTGGGCTCGGTCGCGCGCAGCTGGCTTAGCTGCCGCTTGTCAACAGTTTTTCATTAAATTGCTTCATGCGTTAGCGTAAACGCTTAGTATGAATACTGGCGTGAATGGAAAAAAGCATATTGTATTTTTTTTAAATTTATTGCACAAGAAATGTACCATGGGCGGACTTAATGCTTAAAGCATTTCCTGCCAGTCAACATCAAGGTCGTGTAGAAAGGTGCAGTGAAAATTAAATGCAAAAGTTAAATTGTGGTTAATAACGCAAAAAATAAATAAACAAAATAAATAGTTATGATATTGTAATATTAATAAATAAAAGTAAATATTAAATTATATTATAATATACAAAAAGAATCAATCAATTAGATATAATATTATAATATCATTAAATAAAAGTAAATACCAAATTATATTATAGTAAAACTATTTATGATAATAATAATAAATATTTCACAGCAATCACACCAATTCTCTAGTCCTGAATTAATCTACGAGGCTTGTGTTATGGGTACTAGACAACGGATAAACATACTTAAATACTTTTTTTTCGTAAATAAATACATATTTTACATAGAAAACACCCAGACCAGTACAAACCCACATGTTCATGCTCACACATGCTTGTACTGTGCGGGGATCGAACCCGCGACCCTTGGTTTAGAAGTCCGACATGTAGACCACTGCACCAAGCGGGCGTCAAAGAAAGTTATAAGCAAATAAAGAATTTAAAATTTTTGAATATTAATCCACTAGACTAACAGAGCATAACTGTCGAAACCTGATTTTTTTTTCAATGTCAGCAATAGTTGTATCAGCAATTGCTTGTAAACGTCAAAACTAAACTTAAATTAGGCCGTTTCATATTTACCAGTCCTACTCGTATAACTATTTATCTGTCTATTGAAGAATCAGCCCATAGTCTGTTGTCAACAATGTTATCTGTGCATGCCGTGGCAGCCTGTAAGTAAGGCAACACTCTAAAATGACCCCTGATGATCAGTGTATTTTGTTGGTTGTCCTTATTAAATAAAATAAATAAATAATAGTGGTCGATTTTGCTTCAAAACTCATACAGCTTAAGATATACGAGTAATCTTGTGTAGGTCTATAGTTCTTAGTTACTGGTTTAAGTCATGCCATGATCTAATCTGTTGTGTTGTCCAATAAATAAATACAAAAAACTAGCATTTTGCTTCAACCAAGCGCCTTTGTTCCGTCATACAATTTAACATTGTGATGGTATTTAATCCGAAATCCAAACGGGCTAACAGCGTGTAATCTACATGTTTGCGGACGCCAGGTGTCGCTGCGAACGAATTTATTCGGCTAATGCCACTTTTATACGTTGCCGGATTCGTATCGTAAATTAAATGTAAAGTTAAATACGCATGGGTTTTAAGCGTTGTTGTTTTTAAACGCCGACTAAAAAAGGAGTGTTATACGTTTGACCTCTATGTCTGTTTTATGTGTATGTTTGTGGCCTCGTAGCACTCGAACGTATAGACCGATTACAAAGAGGTTTTATTTATTAAAAAGATTATTGGAGGTAGTTCTTAGTAGTGATGTTCCGGATATCCGTATCCGTAACTGCGGATTGTTGTTGTTGGAGTCCTATGGCACCCCCGTGGTGCAAAGGGCCTTCGTGAGTTGTCGCCATCTCCCCCTGTCCTGCGCTTGACTCTTGACATCCTCCCATAGTAGGCCTGCAGCTGTTACTTCCTGGTTGATGGTTCGTCTCCACGAATGTATGGGTCGTCCGCGCCTTCTCCTGCCATCGGGCTGCCATTCGAAGGCCATCGACGCAGCATTGCACTCACTTCGACGCAGCGTGTGCCCTGCGCCATTTACGCTGACCAATTTCTTGCTGTATCGGCAGTTGTTGGCATTGGGCCCACAAGTCTTCGTTGCGAATTGTATTAGGCCAGTATATGCGTAGAATAACTCTAAGGCACTTGTTAACGAAGACCTGTAACTGGCTTGTAATCGCTTTCGTAACTCTCCAAGTCTCGCAGCCAAACAGGAGAACACTCTTGACTATAGACTCGAAGAGAGTGAGTTTGATGCGGCGGGACAGAATATTTGACGTCCAGACGGGTTTCAACTGGGCGAATGCGCCTTTCGCTTTTCTAATTCGCGCATCAACATCGTCGTTTGCGCCGCCCTTGTTAGTAATGCAACCACCCAAGTAGCTAAACTTGCAGACTGTTTCTAGTGGAGCATTATCAAGCATGAGAGGTGCGTTGTTCCTCGACATAATACGCATATCGACGGTTTTTCGGATGTTGATTCTCAAGCCCATCTCATTTGCTACCGCTTTGAGATCGTCTAGCTTTGCTTGCATTTGTTCTAGAGTGGGTGAGATAAGCACTATGTCGTCAGCGTAGCCGAGATCCTCCAGTGTGCTGTCACACCATGTAATGCCCCTTGGTGTCGCTACGGCTTTTCGCATGACGTCATCAAGCAGGATAATAAAGAGAAGCGGCGACAGCAGGCAACCTTGCTTTACGCCAGCAGTCATGTTGATGGGATCACCTAGCATCTGTTCATGCATCACTCGACAGGTACTGGCACATTAATTTTGCCTGGCACACCCCTGCGAGCCAGGCTTGCCCAAAGCGCACTCCATTTCACAGTGTCGAAGGTTTTTTCAAAATCCACGAACGTCAGTAACATTTCTGATTGCCATTCAACGCTCTCTTCTATTAAGATGCGTAACGTGTTTGTATGGTCAGTGCAAGAACGGCCAGGACGAAAGCCAGCTTGTTCTTCACGGAGAGTTTCCGCGATTTGTGGGGACATGCGGTTCAACAGCAACTTTGCCAGTACCTTTGCCGCCGAGGGTACCTCTGTGTGATACCTCTCCAATTGTCACAGGAAGATAGATCGCCTTTCTTTGGACTTTACACTCATTCATTACGCTATAATTATACGTGATTAGGTCGATTTCAGAACTATTCAATTCAATTCCAGTATTTTTTATTTTAAAAAATTAAATATTTGGCACCTTTATATTGCAAACATATATCGTAGTAAGTTACTATAAAAATAGTACCTACATGACTCAAAGGTACCGAAAAATATGTCCTACCTGTCGTTTCCGCGGGCGTGACGTCAACTATTGTTTCAAGGTCTCACGTGATGACACCGATTGAGTAAGGAAAGGAAAATCCGTATCCGTATCCGCGGGTTTTGACACCAAATATCCGTATCCGGATCCGTATCCGCGGATATATTTTTTTAACGATCCGGCACATCACTTGTTCTTAGTTACAGCTGCTCAAAATTCGTCCAGCCGTTGAAGCTCACCAGCGGTTTCTTTGGCTTGTTCGGGGGTTTTTTAACTGGAAAGTTAGTTTTTTAGCTGCTGAAGTGAAAGTCGCTTGTGATGTACTCAGGTCAGAAGTAAAATATTGACGACAACTTTGGTGTAATGGTCAAGAAGTTGACTATTACTAACCAAGAGGTCGCGGGTTCGATCCTCGCACTTTACAAACATTTGTGTGAATGAACACGTCTGTTTGTAACCACTGTTGATTCTGATATATGTAACACAAGTGCTTTAACTACTTACCACGGACTCAGATCAATGTACGTGATGTTGTTGTATATTCAATAAGCGTAATTTATTAAATAATTACTTATTTGTGTACTACGACCTAAAAAAACCTGGAAAGATCAGGATTTAATATAAAGGCATATATGTATATATATATATATATATATATATATATATATAGATATATATGCCTATGCGTGATCGTAATTTACCAAAAAAGAGTACTTAGGTGAGATAACGTCATGTTATTTGCTTATGTATGATACTACTAGCTGTGTCTGCGACTTTGTCCTCAAGGAATAGTTATTTTGGGCATAGACATATAGACATATACTGCCACAGACATTTTTTTTAATCATTTTAAGAGGAATAATTCTTTCATATTTTTGGTATCTTGAAACGTTTTCGCAGAGTACGCAACAGAAGCCCAAGGATGAATAATTTTTCCCGTTTTTTTTCACATTTTTTCATTATTTCTTAGCTCCTTATCTGAAACGTTTTCGCAGAGTACGCAACAGAAGCCCAAGGATGAATAATTTTTCCCGTTTTTTTTCACATTTTTTCATTATTTCTTAGCTCCTTATAGTTGCAGCGTGATATTACATAACCTAAAGCCTTCCTCGATAAATGATCTATTCAACACCAAAATAATTTTTCAATTCGTACCAGTAGGAGTAGTTCCTGAGATTAGCGCGTTCAAACAAACAAACAAACTCTTCAGCTTTATAATATTAGTTATTACAGATAAGCAATTAATTAAATATTTTAAGTAATTTATTTTCAGGTATACAGTTTTTTAGGTTGAGAATGATAAAATACTGCTTTAAACAATGACTGCTATTTTTTTAAATGAACGGAACGCATGTTTGATTTCTAACTTGTATCTTCATTCAATTGCTACAAAATATCATTTCTCAAGATGCCGAAAAGGAAAACTTGTGCCAATCCCATCGCAGTCCATAACACTATAGTCTATGAGGCAATATCAGGCCGGCCAGCTGTCGCGTTAATACCGAAAAGATGCGCAGATGGCGCATTGATCGATTCGCGACATTTGCATCGCATGAGGGGTTAAATGATTAGAAGGAGGTTAGAATGCTATTCTTGAGATTGAGTGAATTTGGTTTTTTAAAGATTTTATTTCTCGTAAGAATTTACAATTCACTTACTGAGAAACATAATTGGACACAAATGTAAATAGCCATCGCTTAAGATGAGCTAACTTAAAATAATGCTTGAACTAGGGGACATATGTGTGCATGAACATGTTGGACATGTGTGTTTGTACTGATCTGGGTGTTTTCTATGTATAATATGTATTTATTTACAAATAAAAGTATTTAAGTATGTCTATTCATTGTCTAGTACCCATAACACAAGCCTCGTAGCTTAATTTGGGATGAGAGAATAGGTGTGATTGTTGTTAAAAAAAAATCTTAGACGGCACTCAGTCGCCGGCCATCTGATAAGAACTTAGAACCAGTAAGTACAATGATGTGCGAACCTGTGTTCACGCGTGGATGATGATTTATAGATTTTTTCGGCCTAATTAAGTGCTCAGCATCAAGATAGGTACTAACATACAGACAGACCAATCAGAAGCTGTTTTGTATACGTCAGATTTTACTTTACTACCTTCATCCTAAGCAGATTTAACTACCAATCAACTAAATTTTAACTGAATTTATCTTATTTAAGAAATTAAGTAAAATAGAGTTCAAAAAACGTACACAATCCTTGCTACGGCTCGTAGCACTTCGTAGCAATCTTTCGTAGCACATGAGTTTCTGTAGTCAACAAACGACGCGGTAGACCGTAGTCGAAATCGTAGCATGCTACGACCAGAAAAAAGTACATATATGAATGGCTTGATTTTTATACCTTTCAGTGTCACGGCACTGTTAGGCTGCGTTTTCACCAGAAGAGATGTGCGAGGATGCGTAGCGAGGGATGTGTTTGTAAAGAACCAATGGAAGCGCTTCATTTACTTCGCTGAATTAAAATAAAACGATTCTATTGGTTTTTTACACACACATTCCTCGCTACGCATCCTCGCACATCCCTAGTGAAAATGCAGCCTTAAAGGCCTATAAATAAAATAGGCCTTTATTATTATTTATACCATTTCGTGGTAGCTTAAAAAAGTAGGAAGTTGTCAATCCGGCTGTTTTTTTTTTATGTATGTTACCGCACGAATGTTCCGTTTTGATTTTTTTGTTTTTTTATTTCATGTTTCGCTGTATTAGTTACTGACACTATTAGTTAAAACTAACTGACCAGTTAAAAAGGAAAACAAATGAGCTGGTGAGCTTCAACGGCTGGATGTATTTTGACTAGCCATAGCTAAGAACCACCGAGATAATAATAATTAAAAAAAAAATGGTTGCCTGTAAAGTCGGTATACGGGCGAAAGTTTTACGTGACAACGACTTTGAGTGGTAAAATAATTTTAATGTGAATATTCATTCGTATAACATGAACCGGTGTGTATGCCTATCTCTCTCACTCTCTCTCTCTCGCTCTGTCTCTCTCGCTCTTAGGCGGGTTAACTGTGCTCGAGTGGAAGGGACGCGTGCCTTTCACTTTTTATGTCTGTCTCACTCGCTCTTAGGCGGGCTAACCATGCCCGAGTCGAAGGGACGCGTGCCTCTCACTCGCTCTCATTGTGAGCGCATAACGTGAGCGGAGCGTAACGCAGTTTCTTGAAGTGTCACCCGGCAAACCAATTTATAAGACGTTGTCACGTCAAAAAAGAATCACCGTGCTAAAATATCTTTTTTTTTAAACGCATTGCAATCGGTCCATCCGTTCGAGGGCTACGATGCCACAGACATACACACATAACACACAAACAGAATATGGGTCAAACTTAAACCCTTCTTTTTCGCCGCGGGTTAAAAAGCGACATCATGATATATTACGCATCTAAGTAGTTTCCACATAACATGGTGTCAACAGAAAAAAAATCTTCTTTTTTAAAGTCAAGCTAGCGGCCCGCCTCGGTTTCACACGCATAATATGTTTGTCCGTGCGATGCCGGGGCGGACCGGTAGTATTAAATAATAAATATTATAGCCTATGCTCACCAGAAATATAACTAAGCCCTGTACTCCACACTGCTTAATCCAAGCGTCAGAACGCGCTGGGAACGCCCAGCTGTGCCCCAGACATTTTTCATCATCGGCGAGAGGGGGGTAAGCTTTGTGCAAACAGCTGGGTTAGGGCGGGATAGATAGAACAGCAGCGGGCGTTGCTTATATAAGTTTATTTCAGGGCATGGTTTATTATTATTAGTTCTCCTGGCCGCAGGAGATATTATAGTGCACAAGTGTGAGCGCAATACACAGGTGCACTCACTGTTCCATCACTCTCAAAGTTCGGTGAGACGGCAATCCGACATGACCGGAGAGAGACCTGTTATTGAGAAATTCATGACAGAAAATCTCAGAAAAATTTTTGGCTCGGCCTGGGATTCGAACCCAGGACCTCTCGGATGTAAGGCAGAAACTTTGTCACTACACCAACGAGGCAGTCACATGGCGCATGGTTTAGTGAAGCATGCGATTGAAAACTGTAATGTGAAATTAAAACACACTTAAAATTGGACTGTTAACCGATTGTTAAACAGCTGAAAAGATGTTTCATTCGGATGTCGTAGGTATCTAACCACAACATTGATAAATCATGGCTGGCTGCAGCCTAAGGAGCACTTAAAGAAATACGAACCGATGAGTAAGTGTCACGGTAGCTCAATTGGGAGAGCAATCCCCCGACACGCGAGAGGTGCGGGTTCGAGTCCCACCTGTGACAGTCCATTTTTCTTTTAGTGTGTTTTAATTTCACATTGTAAAAAAAAATCATTGTTAATGCTAAAAATTAGGTAACTTAATAAACCCCCAACATGAGCCAGGAAAAAAGCTAATGAGCTTTAATGGCTGCACGGATTTTAACCAACTGTAGCCAGGAACCATCGTGATTAAATTATCTTTCAAATAAATAAAAAACCGCTTTGAAATCCATCCTTTCGGGTGCTACGACGCCACAGACAGACACACACAAACAGACATAGCGGTCAAACTTATAACACCTCTTTTTCGTCGATGGTTAGTTAAACAAGCGGGTGAATGAATATAAAATAAACTGGATTTGAACACATTATCGAAGACCATTCGGACCCAGTTTTAGGCTAATCTGTCCGCAAACCGCCGCCCCTAATGGAACCTGAGGAAAAAGTGGCCAAGCGTGAGTCGGGAACCACTCAAAAGGTTCCGCACAACTGTATTAGAAGGGAGCTATATTTGTCTTAAAGTGAATCACCATGTGAATAAAATATTTACAAAATATTCACCATGTTAAAAAAAGATGTATTAATGTCGAAAGGATATTATAAAATTGATGATTATATAAGTGACAAAGATATATGGAAATGTTTGAATGTAAACAATAACAATTATTGTAAATCAAATTTGAAAAGAGGCAATGACAATAGTGACTGAGTTTCTTGCGCCGCTTCTTCTCAGCACTGGCCCGAATTGTCCCGAAGCGGTGGTAGGGTTAGTTTATATGTTGAGACGTGTAAAATTGATTTTATTTATTGCGTAAAAAACGGTTAAACCGGCATCATTCGCATTTGAATGCTGATCTGAGGAGTCAGTTCCGTTAATCAGTCGTAACGAAATCTTAATTGAATCGCCTGGTTTTGACCGTTTTAGTATGTTTTATTTGTTAAAAGAACTTAACAAATAAAAATTATAGCCTGTTTCATCTTATCCGATTGTCAAATATTTGCAAAAATATTTCTCTCGGGTGATTTGAGGGTGTCTCCCACAATCATTGATGAAACATACGCTGGCTCAAAGCGTTAAAAAGCACTTACAAAATTCAACGACTCCATTAAGGTTCTCGGTAGCTCAGTGGTCAGAGCTTTGGACCGGACTTCCAAAGATCGGGGGTTCGATTCCTCCCCGATGACCGGAGCCGAAAAGAATTTTTTTAAGTGTTGTCTTTTCAAAGTTTTAGTATGGACAAACTTTTATAATTGGGATGATGACACCTATCTTAAATATTGTCAAGAACATGGTGTTTAAAAAACATAGCCCCTATGAAGTTAATACAACTAATATATTTCAAAAAAGCTGTAGAAACCAATTTAAACACACAAAACGCAATAAATATTCGGTCAATTGACTCCGATTTCTGACACATGACCGTGACGTCACAATCATTTGTTACCATACGAAATCTATGGAGGCAGACCGTTTTGACAGATAATAAAAAGTATGTCAACGATTGGTGGTGTCGAGCCAATTGGCCACCTGATCTGATTCATCGGTTCTAAATTAACCCGTTGTCCATGTGAGGGATGCAACGCGACAAGCGCGAGTCGACGCGACGCGACCAATACTTGTGTCAATGTGTTGTGCTAATTTAACTTAGTATTTAAGATTTGATTTGATATGTTAGAGACGCGTGATCCCACAGACAAACTATGTAAATAGTTTTGTGGGACTATTGTCATTTTACTGTAAAACGTTGTTTGTTTATTAAATAAATAAATGTGGTTCGAGTTGGAGTTGTCACGTAGGACACTGTCATAGATAGGCGTACATACACATACAAGGTTACTGGTAACTCGACGTATTAGGGGTCGAAAAATTACAAAATATTGCACTGTAAGCCCCTTTAACAAGAAACTTCGCAATCTTAAAAGCATGGTATTGCATCGAACTACTAGTCGATGGAACCTTATTTGTTACTGATTACCTCTTCTTTGTCTCTTTTTAAGGAATACGTCGAGTTACCAGTAACCCAGAGGTGCTTGTGGCGCAGTGGTTGCAGCGCTTTGGTAATGATACCAAAAGTTAAGCAACTTACGGCGCGGTCATGTTTGGGATGGGTGACCATTGTGAC
Organism: Pyrausta despicata; assembly: GCA_963921415.1. NCBI lineage: Eukaryota > Metazoa > Arthropoda > Insecta > Lepidoptera > Crambidae > Pyrausta > Pyrausta despicata. The sequence continues at coordinate 12,989,796 of OY992866.1, read as the reverse complement.
CATAATGTGGCGTCTATTTACAAGCATCTCCGCGCTAGCTGCTGGTCCCGGTTAATATCGATAGTCGTTAAGCCTGTCGGAGGCCCTCGGGCGGCTTAATAACATCTGACAGTAAGGTTGGTCACTTACCTTACACACACCCCTCAACCCCACACCAATCCGCACTGAGCCCGCGTGGTGGAGTATGGCTCGCACCATCTCATAGTTGAGGTGAGGGCTGTGCCCAGCAGTGGGACGTATATAGGCTGATGATATGACCAGTAACCCTGCATACATTTGATATTATCGCGTCGCTACGCACTTGTCGCGTTACAAATGACATACAAACGAGTTGTTAAACGACGTCGATATATTTGCATGCTCCAAATCAGCTTATAAGGCACGCGTTTTCGATATTCTTAAAAACCATAGTCAATTGGATACTGATGACGATTCGTAGTAAAAATCTTGTTTATGTCAGTTATACCACCTAGCTACTAAAGTTTCTCGTGTTTTATAGCACACACGCCCGCACGTGTACAGTAGGTAGGTAGGTGTTGGGAAAGATAATTTGATGGTTATGTGTGGACTCAGCACGATGTACGAATTTCTTTCACCATTTAACTTTTTGCTTAAATGTTGAAAGAAATTCGTATATCGTGCTGAGTCCACCACTTTATATATTTTTATTATCATCTGATGCAGTTTGGGGAGCAGTTCTTATCTGATTTGATTTTGTCAACTTGCTATAAGTACTTACAGTTTGATTAAGGTAGCCTTATAATTGGCTATAATAATTATAATGGTTTAACTATTATGTACACATCTATAACGCTGTATGGTTTCTTAATAAATAAAATAAAATAAAACGGTACTATCGATCTTGAGACCCAACACATACTTTTCCGCTAACTCTTAAAACAGATATTGCACTCGCTCCATTGTACTCGTATAGATGGAAAACAATCCTTACACGGATGCCCCAGCTAAAACGGTTCCTCATTCCACAACGGAACCCCACACCACGTGTCGGTTCCCACGGCTGGGCGTGGGGTCGTACTTCATATAGTTTCGTTCGTATTTTCGGGTCTTGCTAGCTCGTTCGCTCGCACGGCTTAAGTTGTTAGAGAGACAGGAACAGGTGAGTTGATCGATGTTTGTGTGTGTGTCTGTCTATGGCATCGTAGCACCCGAACGGATGGACCGATTTCGATGCGGTTTTTTTCAGTCGAAAGATAATATAATCACCAGTGATCGGAATAGGGTGAGTATATTTACCTACAGTTTGTCGAACAGAGACGGAAATCGGAGACTTCCTTACGACTAAAAATTTTTTACCGGTAAATTTACCGGAACTTTGATATGAAAGTTTTTAATAGCTAAATGCTTCAATAAATCTTAATTAATGTTAGATAAAAATAAAATAACGCATATTATAAAAAAAAAATTATTAAAAAAAAAATTTGTTTGAACATTTCAATATAACATATAACATGAATATAATATATTAATGACTTTCTTATCCTAAAACATAATTATTTTAAAGTATAAATAAATATAAAGTTTTAAATATTACACCTTTTTACCAACACAGCGGATTTATACAAAATGTAATTCAATACTTAATAAAACGCGATTACTATAAAAAAATTTACTGGTAAATATGCTGAAACCTTAATGTGTAAATCTTTATATCGCATTTTTAAACATTCTTGTTTGGTTCATTTTACACATCCTTTTTCAAATTAATTAAAAATGCACATGCATTATTTTTCAGGTAACGATTTTGACAATTATTTTAAACTTTTTTGTTCATTTTGACTAATTTTTGCTTGTGGTTCCGTCCGCGTGACTGTCAATCAAGGCGTAACTCTCAAAAGATGTATTTCTCGATTATGCATCGACTTTTGTTGATGCCTTGGTCCTACCGATCTTTTACTATGAAATATCCAACACGAATTTTTCATTTCGATCTATTAGTTTTAGTTAAGGATCTTGAAGCAAACAAGCAAAGTCTTCAACTTTATAGTATAAATATATAGACATGCATATATTTGCTAATTTTTTATTATACTGAATAGTGACAGTACCGCGGTAAAGGGGAGGCTTTTGCGGGGGGTAATCAGGTGAAAGGTATACCTGTTTACCCCGCGCTCGCGCACACTCCATCCCACCCCCTGTCACTCGTCCCTTGGCTTTTGTCTTGTGCACGCGTATTTCTGTTTTCTGTTCTTGGAGTTTAATTATTTTTGACCTGGCTTTGTTTTGGTATTCCGATTTGCAAGTGTATTGGCTGCTGTTGTTTGAACACGGATAAATAACTTTGGCTGTCGTTTACTGGACCTGGAAAGTGTTTGTGATTTGGATACCGTTGAATTGGACTTTTATCCTGTAATTGCTGATTACACGGTAAGTACAATTTCGTTGTGAATACTTTTTACTCTTAAAATTAATAAATTTCTTAAAAATAAAGTAAGGTTTCGCAACGGTGGTAATGCAGCTTATTCGACCACTCAGAGAATAGACAGCCGAAATATCGAGTTCCGATTGGTCAAGTAAGCGTCAAAACGTAACCGCGTTTTATGTTAAGTGTGCATAACAAAATGGCCGACGCATCGTAGTTCAATTTTTTGTTTTTGTTTGGCTAATTTTTACTTTAATTATTTATTAAGATTTTTGGTTTGTAAATTTATTCTGTTATTTACCCTCTCAAAGTAAAGAGGATTAAATAAGTTTAATATTTAAAAGAGTGTTTGTTTACCAAAATGGCACTGTAACACGAAGATACATAGTAAAAAAAGATTTTTGATAGCCATGTTTATGAATATGGCACCTATATATCATCGTGTTAACAGTGCAATTAAGCAAATGAAAACTCTTTTAGATATGAAACTTATTTTAATTATATTTGCAATGCGTTGACTTAAAACATACCGAAAAAAACTGCTGTTTGATTGATCTAGTCTAGCTGAAAAGCTGTGTTTTCGCGCGGCATTTTTTCATTTTGAATGAACTATACAATAAGCCAATTTAGTCAAAGTAGACTCACCTGAATTTTATTTACAGGATATAAAATACATATTTCTTTCGACCGTGATAAACACTTTTTCTCAAGGTTAACTCCATTGTTTTAATTTTTTCAGGTACTTTAAATTATAAGTTGTTTGCCAAAATGGCAAAAACCATCAGACCCGAGGTCGTCAAGAGTTGGATTTTAAATAATCCAGAATTAATTTACGATGAAGCAAGTGGTGTCATATTTTGCACAAAATGTGAGACTTCGTTAAAATCTACACATAAGTCAAACATTGATCGACACATCAATGGAGCCATGCACCAAGGGAGGCTAAAAAAGCCTGAAGAAGAGTTTTACACTGACTTCATAAACTTTTTAATATTATGTAACATCCCGTGGTCTAAAATTGACAATGTAGCGTTTCAAACATTTTTTAATAAATATTTATGCTCCAATTGTTGCTGTATTTGCACAAAAAAGAAAGTTCCATCAGAATCACTGTTACGCAAAAAGTACTTGGACACAGTTTTTAAAGATCGACTAACTTCAATTTATAATACTATTGGAGACAATAAAGTGTGGATTTCACTTGACGAAACTACCGATTTTATGGGTAGATATGTCGTTCATTTATTGGTGATGCCTCTTATAAAAAATGTTGCAACTCAGCCGTACCTGATTGCTTGTAAAGTACTAGAAACAGTTAACGGAGAAACAATAGCCCAGTTTGTTACAGACTCTTTGAGTGAAATGTGGGGGGAGTCATTTTTGGATAGATTAAATAATGTTTTAGTACTATGCACTGACAGCGTGGCATATATGCTCCGAGCCGGACGTTTATTAAAACATGACTTTCCCAATATGCTGCATGTAACATGTTTGGCCCACGCTCTCAATAGAGTATCCGAAAAAATACGTTCTCAATATGAAAATGTTGACACCTTGATTGCCAACATAAAAAAGATTTTTTTAAAATCGCCCAACAGGGTAAACATATTTAAAAGAATGTACCCGAACCTAGCCCTTCCACCACAACCTGTGATAACAAGGTGGGGGACATGGCTGAAGGCAGCTAGTTATTTATCGAAACACTTTGAGGAAATATCCCATGTATTAAACAGTCTCAATAGCAATGAAGCCTTGTCGATAAGGAAAGCAAAACGAGCTATTAATGACGAAAATATACGTGCTGATCTGAATTTCATCAATGAAAATTTCACTATTATACAAGAGGCACTCACAAAACTTCAAGAATCTAAGTTATCTATATCGGAGAGCTTAGAAATTATAGACAACGTAAGGTGTGTTTTGATGTGGTCTTCGAAAAACATCATTGAAAATAAATTGGAACAAGTTCTAGAAAGAAATCCTGACTACGATAAGATCAGCGAAATAAGTGAACAATTAACAAAAGGAATTGAAGTAGATGATTCTCTTTTCCTTAAATTTGCACCACTCACGTCTGTGGACGTTGAGAGGTCATTTTCTATTTATAAATGGATTTTAAGTATAAAAAGGAACAGACTTAAAGTTGAAAATATTGAAAAATTAATGATCATCTACTTCAATTTCTTACAGGATAACAAAATTTGTCACAGTACCGATGATGAAAATATTGAAGACTAATGTATTTGTTTTCATTTGTTAGATATGTGACTTAGTTTCATTTTAATTTCAAGATTATTTGTAATTTCGAAGCGAGTGTCTGCACCGAAGTGTCGCTCCGGAAAAACTGCTGACCTTCTCGAATCCAAATATATGCTACTATATTTGCCACAAACGCTCACTTCGACCGAAATTTTTGCTTTCAATTGGTATTGATTGTATTAATTAGCCAAAAAAATAATAGTAAACACTTCAAACTTATTTGTTCCTAAATGTCTGTATTTTATTGTTTGTTTGTACTTAGAAAGCTATAACGAATGTCACTCATTCAAATATTTTTGTTTAGTTTTGAATATTAAAATTAACTTTTTGTGAAAATCGAAATACTTTTTTATTGTTTTTGTACATACGAATGGGAGAAGTCACTGATCTCTAAGATACAAGTTGCTGTCTAGTTTAGGGTCAGAAAATTCATTTAAATAAAGTAAATTATGTTTTTAATAAAGAATTAACGTAAAAATAATAAATAATTAATTATTATTTTTACGTTTATAGTAATCGCGTTTACATTTTGTATAAATCCACGGTGTTGGTAATTGTGCAGCTACAAACGTAGCTGCAAACCCAATTACAAAAACTGTAAAAAGGTGTAATATTTAAACTTTATATTTATTTATACTTTAAAATAATTATGTTTTAGGATAAGAAAGTCATTAATATATTATATTCATGTTATATGTTATATTGAAATGTTCAAACAATTTTTTTTTTTAATAAATTTTTTTTATAATATGCGTTATTTTATTTTTATCTAACATTAATTAAGATTTATTGAAGCATTTAGCTATTAAAAAGTTGCATATCAAAGTTCCGGTAAATTTACCGGTAAAAAAATTTTAGTCGTAAGGAAGTCTCCGATTTCCGTCTCTGTTCGTCAAACTGTAGGTAAATATACTCACCCTATTCCGATCACTGATAATCACGGTGGTTCTGAAATTTCTGAGTCTCTCACAATTTACCAGACACTGACATTTGATGAGATTTGACAAAAGCACAATTTTTCAGCATATATAGACAGGGTACCGTCAGATTTTTTCAAGATGTTAGGGGATTGACATTATATAGAGCTGTAATGCATTGTTTCTTGACTCTTAAGGCTTGATCTACGTAAGATGAATTTCCCCCGTGAAAAATTCTGATCTATATTTGGTCAAAATCCGTTACAGCCGTTGAGGCTTACCAAGTGTTTTTCTTGCTTGTGTTAGGGGTTTTTTTTTTCAAACCCCCCTGTGGGATCTCCACCGTGTCGTGGTGGGGGGGCTCAGTAACCGTGGCTTTGCCACCCACGGTGAAGCTAAGCGGGATTCCGGGAGGGGACACTCCACGTGGGCTTGCTGCAGGCCTGCGCAGGATGCATCCAAGGGTGCGGGTGTGGGGGACGGTTTTGGCTGTCCCTCGCAGTCGGGTGCGGTCGCGGGAGGAGGAGAGACGTTTCGGTGTGTCGTTGCCGTGCGGCCTATCTCCCGCGACCAAACAGGGGCGCACCGTTGGATGGCGCTGCGGTGGGGCCGCAGAGGAAGAGGAGATGCGGTGTGTCGTTGCCGTCCTCCCTATCCTCTGCGGCCGGGTGGTGGCGGAGCCCAACACCTTGCTCCGCCACCAAGGAGTTGGTGGCCCTCGGGCTATCCGCCGAGGTGCCGTGGTGAATGCTCACGCGACCCCACGGTACCCCCCACAATGGCGGAGTGGTGGAATGCGCTGTGGTTTTAGTGGGTATTACGGCCTTGCACACCAGCCGTTGAGTCCCACATACCCCCCTGCAGATGTATGGGGGGCATGCGTAAAAGCATTTCCACAGCGAAAAAAAAAGGGGTTTTTCAAATATTATCGGGTCTAGCCAGTGCGGTCAAGTGCGGCCATGTTTGTAAGAGTGACAGGGATGGATGCATTCGAAACCTAGGGACGACGGCTTACAGGGTAGGAGGGGGAGGGCGGCATTAGCATACGGTGGGACAGAACAGCTGAAGATCACTGTTTATAGGAGATAAGTAATTGTTAAGTGAAAACGTGGAATGGATTTGGTGTGGATGAAGTTTTGAGGATAAAAAATAAATTAAATAAATAAATATACAACTACATCACATACATTGATCTGACTCTGTTGTAAGTAGCTTTACGCACTTGTGTTACAGATATCAGAATCAACAGTAGTATTACAACCTCTGTACATTATGTATCTAAACAAGAACGAGCTATAGCATCAATCTACGCCTCAGACTGTACTAAGAAAAGCACAGCTGCAAAATCCACTGTTGCCAGATGGAGGGATTCCCTCCGAAGGGGGTTTTTCGAATTCTGGTGGATACTTAGGGGGCAAGAGATTTTTAAAGGAACGCTTGGGGGGAAAGGCCCCAATTTTTTTTTAAAGAATATTTTTAAAATACTAGGAGATGTAGGAAATGATACTTGTTAAAAAAGGGTACTGTAGACGAAGACGAGTCAGCAGAGCTAGCAGCTATCACCGAGTTAATAAAAGAGAGTATTTTAATATATTATGGTACAAAAATTTAATTATTTTGAGGAATTAAAAAAACTAAATTTGGGGGTATTTTGATGAAAACTTGGGGAAAAACATAGACAATCATCTGGCAACACTGGCAACATCTCATACTGCACCGAAAATCCGTTGACACAAAACATTACTCCGATAATAAAAGATGTCGACGGCAGCCATTTTTTAAAATGAAGTATAAAAATTAGCAATAGCACGGTAAAGCGGCTCTTGTAATATTATACGATTTCCTAAATGAAATCCATATAACATCGACGCTGGTGCCATATGGTCCGCGGACGAAGATGTGGAGCTAAAGGAAGTGGTATGAGCGCACTTATGAAGGAAATCTGAGCGTAGCTGTAGTGTCAAACAGAAATAGAAATATTTGTTTGCGTAAATAGGTTACGATTAACATTTGATTTATTGGTCATCATACCATTACTCATTAGACATCTTATAAACACGGTCCAATATAAATTAATTTAAATGTCGATTTTGATAGAAGTCGTAAATAGGGTACGATTTACTTTCGATTAAATTTAGATTACGGTCATCTTACAATAGTGCTTAACCCTATTTAGCCGTGGCAAACAGCATGCAAATTTATAAACACGATCCAATATAAATTAATTTAAATTACGACTTTGATAAAAGTCAAATAAAATATCCTTAATTATACCTTATATCATTTAGATTACATCATTAGGTTATATTATGCATTGACTACGCCCCACTTCTTTTTTTTATCTAATTAATTCTTCATATTGCATAAATTCATATTATTTTTTTTTTTAAATATTAAACATATTTCTTGCTGATTAACCTGCGGTTAGAATTTTGTGGGCTTCAAAACTAGAAAGCATGAAAAAATTTGTCTCGTACTACTTATTTAAAAATCTAGTTTATTCAGAGCTATTGGGACTCGTTCAGTTCAGATGAAACTAATGAAAAGAAGTTACGGTACTTCAACACAACTAGAAGGAGCGGAGCGGTCCATTGGACCCGATTTAGTAGGACCATGCGCGACTAGCTCATCCCGCATGTGTCTCTTTTTGGTTTGATCTGGAACTCTTAGCGTCCTTTACCCGAACAAATTGATACTTATTAACTTGTTAAAAGAAACGTGAAAATAAATAAATATACAACAACATCACATACATCGATCTGACTCCGTGGTAAGTAGCTTAAGTACTTGTGTTACATATATCAGAATCAACAGTGGTATTACAAATGAACTTAAATAAATACGTACATGTTCATACACACAAATGTTTGTACAGTGCGGGGATCGAACCCGCGACCTCTTGGTTAATAGTCAACTTCTTGACCATTACACCAAAGTGGTCGTCAAAAATGTAAACATAGTAAAAAGACTTAAAGAAAACGTGCCACATCCAGTCTCAGCACTTCTGTGCAAACATTCATTAAAATTTGCCAAACCGGCGCCGTCGGCCGCACCTGGTGCCGGCACCAACCATTGCCTGTTTACTGCAGCAGTGCAGAAGTTGGCACGAAGAAAACGCGCGATGTGTAAGAAAATTCAGCTGGTGTTACATTATATGTATTTTAGGGTACCATTCATTATTTTTTTCCACTGCCATTGATTGTTCACTGCAGTTGTGCAGAAGTTGGCATGAAGAAAACACGCGATGTGTAAGAATACTCAGCTGGTGATATGAAATGTGTATTTGAGAGTACCATTTTTTAACATTTTTCACCACCATTGATTGTTTACTGCAGCTGTGCAGAAGTTGGCACGACGAAAACGCGCGATGTGTAAGAAAATTCAGCTGGTTTTATGTTATACTCGTATGTATTTTAGGGTACCGTTTGTTAATTTTTTTCACCACCATTGATTGTTTACTGCAGTAGTGCAGGAACTGGCATGAAGAAAACAAGCGATGTGTAAGAAAATTCAGCTGGTGTTATGTTGTACGAGTATGTATTCGAGGGTACCATTCGTTATTTTTTTTCCACAACCATTGATTGTTTACTGCCGCAGTGCAGGAGTTAGCACAAAGAAAACCCGTGATGTGTGAAAAAATTCAGCTAGTGTCATGGAATTTATATTTCAGAGTAGGTAAGGTTGACTAACGTATTTATAGTTTGGTGGTAGGGTTAATTCTTATGTTGTTACATGTAAAAGTGCTCCTTGTGGATCTATTCACAGCAATGAATTGGCTTTGGTTATATTGGCGTCCCATGTCCAATTCCGATTGGTCGATATGTTTAGCAGTGAAACTGACTCTGAGAACGGTCACATTTTTCTGAATTTTCTGTCATGACATAGTCAAAAGTTGGTTGTAAGAATGAAAGAAAGAAAAACCGTTTATTGGTTTAATTTAGGACATTACAAACACAGAACTAAACGAATAGTATAAATGACTTAAAGACACAATGTTTAAATCTAGACACAAAATCAAAAGAATCAATGGCGTGTTTAAATCCACAGAAAGTTTAGCTTGAATACGGTTACCCTGCATTCGGATTGATGTGTTAAGAAAAATATTGTACTTTTATATTTTTTACTTGTCTAATATACATTTTCGTGTAGGATTTTTTTTTCAATTGGTCACTTTTGTACTGCTGGGTAACGTAATAATAACTAAATAAGTAACTAAAATAATAAAATAAAAAAATTAACATAATAATTTTTTTTGTGTTGCTTGCTTTTAAGATTGTGGCCTAGTGTGACGACCGCTTGGTGCAGTGGTCCACACATCGGACTTCTAAAACCAAGGGTCGCGGGCTCGATCCCTGCACAGTACAAGCATATGTGTGCATGAACATGTGTGTTTGTACTGATCTGGGTGTTTTCTATGTATCATATGTATTTATTTACAAAAAAAAAGTATTTAAGTATGTTTATCCGTTTTCTTGTACCCATAACAAAAAGTAATTAAAATTGTTAAATTATTAAAGAAAAATAAGTAAGAAAATTGTAAAATTACCTAAGTAAAATTGTAAAAGTAAAAATGTAAAAGTGAATTCGTAAAATTTTTAAAAATTCTATTACAGTGTATAAAATCGGAACTATAATGTTAACCAACGAGGGAACGAGCGAGTTATTCCCAATACAAGTGTCTCAGACTACTTACCGGGAAAACTCAGTAACATAATGTAAATGTAAAATACTTTTTGGAAATAAACGAATTGAAAACGAATTGAATAACACAAGCCTCGTAGCTTAATTTGGGACTAGAGAATTGGTGTGATTGTTGTGAAAATATTTATTTATTTATTATTAAAAAAAGTTCTAACATTTTTAAATTCACATTTTTAAAGTTCGAAGGTTGTCTAAAAAAGATCGCTCTAAACGATAACACCACCTTAATTGTGCATCTTTCTTTGTATGTTGATTTTGAATTATTTTGACGTGACAACGTCTTATAAATTGGTTTGCCGGGTGACACCTCAAGAAACTGCGTTACGCTGCTCCGCTCACGTTTCGCGCGAGAGAGACAGAGCGAGAGAGAGAGAGAGAGAGAGAGAGAGAGAGATAGGCATACACACCGAACCGGTGTTATACGAATGAATATTCACATTAAAATTATTTTACCACTCAGAGTCGTTGTCACGTAAAACTTTCGCGCGTATACCGACTTTACAGGTTACCAATTTTTTATGTAGTGTGCAATAAAGAGTTCCCTATCTATCTACCTATCTATTGATTTATCATTATTATTATTATTATACAACAACATCACATACATTGATCTGACTCCGTAGTAAGTAGCATAAGCACTTGTGTTACAAATATGTGAATCAACAGTGGTATTACAATACAAATAACACCCAGACCAGTACAAACAGACGCACACAAATGTTTGTACAGTGCGGGGATCGAACCGGCGGCCTCTTGGTAAATACTCAACTTCTTGACCATTACACCAAAGTGGTCGTCAATTTATGTCTCAACATGATGCTTATCTATCACATCGTCAAGTTATCCTCTGTCCCGAACGGAGAAAACCTCAAAAAACTAAACATATCAAACGAATCAATTTGGGCCAATACTGCCCGCGTGCGGTTGACAGGGGCCTGGAAGGGATTGCCAGCAGATGGTGCCCCCCCCCTCCCCTCCCCTCCCCCTCCTCGCCACACCCCAAGGGGTGATTACAATTATCGATGGATGCTATTAGAAGCTTTTTAGACGGTGTTTATGGGACTAATTTGTGGAGAAAGTAACATTAGGCTGTATGGTTTTGATGCCTTTGCGTTCTTAGTTTTTTTTTTAAGTAAATAACCGTTACGTCGTACTTATTGTACATAGTTTAAAGCAAAGTTGCTTCCTGCGTCTATCCCTATGTCTGTAATATGTAAGTATGCGTAGAAATTTAAAACTACTAAACGGATTTTGATGCAGTTTTTTCTATAGGTATATCCATTTGTCCATATCTATAGGTCCATATGTAAGTATGTATGCTTAAATCTTTAAAACTATGTACGTAATGAATTATGATGTTCTTTTTAAAAGAAGATAAAGTAATTCAAGAGGAAGGTTTTCACTGATTCAACGTTTTTAATGTGAAGTCGTAAATTGAAGTGAAGCTTAGTTTTGAATATCCGAAACTAAGGAGAAAGAAGACGCAGGTAGCCGCTAGTGTTTTAACGCTAGAATCTTTGACTTATTTCCAAGATATTTCCATATTTAGTTCCAAATGTTATTCAAAAAAACTGTCATTTTTAAGATTGGTTGAAAAGAAATGTCTGAATTTTGAATCAACCTTTCATGTTTTGAAATACCGTGTTTCTATCTGTATATTAAATTTTTTATACTTAATTACAATTATACATATTAAAAGCATAATACTGAAATCCAAATGCTAAGTCTACGTCAATTTTAAGTTAACCTCAAAAACAATGAAAGTAGGTCGTACCTCGATTTGGCCCGCTCTCCCCGCGAGCAATGCGGCATCACATGCACTGTTATGAAAACCTCCACATACGATTAAACCCTTAATTTCTAAACCAGAATGTGCCGTCTCAAACATGTACTAAAAGTAATATTTAGCATAGTACTTAAATCAAATGTAATATTATAGGAAAAACATTTAATTTTTCATCGGGGGTCATCATGCCACCTTATTTTCGCAATGCTACAAAATTTAAAAAATCAAGTTTCTGATACATCATATGGTATTACCATTAGTTATGACCTCTAGTCATAACCGATTTTGCAGTGCCTTGGGAAAAAAGCAGCGTCGTTGCTCTGCAGGATACGGGCCAGGTCCAACTCCATTCTTAGGACCATTGCGGGGAGATATGACTCCCCTTTAACTCGCCACATGGCCAGGGTGTTGGTCAAAAGAAATACTTATTGTCCCACCGTGGCTGTGTGTGTTATCTCTCTATAGTGTATTGTTTTTAGTTTTTCTTTTTTTCTGTTACTTATATTACCCGTGCCTACGCAGCCGCTGCTGCCTTACCACCCCGGCAGCCTAAAACGGGGAAAGAAAGGAAGTCGACACCGACACAGTGTCCACCGAGGGATCGATGCAACGAGCGGGACTTCACAAAAGTCGAAAGAAAGAGAAGGAAGCCGACTAGCCGGAATCATCGCGGCACAGCAACACCGACAGGACCTGAACACCCGCTGCGACCGGAAGTACGTTCGACGCTGCTCTACGTGTCCCGCTTACATTGGTCTACGACGGTTGAGAACGTCGTAGACCATGTACGTAAGAAGTCCAACTTCACCCTGAGGGTCGAACGGTTGGAATCTCGCCACAAAGTGAATTTTAATTCATTTGTGGTGAGGGTACTGACCCACCATCTAGCGACCTTCATGAAGGAAGATTTCTGGCCGCAGGGCGTCGTGTTTCGGAAGTTCCGAGGACGGCTGCCAGCCGACACCGCGCGCTACGCATCTGTTCGCTGACGCGTGTGATTTGTGTTTAATATTTTAATTAGATAGTGTAATTTTTATTATTTGTACTCGTATGTATGTTAGTCTGTAAGGTATTTATAATATGGGCCTGTATTTCTTTAAATCTGTTGCCTGACATAAAGGAATTATTATTATTATTATATAGATTGTTAGATTATTTTACTAACAAATCGGACCTGCGGTGTCTGATTACCTAAAAAGAATAAAAAATAACTACACTAAAAACACCGGTAATTTCGTGAAAAAATACCGGTAAAATTTTAAGTTACTTTTCGCAAAATCCCCATGAGATAAAGTCGTGATGTTTTTTCTCCTTAGGATATCGCGGGCTATCTGAATCTGTACAGAACTTCACCATGACCGAATAAGGGTGGAACTGTGCGGGGTGCAGCTGCATTTGTTTAGGAGGGGAGAGCGGGGCGTATGGACGGGATTTCGGGTAGCGAGCCGCAGGCGGTCGGTAGCAGAATAAATTAACATTACCTAGGAAATGTAGTTACAGGAAAACCTGTAACTACATTTCCTAGGTAATGTTAATTTATTTCGTAATTCATTTATTTCGTGTATTTTTTAAAGCTGAAAAAAAGGATTATTTTGCTTTCGATTTCCACTAAACGAGAACCAAAATACATCCAACTGTAATCACCTGAAAAGGCTAGAGCTGATCAGGTGATTACAGTTGGATGTATTTTGGCTGGCTCGCGGGCGTCGTTTAGTGGAAATTTAAAGAAAAATAATCCTCTTTTTCAGCTTTAGTCATGGATTTCCGCAAAGTAACGTCTGATTCCATCAAGTATTTTATCCATTTGGATCTTTTGCGGTGTAAAAAATTAGGAATGAAAAAACAATTTCTTGAAAGTGATAAAGTTTTTTTTAATAACACTTTCAAGAAAACAGCAAAACTGCAATAAGATTTTGTTGCTTTTTAAAAACTAATTTTATTTTTTTTACTTAATAAGGATAATAGATAACTCTTTTTAATTATATTTTTATTTTTATGTCATTAGTATCAAATTATTACATTGTCATCGGTACTTGATAAAGTGTGCAAAGTTTCAAATTAATCCGATTTCTGGAAATTGGTGAAAATTAAACTCAAAAAGATTCCGTTACATAAATACATACATACAGCCCGAGGTAAAAAAACGTGTTAAAAATATAGACAATTAAAACTTTAAATCGGTCCTTTGTAAAGTGTCTGTTTTTAACTTGCGACGTTGTTGATGGTCATAGGCGACATTAAAGAGTGACATAAGAATGCCTAATTTAGAGTTATAGATCTAATTAGGTAATAATAAATAAATATATTAATATAATATAATTATAATAATATCTAAGAAGATTTAGTTGCGTCTTCCACTTCCTATTTACGCGTACGAACTAACACAATGTCCTATGTAAGAAAAATGGGGATTCCATTTCCTTGATTAATTGTAAATAATAAAAATGTATAGATAGGTAGAGAACACTTTCTTGCACACCACAAAAAATAATACAAAATCAACATACAAAGAAAGATGCACAATATAGGCGGTCTTGTCGCTAAGAGCGATCGCTTCCAGACAACCTTCGGGTATTATATTTTTTTACAGGTATTTGGATTTGAACGGCCGTGGTTATCCCAAGGTAAGTCATTGGTAATTCAAATACGTACACACGGCAGCACATCAGACTAAATACTGCCGTATCCTAATCACTTGTAATAAAGGCTATATTGCAACCTGAATGGGTATCCTTAAGGGCTGTTTTCTACATTTTTAACTTTTATAAAATTTCTCACTCACAAGTGTTAGTAATGGGTTAAAATCTTTTTTTGTTAGTCAAGTATTCTCAAAATTGAAAATCAAATTGCTAAAAACTTAAACGTGGTTTGTGTTATCAACGAATATTAGTCAGTAAATCTGTAATTCACATGAGATCGAAGCTTTAGAGCGGTTTTTGTTGTCAACTTCACGGCACGAGTGAGATTGAACTGTCACACGCAGGCACTGCGTAAGGTATGTGCACACTGCGAGCTAAGCCAGGCGGTGCGATGAAATTTCAATGAATTCTGTACCAGTCTCTTATCTCAATATTATCCGAGATTTTTGAAAGTTTTGTTATCAACTTAGCAATTTGTGAAGGGTTGTTAAGAACTTCACGACACGAGTGGGATTGGTTTAGCGTACGCAGTCATGACCGCGCCTTAAGATGTTTAACTTTGGTAATCACTACCAAAGCGCTGCCGCCACTGCGCAACAAGCACTTTATAAAACATGATAGTTTGCTCATAGCTCATAGTCGCTAACTATTTCCTTGCTAAACATCAAATCTCCCACTAAAACCTATCTGAAAAGCACCCCAAATGACAGCCACCCCCCCCCCCCCTTATTTACCCTGCCTGCCAGGTGCGCGGCATAATTCATAGTATTTGCTGGCATTAATCTGGGTGGCTTTGTGCTCGCAGATAGGTCAGGAGTTTGATTCCTGTGACAGTAATGCTGGGTAAATTATGAAAAATTTGCGTTAACCTTACCAATGACGACCGCTTGGTGCAGAGGTCCATAGGTCCTTTTAAACTAAGGGTCGCGGGTTCGATCCCCGCATAGTACAAGCATATGTGTGCATGAATGTATGTTTGTACTAGTCTGGGTGTTTTCTATGTATAATATGTATTTATTTACAAAAAAAAAAGTATGTTTATCCGTTGTCTAGTACCTATAACACAAGCCTTGTAGCTTGATTTGGGACTAGAGAATTGGTGTGATTGTTGTGAAATATTTATTTATTTATTTAATGATGAGTATCTACTTGGGTACTTATTAAAAAGAGACATGTTCTCCTAATACATTGAACAAGAAAAAAAACTCACTGAGATATTTCATAGGCAGTCTTATTCGAAACAGCATCACCATCCATGCTTCTTGCACAGAACGCCCTGCTATCTACAAGATTTTGCTGTCGGACTCGCTTCTGACAGCCTGTCAAGTGTCAACCAATTTATTTCTAATCCAAGTATCTTAAAAAAACCTAAATAAAAAGCCTATTAGGCTAGATGACACCGCCAATCGTTGACATACTCTTTATTATCTGTCAAAACAGTCTGCCTGCGTAGATTTTGTATGGGAATACAAGAACGTGACGTCACGGTAATGTATCAGAAATCGGAGTCAATTATCCGAATATTTATTGAGTTTTGTGTATTTAAAAATTGGTTTCCACAGCTTTTTGGAAATATAAATAACTGGTTGTATTAACTTCATAGAGGATATGTTTTTGAAACGCCATGGTCTTGAAAATATTTAAGATAGGTGTCATCATGCCTATTAAAACTGTTCTCCATGGGTGTAATAATAATTAACTTATCTTAATTTTTAGGACTTTAACATGAAAAAAAGGTTTTTACTAATACTTTCACGGTTAAACACAAATATATCTTACTTCAAACTCAGGTACATATTTTGGGTTCATATCCAGCGCATACGATTTACTTGTCTCATCATATTTAATTACCTCACCCGATTGTAACCTGTTATGTGTCTATATAATCTCTATAAATGTTCAATTCTCGTGTCACAGTGTTCGTTCGTTCTCACAAAATTTCATAAGAATCAGATAAGCCGTTTTGGAGGAGTCCAAAACGGCTTATCTGATTCTTATGAAATTTTGTGAGCATATTGAGTAGTTCTGGGAATCGACCAACATCTATTTTTCATACCCCTTAGTGATAAGGGTTGTTTACAATAATTTATATGGCAAAACAACGTTTGCCGGGTCAGCTAGTAATAAATATATAAATAAATCAATGCTCCTCAATCGCTGACAGTTACGACTCGCGGCGACAGTGTCCCGCAGGTGTGGCCTGATCTTTAACACCGTCGTATCTACAGCTAAGAGCAAATATCATTGAAAGTACACAGGCGCCCCGATGCTCGTGGTCTTCACCCAAATCTGCGGCAGACGTCGCGGGCCTTTATCGGGTGCAGCTGCGGGCCGTAGCGACAGCAACGTAGTTCTATGTAAATATCTATATATATAGGGTGTAAAAAAAACCTTAACGAAGCCTTCAACCACGCGTTCAGTACATCAAACCAAATCGTATGAAAAAGAAATTTTGACTGGAAAACAACTTTTATTTTTTTAAATAAAAAAAAAAACAATTTAATTGTAACCCGCAATGTACAGCGCGCACGCGAAAAAGTGACCGCGGGTCGTGTTTGTTGCTATTCGCCGCCGAGACGCGGTTCGGTTCGAGTGTGCGCTGTTCATTGCGGAGTGTGCCATTTAGAAGCTTTTTATGAAAGAACTAGTGAAAATGTGTATCATGTTTCTTTAGAAAAAAGTTAAGTTATAACGGACAGAAGAAATTTCTGTAAAAATCATCAATTATTTTCAAACTTTAACCATCAATACCTCAGTAACCGTTAACTTCCCAGGTATGGTTTAAAGGAAAAAAATGATCGTAACAATTAGTAGAATATGTGGTATTCGGATTCGTTAAGGTTTTTTAACAACCTGTATAAAAAAAAGTGGTGTCAGTTACACTATTTATAACTCAAGAACGTATAAACTGATTTGACCGAAAATTGGTGGAGAGATAGACTAGAACCAGGAAATGGACATAGGATACTTTTTATCCCGTTCAACCGCGATTTCGAAAACAAAGGGATTCCACGCGGACGCGGGAAGTCACGGGGGACCACTAGTTGTAAATAAATAGTATTTTATTTTGGTACTGTTTTTAATCCCTTGAGCCACGTGTAACGAGACACAATAGATATTTCTTGATCTGGCCTACACCTAATGGTAGGCTAGTAGAAATTGCTTTGAGCATCAAGACCGCCGAAATTGTACAAATAATAATCATAATCATTTATTCCTTCATAAACATAGATACATACAGAGGTTGTGGGTTGTTTAAATGCGAACTCTATGTTTCAGCTTTTCAGGTATATGAAGTGTTTACATATTAACAATAGTGTTTAGCGTACCTAATAATAATAGAAGGACAATATTTTATAATTGAAATTAAATGTACATAGGAATATGTGTGTATATATAGGTATATGAGAATTTACATTTTAACAATAGTATTTTTGCATTTTAATAATAGAAGAAAATGTTGTAATTTTTTTTTGTTGACAGTTCGAGTTCGGCGAGTTTTAGACGCACACCCTTAAATAAAATACATAGCACTTATTTAATGTACGTTCTTTGTATGCCAGTTGTATTGCGTAGAACTGTTGTTGGATAAGACGTTTAATTCAATCTTTAAAATCCAATCTTTGAAACGCCCTTTTATTAGTTCGGACTGTATGTACGAGTATGTATGTATGTATGTTACGGAATCTTTGAGCTCAATTTTCACCAACTTCCAGAAATCGGATTTAAATAAAGAGACTTAATTTTATAATAGTTTTCCATTAACCTTTTTAACTAAATAAATAAAAATATATATATTTTTAACTCTATAAAAATATATTTTTAACTAAATAAATAAATAAAAATAATAGTTTTATTTCAAAAAAAGAAAACACGCTTTTATTGCTAACTAAAAAAGAGAAAATAATTTCTGAGTACAAAGAATTTATATTACAGTAGAGTAAAAAGCGTGGGGTGCTTGGTATTGAAAACATTCTATTATTGGCTACTACAAAAAGAGAACTATGAAAACGACATAAAGTGCACCCCACGCTGTTTACTCTACTGTAATATAAATTCTTTGTACACAGAAATTATTTTCTCTTTTTTAGTTAGCAATAAAAGCGTGTGTTTTTGTTTTTTAAAAAAATAAATAAATAAAATAAAATATGTTTATTTCGAACCAGAGTCCATATTGTGTTAGTAACAATGCAAGCTTAAAACTATGTTAGTACAAATCAATTAAAACTAATGAATATTAAAATTATTACAAGTAATTTTAGTGTCTTTGACGAGATGGACGCGTGTCCACTGCTGCATAATAGCACTGTCCGCGTCCAGTCTCGCCACGACCGCCTTCATTAAACAATCATTTTCTTAAAATGGTCCAATGATGAAATATCAACATATTTTGCCTGCTATCGGTCCCGCCCGCATGTCCGCGGCCCGCTTGCGATTATCAGGCAATTAGGAACGCCGCGACACCCGATGCGGGCGTTGACGCGTCAACAACGCTACGCCCAGACAAAGTTACATTGATGACCTCCGCGGTCGTGGTGATCCTTCATCCACAGACTACCGTAAGGCAGATAGAACCATGGGTTGGTGGAGGGAAAGTTTACGACCTCTTGGTGTAGTAGCGGGAGCACCGGATTCAAGGTGCCGCCATCTTTGAGGTCCTAAGTTCGATCCCCGGACGAAGACGATTGGAAATCAATTTTCGATTTCGGCACGGGTCTTTTTACGGGATTGGTAGTACCCTTCGTTGTTTGTGATTTGCAAAACACAAGTGCTTTTCAGCTGCTTACTTTTGGATCAGGAGCATGAAATATAAATTAATATATAACAACAGAACATACATTGATCTTACTCCGTGGTAAGTAGCTTAAGCACTTGTGTTACAGATATCACAATCAACAGTGGTATTACAAATAAACTTAAATAAATACATATAACACCCAGACCAGTACCGTGCCAGTACAAACAGACATGTTCATGCACACAAATGTTTGTACGACGAACCCGCGACCTCTTGGTAAATAGTCAACTTCTTGACCATTACACCAAAGTGATCATTGTATGTGATGTTGTCTCCATATACATTCCACAAAGTTTATCGACAATACAAGCACTCCCTTTGTATGTAAAATGTACAGAAACGACATGTACTCTCGCTATGCTGTTACATGCGTGACCTCGGCGGAGGAAAATGTCATTTCCATACATTTTGCAAACAAAGCGTATGGGCGTTTGTTCGCTCGATTTTGCCATGTAGCTTTGTCTAGGGGGGCCAGAGCGTTATTCAAAACAGCTGAACAAAATCATTAAAAAGCTATTCGACACTGTCATTTCCGAAAAATCCTGCTGCCTGTCAGAAAATAAGTAGTACATATATGTTTAAACCGACTACGGCGAAGAAAAAGGAGGTTTGTGTGTTTGACCGGTATGTATGTATAATGTGAGGGCACCAGAAAACTGTACATGTCACCAAAATGTACATGTCACGTAAATAAGATTTTCATATGGCAATAATGACTTGCCATTGTCATTGTCGATGATATCAAAAGTTGTAGTATTTTTGCACTTTTCTTTCACTTTCGTTTTTTTTCATTTGGTTCGTATTTAAGAAAAAAAATTGTTATAATAAGACGCAGATATTGCGTACAAAATCTCATAAAAACAAGATTTCTATGTCTAAAAAAGGATATTTCCGACTACCTTTAAAATTCTTCATCGACCTGACTCTGTTAAAATACAAAGTATCAAGATCGTTTATTCCTAGTTCCCGAGTGGTACGATGTGAAAATTTAAATTACCCCGATTTTCATGAGTGACCCTATACGTATGTTTATCTGTGATACTCTTCATAACTTCTAAATCCAACATTCTATTTTGTCAAATGTGTTGTCATTAGAAGCGTCTCAACCGTCCGCAAGTTATAGACCGTGGTCGAATTCCACATGTTTTGTCGAACCAAACACTAATACATAACGAAAAAATGGCTTGCGACCACGGCTATAAATAATAAATACTCGTATAAAACACAACACATACATTGATCTAACTCCGTGGTAAGTAGCTTAGGCACTTGTGTAATAGATATCAGAATCAACAGTGGTATTGCAAAAAAACATAAATTAATACATCTTAAACCCAGACCAGTACAAACAGACATGTTCTTGCAAAAATGTTTGTACACTACGGGAATCGAACCCGCGACCTCTTGGTTAATAGTCAACTATATGACCATTACTCCAAACTGGTCGTCCTGTGAACATCAATAAGAATCTTGTTTCATACTTTTTAGAAGCACACGGGTATAAGTTTTAGAACTTTTGACGTGACAACGTCTTATAAATTGGTTTGCCGGGTGACACTTCAAGAAACTGCGTTACGCTCCGCTCACGTTATGTGCTCACAATGAGAGCGAGTGAGAGGCACGCGTCCCTTCGACTCGGGCATGGTTAGCCCGCCTAAGAGCGAGTGAAACAGACATAAAAAGTGAAAGGCACGCGTCCCTTCCACTCGAGCACAGTTAGTCCGCCTAAGAGCGAGAGAGACAGAGCGAGAGAGAGAGAGTGAGAGAGATAGGCATACACACCGGTTCATGTTATACGAATGAATATTCACATTAAAATTATTTTACCACTCAAAGTCGTTGTCACGTAAAACTTTCGCCCGTATACCGACTTTACAGGCAACCAATTTTTTTTAATATCTTTTCCATTGGTGGCGCCTTTTAGTTGACGCTCTCCCAAATTACCATAAGACAACCGAAAATAGTTCAAAAACCATTTGTGAATCGCTATAGCAACAGCTATAGACACCAGCTGTGCAAAGAGCGCGTGCTACACATCTGCTCTACCATTGTCTGTGGCGCGTGTTAAACTGTTGTATAACTACTTTGTTATGTACAAGTCGAATGCTAAATGAAAACATTATAATTTGGTACCAAAATAGGTAGGTAGGTTATATGCGAGATGTAAAATAACAATTTTTTGAAGTGAAAACTTCTTTAGCGGCGTTGAGCACTTTTGTGGCTTGGGTAGAAACTGTGAAACTCGCGTCAGGTCACGTGATGCTGATCGAAAAACCGTAAGACGGTTCAAATAAATCAAAAATGCACAACGTTAATAATCAAGTTTTCACTTCTGCCGGCACTCCCGGAGTGCAACCAGTGTTTTTTTTTCTACAGGTTTTGTAATTGGGTCTGAAAGCGTTTCGGAGAGTTAAAACTCTAATTTTAATTGTAATGACTAATTTAATGACTATGATATTTAATTTAATAACATAATATAATCAAAATGTAAATTCTACTACTAATATTTACATGCCTGTACGCAGGCTGAATACATTAGACTTTTATTTCTAAGTCCTTTGTATTCTTGCAAATAAACTATTTCTATTTCTAATTACCATGTTAGGGTTAAATTATGAAAAAAACAGGAGTACTAACAACTAGCTCTGGAAAAACCTTACTCACTGAAAAACTGTTCAATGTAATGAGTTTCTCATTATAACAAATCGGGGGCACTAAACTGAAGACATAGATAGGTATGAGTTTTTGTTAAGATAAAGATATGACTTTTTTTTTATACCTAAACTTGAATACTTTCGAAAAGACAACACCTAAAAAATTCTTTTCGGCTCCGGTCATCGGGGAGGAATCGAACCCCCGACCTTTGGAAGTCCGGTCCAATGCAAGATGAAACAGGCTATGATCGGAGCCGAAATGAATTTTTTAAGTGTTGTCTTTTCGAAATGAAAAAAAATAGCGTTGTAAACGCGAAAAATACTTAACAAATAAAATTATAGTCTGTTTCATCTTAACCGATTGTTAAATATTTGTAAAACTATTTCTCTCGGATGATATGAGGGTGCCTCCCACAATCATTGATGAAACATACGCTGGCTTAAAGCGTTAAACAGCACTTACAAAATTCAACAACTCCATTAAAGTTATCGGTAGCTAAGTGCTAAGTGGCCGGTCTTTTCGAAATTAAAAAAAAAATAGCGTTGTAAACGCGAAAAATACTTAACAAACAAAGTTGATACTACTCGAATGTTATAGCTATATAGGAAATTAGTAGCAAATCCGTTAGGGGGCGGTAGTTTAGGGTTATTGCCACATTTTCCTTTATTCCTACTTAATTAGTAGGTTTACTTACCTATTAAGGAGTGTAACTAAAGAATTGTAATAATGACCATTACGAATTTTTAAGAATAAATTATTACTAACATAAATATATCGGAAGGGCGTTCGTTGCGTTCTTCGGTGCAGAGTCGGTGTCGTCATCCATGGCGATAGGATTTCCAAAATAAATACTCCAACGTCTTCTCGATATCGATTTAATCAATCACAGTCTCTTAACAATTAAAATAACACGCGTTTATCGCAATGGAATTGGATTTAGTTTAATTTCGTGAAAAAGTGTGTGTTCGTCCTTGCCGGAAACGGAAGTGCCCCCAGACGAGCCGGCGGAGGGAAGTAGGCCCGATCCTTGCTTGACGTTTTCCACTGTGACAGCTGTCAGAGTGACAGATGACGTTTAACGTCACGCTATACGTCACGTCTGATAGTGCCGCGCCGACACGGCCATTCTGACGGGCTTACACGTCCTCGTGTTGTTCACCTGGAACGGAAACGATAACAAGAAAGTAACACATTCTCTCGGCCTTTCCTGCCCAAGTGGAAAGAATGATGGAGTTCCCAAATAAAATTATTTTCAACTTCATAACTTTCATTTTTATAGTCCATTATTATTCCAATGAAACGGATACTCATTGAAATCAAATTGAGACAAAGATCTTTGTTAGAACTGAATTCATTATCCTATGCTCAGTCGCTTAACCAGCGGCTTCGCTTTACACAATCACTTAACCAGCGACGTATCGTCATAGCCACTTCACCAGCGACTTGACGTAATTATTTGGTTCGTCACTTCACCAGCAACGTATCGTCATAGCCACTTCACCAGCGACTTGACGTAATTATTTGGTTCGTCACTTCACCAGCGACGTATCGTCATAGCCACTTCACCAGCGACTTGACGTAATTATTTGGTTCGTCACTTCACCAGCGACGTATCGTCATAGCCACTTCACCAGCGACTTGACGTTGCTATTTGGTTCGTCACTTACCCAGCGACAACCATTTTATAACACTTCACCAGCGTTAAAATTCACATCATTCACGAGTCAGATGCGCACCGCGCACTCTATACAGAAACTGCATGAGCTACGGCTACAACTCACAAGTGAGACTAAAGAGGTAATGAATCCAGTTACAAACGTTACTTTTAACACAAAATTAAAAAATGAAATCATTCAAAACTTTATCCATCAAATCAAACAACAATGGCAGGTACAATTCACAAACATTTTAAATAAACTCTCTATTAAAACACAATCTAACACACGGTCTAAGAATCATTATTTTCTAAGTCATATTCATCGGCCATGCATTCTTTTTTAGGCGATCATGAGCGTACTTATAAGTTCTGTTACTGGTCAATGATTTCAACGTGTGTTGATCACCATCAAGTACTTCTACAATTTTAAATGGACCCTTGTATTTAGGGTCAAGTTTGGTCTGGTTCCTCTCCTCATTTTGGATAAGGACCAAATCACCAAGTACAAAATTATCAAATCTGGCCTTATTTCTATCAAACGAGATTTTTCGTAAGAAGCACTTATATCGATATTTTGGGCTGCTTGTTCTCTTGCTTTAGTAGGATCGATCTCGGTTTCAGTATCGATAACAGTAAAAAAAATGGAGGTTGTGCTACACGACCGATCATAAGTTCAAGCGGGCTCGCTTTAGTCACGTGGATTGTTGTCGATTAAATGCAAACTGAACTTCTTCAATTGTGTCTTACCACAACCTATCTGAAGTCTCCACACAGGTCAACATTCCCTTTAACCACTCCTCTTGACTATACGCACGACTCGAACCTGTCGCGATTAAATGCAACTGAATGCCGTGTGAATCACGTAATTCTTTAAAATCCTTACTCGCAAAGCAATGACGTTGATCTGCTATAACGCGCGTAGGGGTACCAAAAAAAGGAGATACTTGACTTTAAAGCTACAATGGCACTGGGAGTATCAATACGCATAGTGTGATACAAGAGCACGAACTTTGTGAATGCGTCTATCAAAACTATCACGTACTCTTTTTGGTCATTTTTGCCACTTAATTTGCCGGTAATATCTACGTACACCGTGTGCCACGGGACAGCTAGTTTTGGCACAGATTACTTAAATAGTTACTTTTGGTATTGAGTGAAGTTCGGCGGATACTTTCTCTGAATGAGACTTTGAAACTTTACAAGTGATACAATTGTCAATAAATTTGCAAACATACTTTGCTATTTTGTCAAACCAATCTAAACACGTTAAAAGAAATTCGCACCATGCAAACAAGCTACTTGGTCATCAATACGCGGCAGTGAGAAACGATCGGAAACGTATTTTCATTAAATTCGCGGTAATCGACCACCATACTATTTGCTCCGTCACGATAATCTACGAGTAGTAAGTACCAATGGGACTCGAAAAATAAGAACTACTTGGTCTAACTATGCTCGCATTCAATAGTTCGTTTAGTAGGCACTACATCTCGCTCTTGCGAACTCAGACGACAGGGACGGCGATATACGGTACGCGCCCGGCTGAATGACTAGGTAATTCACCTGTTGTCACACGGGTTTGCGGTAAACCTTCAATAAAAGCAACGAAAACTCTGATAGAAAATTTACTAGGTAATTTCGTAATGCAGGTAAGATATTGGTATCGATTGACCGAAAATCTATTTCTGTAATTGCACTAAAACAGACAACCGGTTTTGATAGCCGCGCACTTGATAGATTTAGGCCAGACCTAAGTTTAAGATACCCGAACCTATTATAATATCATACGGCATACTATCGTCTGGCAAGATGAGAATAACAAATTTAAACAATGCCGGTAAATAAGCACGAAGTCTGTTCGGTACAATAAATGTGAGCGTTGCCGACGCCTGAAAGAAGCACGTTAGTTGCAATACGAACTTCAGAAAACCGGTTTGCTACACTTTGCTTTACAAGAGAACATTCAGCACCACTATCAAAATAAAAAGGTTACGACTCACCGGATTGTGTTAGTTCGCCGCGAACACCGCGCACCTCGCAGAAATTGATTGCAGGCTCCGCTGGCACCCCCGCCGCTGCTGCCGGCGCCGACGCTGTCGGCGTCGTCGTCGGTTCTTGCTTGATGCGCCGACTACGTTGCCGCCTTTCTTGACGCAGAGGGGAGTGGTGTGAAAGCCAGGTTGATGATGATCCTTTTAGGGCCTTACTCAGAGCAATGATTAGGGCTCCTAGTAGTGGATTATCCAAGAGGCACATGTCAGCAGTCACACGCCACGCTTGAGGATCCGCTTCTCGCTTGTCAGGGTCGAACTCAGGAAGGTGTACGACGTGGTTTGCAGCCGGGCCCTTCATGGCCTGTATTAAAGTCAGGAAGTTTTGATTTTATTGCTCCAATAACATTCGTCATTTGTCGTCAGGATAATTTGTCGTCACTTGTGTACGTGCGCAATCCCGCTTCTGATATCGGAAGGGCGTTCGTTGCGTTCTTCGGTGCAGAGTCGGTGTCGTCATCCATGGCGATAGGATTTCCAAAATAAATACTCCAACGTCTTCTCGATATCGATTTAATCAATCACAGTCTCTTAACAATTAAAATAACACGCGTTTATCGCAATGGAATTGGATTTAGTTTAATTTCGTGAAAAAGTGTGTGTTCGTCCTTGCCGGAAACGGAAGTGCCCCCAGACGAGCCGGCGGAGGGAAGTAGGCCCGATCCTTGCTTGACGTTTTCCACTGTGACAGCTGTCAGAGTGACAGATGACGTTTAACGTCACGCTATACGTCACGTCTGATAGTGCCGCGCCGACAAATATATTTGTAGCAAAACAAAAAGTAGGCCAAAATGTCATGTTTTTAGGATTTTTACTATGTATTTGAAATTTTAAACATTATCTGGGAAAGGGTTAAATAAAGACATTAGATTTCTTAATCATTTCTGTCAGAATAACTCTATCCCTCTCCTTAACGGCTCCACTACTAATTTCCTGTCACACTGTACTAACATTCGTGTCTTCTTCATTCAACAATTTGGATAGAAAAAATATAAATGCATAATAATACAATATGTAACCAAGAACCTTATCTTGGCTACATAGCCTTCTGTATATTTGCATATCTTCCCACGCAAAATACGAATTCCCCTAAAAACTTTGAGCGACGGTTTTTCGGCGACATATCGTTATTTAAACTGTGCCTATATTGGCATTTCCCATACACGTGAACACCTGTGGTTTACTCATAACAGCAAATCAAAGTAAACACATGATCAACTTATTGCCTTGACATTAGGGTGAGTTTTTAATGAAAATGTGCAGGCGACATTGCACATGAGGCCCTCACTCGATGTACTTGCGCGCGGTAATAGCCTACTCTCGCCCGCACCGACGTCGGTGCAAATTCAGTGGGCTGCCAACAACCGTCGGACGCGCTCACGACGCACTATAATTATTCGTATTACGCTTACATCAATTTAGTTTTCATACGAACCAAATAAGTAATCTGTGCTTGTTAAACGTTAGCTTTATTTAAGAAAAATGACTTCTGGTGGGGGAAATTTATGTACTGTTGATGGGTGTAGGTCGAATACTAAGAGAAATAAAACGCTTTCTTTTTTTAGTCTACCAGCTAATGAAGAAAATGTAATTATTACCCGGTAAGTTAGTAATTTATTTACAAATATAAAAATAAACAAATTAGTAGGTGGTACCTACGTAGGTAAATTGGATAAATTCAGGTAAATTGGGCTTCGGCTTTATTGAATTAAAATGTAATACCTACAGTGAAACATAGGTCAGTTACTTAATCGAAATAATACCTAAGTACCTATTATACCTATTAGTCTACTTTTTATGGGCTGCACACCACCTACGAACTGTGTGTACCTACCTACCTACCTACTCGACGTGGTGGTTTAGTTTAATGACTAATTAATTAGCGAAATGTCTAGGTAGGTAGGTACCTACGTAGTTGACAATAAAATTGACCGATTCTCGAAATGTACCTACCTACTAATAATCTACAAACGACAGATTCCACAAATGACAGATTCGTTTTAGAAAGAGATAGCAAGAGTCACAATTAAGTAGCTCATAATTCGCTTGTTATACCTTATATAGGCTGAATTTCTTATTTCACATTTGTTATTAAATAATGTTATATTATTTCAACAACAGTCAATCAAATACCATTTTAGAAAAATGTGGTTGAAATATTTTTACCGAAAGTGTCAACCCTAGTTCGATTGTCACTCGGTCTCACGTCACGTGGTCTCGCGCAGCTGCAAAGCAATAGTGACTTTATACTCAGAGCTGCAGGTGCATTATTGTACGCGGCAGAAAAAGTAGTCTATTAACGCTGTAGGTATCGAAATTTTTCTATGGAGTGATTTATCTGTTACGTAGTAACTATTTAGTAATCTGTGCACCCTTCATTAAAGGTACGTTTAATCTTATATAGTTGCAAAAGGATTGCAATTTCAATGAAAATGGGTTGAATGTTATGCCCATACCTTTATAAATTTAGGTGACAGAGTTTATCATATTATTACATGGACTTATTATTACTAGCTAGTAATAATAAGTCCATGTATTATTATGACAATAAGACACCAACCGCCAAAGAACATAAGTGAAGCTGAAAAGTAGGATTATTTTGGTTTAAATTACACCCATTGGAACCCAAATACATCCAACTGCAATCACTTAAAAAAACTAGAGCTGGAAGTCGCAGGACTTAAATTACAACTCACAACGTGACACAGAAGATGCACCTGGAAACACAACACTGACACCAACAAAACACTCGACGCGTTTCGCCACTACACGTGGCATCCTCAGGAGATGTTGTCGCTTTGACAGACGAGGGACTCAGTCGCTGACGTCGTTTAGTGGAAATTTAAAGCAAAATAATCCTATTTTTCAGCAATCCATGACTAAAGTCATGGATTTCCGCAAAGTAACGCTTGATTCCATCAACACATATGTGAATTTCTGTCGCCGGGACTTGCCACAAACAACGTGACGACCAGTAGCCGCGGTAAATCGCTGACTGTCGTGGGTCGCGACTGCAGAATACCACAAGTGTGTCCTTGTGGTGTGAAGCTCACTTCACCCTTATTGTATCTAATATATAAGTAGTTGTAAGCGTTATTTGACGCATTATTATATTGGAACCTATAATAACTAAAACAACACGTCTTTCATTTGGTCACGGTCCCATCCTTTTACATTCTACGCCTCTCAGTTTGAATATGGTTTCTAATGCAACTTTAGTACTTTTCCATCTCCATTTTTATACTTTATCCAACATCGCAAACGTGCTATCTGGATGGACTTCAAACATCCCGGCCCGCATACCCGCATGCGGGCGAATCGGCTCGAACAATATTGTTTTGCGGTCAGTACGGTGTGGGTAAGTAGATCTATTGTGAATTTAGCTACGGACTTCGAAATAAAAAGTAAAGAATTTGGATGCTAAATAATCGGGTCTTGACAAATTGACACAATTGCGAAATACACTAAGATCAAAATCGACGTATCTAAATAATTTATTTGAGTAAGATGTACATACATTTATTTCATAATCTTGCTTAAGTAAATCTTGTGTAAAAAAATGAAACCAAGTAGGTATGTTAAGTTCTCAAGTTACTTAATGAAATTTCAAAAAAAAAGTAAGCGACTTCGATGAGGAACGAATATAGATCTGTGTATGAACATGACTTTTTTGGCCTTATTTTGAAAATCCAGTCTTATTTCGGTACGACATCACTGGATCTTGATAGTTAAATTTAAAAATGTAAAGTTATTAAAAACGAAACACAGTACCTAAGTGCAGCACCTAAGCACACAAAGTACTCGTATGTACCTTACGTCAAAAATTAACCAAAGAAATATACCTACGGCCTACGGGTAAATGCACCCATAAAAAAGGTCACAAATATGCGTCCCCGTAATAACAAACATTCAATAAACTTTACAATATGAAGCATTCGTGCCGCCATATTGGCGGGAACATCTGACGCTGCCAGCCAGGTGCCGCCAGAAACTAATAACTTTTTATTTATTCCCGAAGGCAGAGGCAAGAGTGGTGGCCAGGATTTTCTTTTATACTTTTTAAGTACCTAAATTGTTTTTTTTAACCTTTCTAAAGCTGGCTGGATGGATTGTTATCCTTTGCATTTTAAAAAAGTATAAAGATACTTGGTGTGAAAATGCAGAGAATAAAACAACTGTTGATATTAGGCGGGAATTAAACTTGAGCCCATTTTCCGATTACTGGATGTTCCGGGTTGATTTTCTCTGCATTGCAGTTTCAAGTTATCTTACGATACCCAATATTGTTTATGAGTCAATCATTATAATGAATGAGGCAAACATATGATAATTCATCATCAAAAAACTAGGAAGTGCGATCAAAGAAAAGGAGGTGTACTTTGCTGTAAGTAAAATTAAAACCCAAAATAAAATTTAAAAATGATGCAAAGCGAATGACGAATTTTAAATTTGATCCAAATACATATAATGTTACTTTTGTTCATTTGTGATGAAATTGATTATTCAATGTGCCTTTGCGTACCCGCATTTTGAGAGACACTAAAATCTTTAATATTGATTATTACTAATTTAACAATGTAATAATTATTAGTAAAAACAAATAAACATTAACTATTATGTCAATCAACCAGCGTCTAAATTGACGGGATGCTTTTCAAACCCATAAAATTCATTGAAATGTAATTTCAATTGCATACGATAAATTAATTTGATGCTTACCTCCAGAGTTTTTGGGAACTGACGACGACCAGATTTCCTTTGCAGCTTCAAAACGATATCTCCGAGTCCAATAAATCACAAAACAAACAAAACCATAGACAACGACGTGTAACCTTTTTACGCGGAAAAAAAAGAAGATAATATTTTTTTATCTACGCGACTGTCAACGTGATGTGCGAAAAAGCGGGAATACGTGCGTTCCGTTTTACGCGCGCCGGCCGACTGGCTGGGCGGAGGAAATCCTCTGTGTAAACATTAGTCGCTGGGCGGTGTGTGTTTTCGCGTTGTTTTGCTGTGGGGGCGGGATCATGATTTTTTTTCTTCTCCTTGCATATTGGTGATAGATTTTTGAATGGTTCTATTGACTTTTGATAGTTTTGCATTCCACTAAAATCAATAGGATGCGGTGATTTCACAGAAAAGATATTCCGTATATGAACATTGCCAGCAGGGCGCGGTGAATTGAATCTAATTAAATCTTTATGTATTACCATACCCAAACTAAACAGTTTAAATAGCTTTTATAAAGATATCCTACAAATTTAAAATGTAAGATTGCATCTACAAACCTAAATTTAAAGGTCTAATACTATTTTAGAGAAGGGTCCAACACACACTATCTGATTTTTTGCAGCGATGCTGCTACCATAAACAAAACGTATTGGAGTTGGTATTAAGGTAGGTACCTAAATCTATTGAGCGTGAAGAAAACCACATTTACTGTACAAAGCTGTGTCTCAACAGCGGTCGCAGCTGCAGCACCTGTGTCGCGCTGTGATGGGAATCGCACGATAAAGTTATTATCGATATCATACAGTCGACCGCCAACCTATCGTACTAGTAGTACGATAGGTTGGCGCTACTACCATACATGAAGGGTGTCACTGACAAAATTGGAAACATCTTTAAGCGTACTTCAATCAAAACTTACTTCAAGCCGCCGAAAAAGATCAACAAATTCTTACCACCGGTCAAGATTATAACATACCTCTTCAAGACGCAGGGGAGTACAGACTGGAATGTGACTGCGGACTTCCCTACATAGGGCCAACAAAGCGTAGTATATAGTATATGTGAATAAACATTAAGCCTTTTGACTGCTAAGTTGTCGTCGTTTTTTGTAAATTGCAATTTAATTAATTGTTGGTAACAAGAGCACGTTTGGATATCCATAATAAAAAAATGAATTATTTGTATCGCAACTTAAATAACTCGAACGTTTTATCGAATTACAGACCGCCCCACGGCGTAACGTTAAACGTAACGAAAGGGGCTCAAATTGGTTCATACCTATCGGTAACAGACTGTGTATACACAGGTTGTTTTAGAAACGTCAAAACAAAAAGACCAAGGCACAGATATAATAATAATAATACGCAATGAATACGTAACAAGTTAATGTTAATCCTTGGAAGGGGTCACCTAGTACGTAGGTTTAACAAACATGACAGTTTTAGATCATTTCATAGTATGGAAACATCGAGCTATTCAATAGGGGGTTTCATGATATTCCATGCTTCATGCAGATATTTTGCCTGTAAACTATACTGATTCGCTACACTTGGGCAACAAGACTTACACAATGTATTAATTAATTATTAACAAAACTAACTCAATAAAATAAATAACTTAATGTTAGTCTAGATTAAGATGTTATTAATATAATGTAAGCTGGTTTTCATACAGAATGTTTTCCATATGGCCCGTATAGTACACCTCTAATGTGTATTATTAGTGTGTGGGATTCGCTGTAGTCTAAAGATATAGGACGAAAGTCCTAGTTTAGAACGCAGAAGTTCTTTACATTTTTAGTACCTAATTATTATGTGTACCTTATTAAAAAAAAATACTTAAACATTACGTTAACAAAAAACGACACAATCATATTTGCAAAGAAAACACCATACACAAAACTGTTCCATAGCTACGACCATCGAGCACAAACACAGACGCGGGTGCACCTGTGCACACGCAGCGTGTGCACAGGTGCGCAGTAGACACTACCCACGTGCCAAAGACGCAATACTGCTTGTGTCAATTCGGTTTAATGTGTTTTTTACCGCCGACAAAGGAGGCGCTTTTAGCCTGGTAAAATTTAAGTTATGGTAGTGACTTTTGTTAAGTTGTTATGTTTATAATTGATAATAAAGATACTTTAAAAACACAAACAAACCGCCGACAAAAAAGAGGGGTTTTATATGTATGTCTGTTTGTGTGTGTATTTATGTTTGTTTTTGTGTGTGTATGCTGTGGCATTGTAGCTGCCGAAGAAGAATTGTAGAAGATTGAAATTCATTTAACCTGACCTTTCGGACCCTTTTTAGCGTCCGTGGTCACAGGTAGTTTATGTGTGTGTCTACCAGTGACCACGGACGCTGCAGTAGTCATTGAAAAGTCTCTCATTTCAATGTCCACTGTTTGTGTAAACCGAAAAAACAACTATTTTTTATTGTTTAAAAGAGAGGTAATTGTTCCATGGTGGTATGTATCGTCAGCATCAACCTACTAAGTAAGCATAATGAATTTATGATGAGTATCTAGTAGGTTTCACTGAAATTATCGTGTCAAATATGATTAATGGCTGTTTTGAATGAACCAAACATTGATTTAACTACCACCTACGAGATAAGGACCTATTCCAATGCCGTTAAATATTACCGGACTCGAAAATTGAATTTCCACTTTTTTCCACATGACTTCTACGTAGTTAGTCGCGAAGAGAAGAAAGAAGGTGTGTTCCGGCGGTGAAGTAAACTATAGTTATCTATTACTTCAAATTTTAAATTAAGGTACCTATTCTAATGTTTTTGACTACATAGCAGTTTTGTAAAAATGACATAGGGTACCAATTTTTCGGAATTCAGCATAGGTAGGTCTCACTCTACTTTACTTAATATTGAAACAGTTAATTACCTACTTAATCAATAAACATCGCTTTTTTAATAATTAAAGGTAATCACACACATATGCGAGTCGAACGAAACGAATTTTAGAATTTGTATATGAAATCTTCTTTAGATTTGGAAAATTCAATGCGGATAAGTAAAATTTGATTCTTTCGGCTCGTTCGACGCGTTCGGCTCGGATGAATATAAGTGCACCTTAAATTTTCCAATCAAAGCCAGGAACCCTATTTGCTAGTCTACGTCACATCCGTCGCAGGGCAATCAAAAAATAGTTCCACCTGACCCCACAAGATGGCGTCGCGTCGTTAGCGGCACATGCGAAGGCGACAGTTGCGCGAAAATTGGTCTGGCTTTACTCGTTAGTAAAAAGCTCATAACTCCAATGTCTGGAACATAGGGCGAAGTGTTGGCCGAAAACCTATTAACCAATGAGTGAAATTAGAAAAAATTGTTGGCCTCAACGTTGATTGGTGCTTTGTTGGTGTTGTTTTCTAATTAAAAAAAAATAAATAAAAATATTTATTTCAGACTCTGAAGTGTATATACAGGGTGGACCAATAGAGAGTTAACTTTTAAAATAGCTATAAAAATAAAACTAGCTGATTTATGAAAAAAACGTTTATTCTATAAGAAACTACACAACTTAGGGTTTTATTTTTTAAATATGACATCTTCCAAATGTGAGCCATTATTATTTTTACACACCTGTAACCGGGTGCGGAAATTTTCAATTACCGCCAGACAAGTGCTCGTGGAAATGTTCCGCATCTCATTGCTAATGTTTTCTTTTAATTCTTCAATAGACTGTGGATTGTTTATGTACACTTTACTTTTAAGATATCCCCAAAGGAAAAAGTCCATTGGGGACAAATCTGGGCTGCGGGGTGGCCAGTTAATGTCACCTCTCTTGGATATCAATTTATTGCCGAAAATTTCACGTACTGCTGCTAAGGAGTCTTTTGAGGTGTGGCATGTTGCCCCGTCTTGTTGAAACCAGCTTCTTTGATTGAAGCCAGAGAAGTCCTGTAACGCTGGTACAAAAAAGCTCTGTATCATTGCAACGTATCGCTCTGTGTTAACTGTGAGGGGACGACCTCTCTCATCTTCGTAAAAATAAGGACCAATAATTCCTTTAGCTGATAATGCTGTCCATACAGTGACTTTGGGCGAGTGTAATGGTTTTTCGTGTTTTAATTTTGGGTTGGTGTCACTCCAGTACCTACAATTTTGTCGATTGACGTAGCCATTCAGATGAAAATGTGCTTCATCTGAGAATAAAATGTTATTGAAGCTCGAAAACTTCTCCAGCATTTCGTCAGCAAATTTAAGCCTCTGGGCGTGGTCACTGGGCTTCAAAGCCTGTACAATTTGAATTTTATAAGGGTGTAGATGTAGGTCCTTGTGTAAAATGCGATTTAGAGATGTTCTAGGCAAATTCAAAACACTAGCTCTCTTACGCGTCGATAGTCTAGGTTGCTCCCGAATAGACTCTCTTACTCGCTCTACGTTCACGGGTTCCCTAGATGTCCTGGGTCGACCGGAATGTGGTTCATTTAGAGTTGATCCCGTCGCCTCGAATTTATGAACCCATTTCTGTATAGTTTGAACACTTGGAGCATGTTTTGCATTGCGTATAATGTAATGAGTACAAAACTTTCGCCTTGCCACGGCCACAGAATCGTTATTTCGATAATACTCGCGCACGCACAGCGCACGTTGTGCTCCGCTAAAGGACGCCATGGCACTAAATCCCTATTGGCTGTGCTTGCGTTTGGTACCCTCCCCGCCCCGCTAAACCCACCCGCGCCGAAGTAACGGCTGTTTTAAAAGTTAACTCTCTATTGGTCCACCCTGTAGTTTTTAGTAACAAAAAACAAAAACCTATAAAACTAAGTTAAGTGTTTTCTAATGCCTAATTGCGTTAGTTTTTGGGCCAACTGTTCGCCTGACGGGTGTTGCTGGCTCGCAGCTATGCTTTGGCTTTAAAGATTTGTCAATTAAAGGTTTGTCATTTATCTATACATATAATAAGACTGTAAAAGATCGATTTCTGTACATTGAAGATTTTTATGAAAAATTGTTACAGGGGGTCTTAATTACCGTAATAGAAGCCAAAACAACAATTTTTAAAATTTTTGTCTGTCTGTCTGTCTGTCTGTCTGTCTGTCTGTCTGTTTGTCCGGGCTAATCTCAGAATCTACTGGACCGATTTTGACGGGACTTTTTTTATTTGACTCAGTATCACCTGGAGAGTAAACTGGGATATAAATAATCACGCCGATGAACTTAAGGGGCAGGCAGGAAATTGAATCTCAGAATCTACTAAACCGATTTTAATCGGACTTTTTTTTATATGACTCAACATTACTTGGAAGGTAAAGTATCAACTCAAAGCTTACCGATAGGTGGTGCTACTTTTGAAGAAAACTTAACCACGCGGACGAAGTCGCGGGCGGCCGCTAGTTTTTAAATAAACGTACGGATACGTAGAAACCATGTTAATGACTTGGGCCAGTATCAGCAGTACCTACGCTCAAGTGTCTATGGGAAGCTTAGGACACACAGTGAGAAGAACTAATGGCCGTTGAGGCAGAAAAATTGTAGGGCTGTGTTTAAAGACATTTATTTCTCATAAGAACTTAAGAACTAGTTCACTTACAATGAGATTCGTCTTAATATTGTTGCGGCTGATTTTGATGTTGATGGCTTCGAAATTGGAATAAGATCAGTTCAAAATTACTTAACGTACATCTTTAATCCCGAAAGGATGAAGTACAAATCCTAGTGCAGCATAACTATAACTCCCTTAAGTCTAGTACTCTAGTATCCCTGCAACGAAGAAAAAACTAGTGCTCATTATTCCACCTCAGCGCTTATTGTTAAGAGATTAAAAGAAAGCGAGCCCCCTCTATCCTCTGAAGTCTAATGGGAACAAGGCAAGACACAAGCTTGAAACCAGTATTTTATTTAAATCGTTTTTTTTTTTCAAATCTTGATTCATACTACACTGCCAACCACACGTCGCAATAAAAAACAAATGTCACGTAGCGTAGTTGGCGGGAAAAAATGCAAATGGCGCGCGTGACGTCACGTCGGTGGCGCCGCCTGGCGGCCGCTGATTCCGTTTTAATTGTTGTGCGTGAGTTATAGGGCTGGATGTAGTTGGATTTTAATACAATAGAAGTATGTTCACTCATACAATGGTTTTATTTTTAACTATGGCACAAATGTAGCCTTACGCTACGGATAAGAGACCAAGGCAAGGCTGAGTTTAAGATTTTGATTAATATAAAATTTCTCGTAATTATAATCTACACTTAATATTATAAAGCGGAAGAGTTTGTTTGTTTGTTTGTTTGAACGCGCTAATCTCAGGAACTGCTGGTTCGAATTGAAAAATTCTTTTTGTGTTGAATAGACCATTTATCGAGGAAGGCTATAGGCTATATAACATCACGCTGCAACTATTAGGAGCGAAGAAATCATGGAAAATGTGGAAAAAACGGGGAAAATTATTCATCCTTGAGGTTCAAGATACCAAAAATATTTGTATGAAAGAATTATTCCTCTTAAAATGATCTAAAAAAATATCTGCGACAGTATATGTCTATCTTTTAAGATCAAGTCACTAGAACCGTTTTTGTGGTAATCAAATTTGGCCAAAATTAATGCATTATTTGTTAAGAGTTGTATCAACGTAATAATATTAATCTTTATCCAAATAAATGTGTTGTTGATTAAGAGTATTTAATTGTGAACAAAATTGTCCTTGACATCACTTAATTTCAATGAATATCTTAGAAGATATTACAATTTTAAAATAACACCAATATAAAATTCACCCGCGCCGCATGATATGCAAAACATGACGCTGCAAGGAAGAGAGGCGTTACTTGCGAGCGACGCGGAGAGGGGGGTGTAGCTCTACGAGGTACCATGATGAACCAAAATTAGATTTAATTAATGACCAGGTGCGTCATATCTTGACGTCAACCCTGCCGCAGTGCCTAAAAAGCCGGTTGTTTAACCAATGCGTCTTAACTGTCTTAACCCACGGAGCTGAAACGTGGAACATGACAGTCAAGCTGGCTCACCGACTACACGTCACTCAGCGTGCTATGGAATGGTCTAGGTTGGGGATCTCATTAAGGGATAAAATCCGGAACGAGATCATACGACATAAGACTAAGGTAACATATGTTGTCCAAAAATGTAGCAAGCTAAAGTGGCAGTGCGCTGGCATGTCTGTCGCAGAACCGACGAGAGGTGGAGCAGGAAGGTTCTTGAATGGAGACCACTCTTAGGTAAACGTAGTGTGGGACGCCCCCCGGCTAGATGGACAGACGACCTGAAGAAGGCAGCTGGTAGTGACTGGATGCAAAGAGCGGGAGATCGGGCGCTGTGGCGGTCCTTGGGGAAGGCCTATGTCCAGCAGTGGACTATAACAGGCTGATACGATGAATGACCAGGTGACCGCGTTTAATAATCTGGGACGAATCTTCCATGATCCATAGAGCTCATGTAGAGGGTCAAGATAGGACTCTTAGAGATATAAGAAGCTGTGATAAAATTATCATTATAAAATTACTGTTATGTTTGCGGGGGACTTTCGAAAAACTGTACCAGTAATAGTAAGGGGAACAAGGGCAGACATTGTAAAGTCTTGCCTTAAAAATACCCCAATATGGAAGTTTGTAAACATCTTAAAATTAACTACAAATATGAGAGCACATTTGGGGGGAGGTAAAATAATCCTCCAGGCCGATTATATACCACGGCGGCCAATCTCAACAGAAATCAGCCAACTACGCAGGAGATATTATATTGCACAAGTGTGAGCACAATACACAAGTGCACTCTCAAACTGCACTGTTCCATCACTCTCAAAGTTCGGTGAGACGGCAATCCGACATGACCGGAGAGAGATCAGGCGCATGACCAACGGCTTAACGTGCGAACCGAGGCACGGGGGTGTAACACCGCCAACTTCTCGACTCCGAGCTGTTTTTGAGAGATTCATGACAGAAAATCTCAGAAACAATTTTGGCTCGACCTGGGATTCGAACCCAGGACCTCTTGGATGTTAGGCAGAAACTTTGCCACTACACCAACGAGGCAGTGGTAGGGAGGTTGTATAACTTTTCCTTCAAAGTTACTTTTAATAGGAGACGGGAAAGTACCTCACTTTGAAAATAAAATTGCAATTGAACGAGATAAAGGATTAAGAGTGAGTAACATTAAGGACTTTATATCGAGAGTTCACCCTAAAATATGCAAAATAGTAAAAAAAAGATCATCAATGGATGTGTCAAAGTGCAATATTGGGAGTGAGAAACTGTAGCGTAGACGAAATTAAAAAATAATTATTTGAACACAAGTGGCCTTCCCCCATTATTCCCTCAAGTTAAAAATAGGTGCACCAATAATTTTACTTAGAAATCTTAAACCACCGGGACCCGACTTCAAATCTAATTTCTTCGCAATATGTAACGTGATGGTTGCAATAGTTTAGACTGGTTTAGCAGTTGGTCAAACAGTGCTTATACCTCGCACCTCAATGATTCCAAATTATTTACCTTTTAATTTTAAAAGAATTCTATTTCCTTTTATGCTATCTTTCACCGTTACAATTAATAAATCACAGAGGCAAACATTTAAACACATAGGAATTAATTAACGTCAAGACTGCTTTTCACACATATGTCGCGTTGTCAAGATCAGACCTACAAACGCGTTGCGGACAAAACTGATATGTTCTTCTGACACAAGAAAATGAAACT
This sequence comes from Pyrausta despicata, assembly GCA_963921415.1. Classification (NCBI taxonomy): domain Eukaryota; kingdom Metazoa; phylum Arthropoda; class Insecta; order Lepidoptera; family Crambidae; genus Pyrausta; species Pyrausta despicata. The sequence continues at coordinate 12,950,545 of OY992866.1, read as the reverse complement.
AGAAAAATAATTAACGCAAAAGTACTTTAAGCTAATTATGTTCTTTTAAAAACTTAAAAAATAAATTGTCTAAAATAATAACAAAAAAATTAATTTGCAAAAAGAAAATGATGCCCAAAATAAATATTCCACGCGGACGAAGTCGCGGGCACAGCTAGTCACAGATAAAATAAATAAACTATCTAAGCGGTCTTATAATTACAAGTGATCTCGTCAAGCAGAAAATTTCAAAAATTACAGTCCCACTCGCATAATTTGTATCTTTAATTTTTCTTTTTTTTAATTTACGTGGCTCTATACTTTAATGGGTCTTTTAAATACCTACCGACATAAATAAAAAAAATTGAAAGTCATTAATATATATTTTTGGCTCTGTTGAAACGTAAGACCGAGTTATAATTATGAACATCAAAAGTCAAACCCAGATACAAACTCAAATGTAAACCCAAAGAAGTTTTGAGGGACCGCAATTATTAGCTTCAAAATTAATTAAACTTAACCAGCATAAAATTGATTCGGAGTTAATCACCTTCGTAGGTCTTAGTGTATTGAAAATGGTAGCGTGGTAGGAGATATTTTATAAGCTTATATTATTTATTATACAAAAAATCCGGGTAAGTACCTACGTTTTTCGATCCAACCATGTAACAATTAATAGCTGGTGATTAATTAACACGGTTTTACCGTCAAACTATTCAATACGATTGTTATTGTCCGCTTGTCGTTACTTGTTTGTCACTACGGTATGTTTTGTTTACAAACAAAATATGCACGTCCTACTGACCCATTTCTTTAGTTTGTGACCATCATTGTACACTCAGCGTTCCTACTCGTTGTTTTTAAAATAACTGAACTTTCAGACCATGAGATACCTGATCTTCGCCACGATCCTTCCCCGATTCCTCTGCCAGTATGTGGCAGACATGGGCATGAAGCCAGACGTCACATTTGGGGACCAAAATGACAGATTCGATCTGACATCTTTCGTACAGCAGCAGAATCGCCAATTTGACCATCACCAATACGCTGACTACGACGTTGACACACGGAGACAAGGGAAGATCTCAATAAATGGCCAGCTAGAAGACTTTAGCTACAAAACCGACTCATTTCGACTTGATACCCCAGCAGAACATAGACGGAATGTGAATAAATTCTTCGCGAAAAATACTAAAAGGGCGAAGGAGCTAGTCGATCGATTGCATGATAACATCAAGACGGTGAGGAGTGAAGGTTTCCCGTATAAGAATCGGAGATCAGAAAGTCAGTTGTCACCAGACCCAGAGAAAGAGGTTTTGACGCATTATGCTGTTCCGGTCGAATTAACCATACAAGGGTATATGCAGGCACCTGAAGTGGAATAAGGGTCTGTGTCCACCTTATCTAACGATAATAAACGGTAGTACTCTGTCCGGTAATACATATACCTTATGACTTATACATTTGACTTGGTTGAAGTGACTTGCTTGATTCAACGCAGCCTATGATTATAATAAATTATTTCCAATTGTACTGTTTATATAACTGAGAGTACCTAGTTTGAAATTAAAGTTTTAGACACATAAAAAGCAGTTCCAAAACTGAGTTATAATATTTTTATTATCCTTTCACCGCTGTAAGACTTGTGAGTTTATGAAAGACTTCAATAGGCCAAAACTCACTTTGGAGTAGACCTGCCTAATTAACCTTAGCAGGTAGGTATATAATGTAGCCATCACAATATTTATAAGTAGAGAAGTTTATTACCAGTTTCATTATACATAAATAGTTTTATTAGTAAGTAGACCCCTTAAACCAAATCAAATGATCATAAATTTTAAGCTTTCTACCGGAAATATACTTGTAATATTTTAATCATGTATTTATTATGTACCTGGGAGTGTAACCTTGAGGCTTTAAATAATAATGGTATAAGATCACCTGTACCCATTAGTTTTCAATTCGTTCCAAGCTGTTATTGTAAAAGCGAATCAAGGACAAGATGAAACGAAAACGCCTGTATTGCAGGGTGGCCACCAAAAAATGACGTCCAAAATGTTTAAACGATAACGCAACATAAACTCGCAACTTTAGCTCAAATGAGGCTGGTTATTTTATGCATAAATGCACAGATCATAGAGATTTAGCTACAAGAAAAAAGTCGAAGAAAACCTTCTCCTTTTTTTAGCAATTTATCAACCTGGAAAAAATCGATAAAGGACATGTATCGATTCAGATATTACAAAACGTGGAACTCAAAAAAAAATTCGTCACATTCTGTCCATATGATGCCTAAGTATTCATTGCCTTTCACGAATCATTACAGAAAAATCATCACAATAAATTGGTCTCCAGGCAATTTCAATGAAAATTAAAAAGTCAACGTCACATTTCCAATATCACGGTTAATTTAAAACTACTTTTATTTGACACGATCCAATCTCTTTCTCAACATCCCATTTCAGACAACACCGTTCGGTAAACTATGTGGTAACAATAACATAGAAATCTTTTTTCTCTTCTTTCAAAATGGCTTTCCAGTTATCTCAAGTACTCATCCTCCTAGCTGCAGTCACTGCGACTTTCCAAAGGAGACTCTCAAGTGATACAGACACGAGTGTCTTCAACGATAATGATGGATTGCGGAATATTCTAGCACATCTCAAAACTCATGCATCGAACCGGCCGAAAACCAAACCATATTTGCTCGTAGGTAAGGAGAGACAAGACCCGTTTAATCTTCTAAATGCCGAGACACTGAACTTGATATTGCAAGCAAAAAGAAACCAAAGACCCAAACTGGAATCAGTAGACACAGGGAGCCGTGTAAAAGGAAATGAAGTCCAGCAAATACTTGATGAGCTAGAGAATGAATTAGATAGGAATCCGTTGAGATGCGCTGAACGATGCTCCAGGACCGGACGCTGTGGCTGCAGAGGTGTTTACCGAACTAATGATAGGGATGATGATGAAACTCAACTGCGATGCAAATACGGTAGATGTGGAAAACATATAAATGACAATCTTGATAACCGGGAAGACGATGACCAAAGCCAACTACGCTGCAAGTATGGTAGATGTGGGAAAGAAACTAATTTAGCCAGATTAGGAGCCCAACTCGAGCATTATGGAAAGAAATACAAAATCAGCGACGATTTGGACGCCATTGTTGTAGATATCTCGGACTTGAAAGGTCTCCTTGGACAATTGAAAGGAAAAATGAAGACTAGGTCTCAAACGCAGGGTGTAGACATGGATTATTTATACGGAGACGAGGAAAGGGCTGGTAGTAGAGATGACTATAAAGATCTAGACGCAGTCGTTTTAGACGTGAACAAGGAGAAAGACAATGATGCTGATGATGATGACGTAGTTCGTCGACTTGTCAGTGAACTTCTTTTTAAAACCAAGCTTAGCTCCGCGCAAGAAGAGAATCCGATACGACCGAACGAGCTGGCTGACTTTTTCGAGGCCAAAAAGCGAAACGTTGTCAACAATGCCCTTAACTTTGTTCAGAACAGCAGAGGTGACAAAGACCTGTCCAAGCTTTCCACTGAACAAAAATACCAGCTGCAAGTTCTCAGAGCGGAAGTTCAGAGACTTGGCGCCAGAACCGACTCAAAACTACTGGAGAGGAAGGTTTTGGACATCATTTTGGGCGATGGTATGAAGTCAGAGGTTCTGCCGCATGATAAGAACAACAACAACGTTTACATCCCTCGATGGGTTTACGACGCGTTGAGAAACACTAGAAGGGATTCGAAGAACAAACAGATGTTTCCTCTCACTCACAAACAGAAGACGAAGTTCAACAAGGCCAGTGCCCAAAAATCGAGCTTCGCCAGACGAAACGTCAGATCCGTGAATGAAATAGGCGTTCCCTTTCAACTACAGGTTCAAGGATTGGGACAAATCAACCCTTAACCTCACAATGTAAAAGGCACTATTAAAATAAATCATAATAAAAAACCATCTCATTTTATTTCTGGTTCCCAAAGAACTTCCAATAACTCTTGACTATGCGTCTTCATTAGCTGTCTGTGGTGTTCACCAAACTCAGGAGTGTAATAACGGAAAGGTTCCAAGTTTGGCGAACAAATCAAAAAAGAGTGCATCCAACGCAAGTCGCAACCCATGGCAAAAGGGGATAACGTGGCACTTGTGTTACGACTTACTAACTAGTCTTTAGTCACGCACCGAAACCCACTGCCACAAGGTCGGCAAAGCATCTGTGTAATATTTTCGTGCTTTTGAATTTTATTTTACGACTTGCGGATCCCACAGACGTTGTCGTGCCCGTTTTTTTTTCTTAGTAAGAACCATTCCCGTACTTTCAAGAATAATCTTTTTTTTTAATTAGCCAAATTGGTCCATGCGTTGAGTTATGCGATTACCAACACATTTGCGATTCATTTATATAATATGGATAGAAGTCTGAAGTAATTATTTTAACCCATAAAATGTTTATGCTGGCAATTTAACGAACAATACTTCTTCTTCTTTTTTTTTCTTCTCCTTACATGCAAATTTTTTCCCTAAGCTTCTTCGTACATGCAAAGCTAATGTCATTTTGACATTGACATTATACTACTGAATCGTTTCGTTTGACACTTTTTTGACAGTGACAGTTCCGTATTGATAAAATGCAAAATGCAAATACCCAAATTGCAATTTTAATTAAATATTAGCATTTCAGGGTTTCAATTTCAAATTCAAGCAGAAGAAAAAAACATAAATAGAATCTAAGAAACATGACAAGGCCAAATGAACGCACAAAATAAGTACTGAACCAAAATATCGATCTCACGACTGTGACTTCAAAGTCGTATTATTGCCAAAAATGGCCAACGAAACACCCGAAAGTGATTTCTCTATAGAATGTTTTCAAAACTACTCGGCTCCTGAGGTGTTTGTGCAAGGTTTGGCGGGAATGGTTGATCAGACCGATGTTGAGACGATTATCAGAGCCCAGAAGAATATGTAAGTATTTTTACGTTTGTTTACACAAAGCAAAGCTACTTGATATTGTTTAGAGCTGCCTATGTGGTTCCTAACTGATCTGGATCCACACATGGGGCAAACAGCATGCAAACTTACGCTGTTCTATTGCCCATTATGAAGAACAGCACCAATCAATGTTTTCTTCTAAGTCCACTCATTTAGTGATAACTTTTTCGGCCAAATGTTTGCCCAATGTATATGTGGACCTAAGGTAAACAAGCAAATTACACTATTGTTCATTGCTTCAATATTCTTGTTCCTTACTGTGGGGACACTTTAGACATGTGGTTACAAAATATAAAACAGAGAAATTAGAATGGGTAAGAGTAACTATATCCTTTCTTAAAAAAAGATTGATAGCAGACTATTGGTCATCATATAAAATTTGATATTGCAGGCTTCAGCGGTTTGAGAAAACCACAGAAATGCTGACCAACTGCAACCAGCTGTCCGCAAGCAGACTCCGAGCAGCTTCTGTAGAGTTTAAGAAACACACACAACTGCTTATGGACATGAGGAAAGACCTGGAGTTCATATTCAAGAAGATTAGAGCTATTAAGACTAAGTTAAGGTAAGATTTCTTACTAATACACCCTGAAGAAGCTCTTGTTTTAAATTTTACAAATCATTAACTCAACTTAGTAGAATATTTTTGTCTCAACCATCACTAGAAGACTCAGATTTTTTTGTACAACAAGCAGAGCAGGTGAAATACTATCTGTGCATTTGTACTGTTCAATGAATAATAAATAAAATGTCCTGGGCAGTTAGCCGCCATGCCATAGCCATGTATGAACCAAATTTATACCCTTTTTTATCCTCTTAAATATTTTCTTCTTCCAGTACCCAATATCCTGAAGCATACAAAACAGCTGTAGCAGCATCAATAGCTAACAGAAAACCTCTAAATGAAGACGAAGATGACGACTTCAAACCATCTGAATCCAGGATAGAGTCAAAAATGGTCGCTACCGTCTCCACAGAGACTTTAAAACCAACCACAAGTGATGATAAGAAAAAAAAGAAACTTGTAAAACCACAAACTGAAGTAAGCAACAATAATGACAGCCCCCAAGGCAGTGCTAGTGTGGATGCTAACGCTGAGACTAAAAAAGATGGTAGAAAAACAAAAAGAAATAGCAGTTCTTCTGAAACTGAAAGTGCTAGTTCCGGTGATGATAGCAGTACTGATACTGGCTGAGGAAAAAGAAATACGAAATGAGTTACCATGAAGTATTTACTCAGAATGCCTCAAAGGCAGTGCGCCTAACTTAGGAGAAATAATAGAAGATTTTTTATTATTGTTATTATGTAAATATGATTTATTATACTGGCTTCCTTTAGTTTCACAAAGCAGTGCAGTCTTTGTTATATTATTTCATTCGTTGCATAATATAAATCAAACATTTAAGATTTACTACTATGGATATGAAATAATTATGGTATATTTTGTTAGAAAGGTGAAACGGCTAAATTCATTTGGTTACCATAACAATTTTATGTTTACAAACTAAACTTACAAAAATACAAAATGCATACCAACAAATGTTTTACTTAATATTTATAATTTAACAAAATTACTTTAATGGAATTATCACAATTACTTATACTAACTTAAGTTTTAGAAGACATTCAATATCTTGTAACAGGCATTTTAAAGCTAAGCTAAATAACAATTAACAACATACTGTTCTATTATTACTCACAAATACCATGCAAATATTATTACCAGGATACTTTTGTACCCTAAAAATGTAAAAAAGTACAAATATGTGACCTTTCTTGAGAATGCCATGTGTAGTGGTGAAATGCCTCGAGTGTCGTGTTCCCAGGTGCATCTTCTGTGTCACATTGTGAGTTGCAGGTTCTGCGACTTCCAGCTCCAGTTTTTCAATTGGTTACAGTTGCATGTGTTTGGGTTCCTGTGCTGGAGTCATTTAGTGGAAAATAAGAGCAAAACAATTCTCTTTTTCAGCTTTATGTGACCATTTCTATGTTAGTCAGCTGTTAAAATCATAAGAAGAGTTATTCATTGCCAACTGCATGTTTTTCAGTGTGCTTTCTAGCATTCTCCAAGAAAGTATCAATGTCATACTTATACTCATTCGCCACATCCATCATGAGTGGATCATCTGGGTTAGGGTTGGCCAGTAACGTTTGAAGGGACACAAGGAGCGTTTCTAACGTGATTGTTGGCAGCCAACCACCTTTTGGAGGCATTTTTAACATGTCCATGCAAATTCTTCCACCTAAAACAAAAACCGTATGTTGGTCATTAAGGAACTAATAAGAAATATTGCAAATTTATACTGTAGTTAGATTAATTTTACTTAATTTAGAGCTGAGAATCCTACTATTGAAATGCCTCACCTTTGTCAATATTAGGATGATACACAGGTGTAGTGAACTTAACCAAAGGCGGCTCGAAAGGATATTTGTCTGGAATGTTTATAGTGAGCTTAAAAGTTCCCTTTTCATACGGAGACCCCTTTGGACCGAGTAAAGTAACCGCCAAAACATCGTAACAATCTTCATTCTCTGGATAGCAAGATATGCCCCAGGGTGGCTTAGTTTCGAAGTTTTTGACTTCCCGGGCGAGGCGGGCCATGCGTGCGCTCGCTATCATGATTATTTTGTGTAAAAAAATCTAAATTAAGAGGGAAAATCGGCACGTTTTATTGGTACACCACAAGCAAAATAACAATAACTTAGGAATGTGAAAAAATAATCGATTATGAAAATTATCGATTAAAATCGATTGTTTAAAAGTAAAAATCGATTTTAATACGTGATTTTTTTAAAATCAATAATCGAATTTTCATAATCATGCAATAAATGCACCCCGACATTACGTTTGGTCTTCTGGCTTGGAGCCCAGAACGCGAACAGCCAAAGAATACTATCATAGCTCCATAATGTTACATTAACGCCATCTGTGCATCTATGATGGCATTCCTTCTGTGCTTTTAAAACAGTTTAGATGATTTATTTAATCAAACATTCAACGACATTGTTAAAAAAAAGAACATTGCTAAAGGAACGACAAATAGTTGGCGTCAATATTTTCATGTAGACAAAAAATCTGACAATGCTAAATGTAAGAACTTACTGTTTCTGTTGTTTATTGACGTGACAACGTCTTATAAATTGGTTTGCCGGGTGACACTTCAAGAAACTGCGTTACGCTCCGCTCACGTTCCGCGCTCACAATGAGAGCGAGTGAGAGGCACGCGTCCCTTCGACTCGGGCATGGTTAGCCCGCCTAAGAGCGAGTGAGACAGACATAAAAAGTGAAAGGCACGCGTCCCTTCCACTCGAGCACAGTTAACCCGCCTAAGAGCGAGAGAGAGAGAGAGTGAGAGAGATAGGCATACACACCGGTTCATGTTATACGAATGAATAATCACATTAAAATTATTTTACCACTCAAAGTCGTTGTCACGTAAAACTTTCGCCCGAATACCGACTTTACAGGCAACCAATTTTTTTTTCAATGAATAAATCTATTGATATAATGTATATGGCGCTTATTATGAAATTTATTAAAAAATAGGAAAAAATCTATTTATATAATAAAATCGATTATTATTAATCGATTTTTCATACTTAAAAAAACCGATTAATTAAAAATCGTGACATTGTTGATAAATTTTTTATCAACAATTTTATCAAAAACAATGTTTTATTAAATACTAGTGGCCGCCCGCGACTTCGTCCGCGTGGAAAGCCTTTATCTTAAAAATTCTTTATGAATTGTAGCCTATATGTTATTCTGATGTATAAGCTACATTGTGGTAAAGTTTCATTCAAATCCATTCAGTAGTTTTTACGTGAAAGAGTAACAAACATCCATACTTACAAACTTTCGCCTTTATAATAGTAGTAGGATAACAAATTTTATCACATCCCTACAATAACTTTTGTTTGACAGTTGACACTGACAGGTTTGTATAGTGATGTAATAATATTGTTCAATTATATTGAAATATCGATGTTTTCAGTTGAATCGATTTTTCAATTGCTTCAAACTATCTTACTTTGCTTTTTCTTAAACTAATTGCAAATTAATTAAATTCTGTCAATTAAAAAGTTACGTTGGTGGCAAGTGATAGCGGGATATTAATGGGTTGGCAATAATTTTAAAAGTTTATGATTTAAGGGTACGACCGCAAAAAATTGTACCTAATTTTTTTTTCACTTGTCTCAATTTTATTTTATTGAATTTACACTATTTATTTTATCCCATTAATGTAATTATATCGAAAAATTGGAGTTTCTTTTGTTAGTTTTCGATTATAAGCACTAATTTTAATGTATCTATTACAGAATTGCGTTATTTTTATATTTCGTAAAATCTATATTCACTTTCTAACAAAAATTGTTTGTCCACCTTCTACCCTGACATCATAAAATGCAATTTTCTACGAAATTTATTCATATCCCGTTATTTTGAAGATACATTGAGGTTCTGTTACATTTTCTAACATGTTTCTATAAATATTACAGCGAATATTGTTAATTTTATATTTTATTTGTTTATTTTAAAATATGTCCACATATTCGGAAAATGCGTTACGTCATGAAAGTAACACTATTTTCTACCATTATGATTCAATATATTCTACTTCCTTTCCAATATTTTTACGAGTGGCAACACCACTAAGCGTGTCAGCAAAAGAAAAAAAAACTGCCATTTTGTTTTGGAGTGAAATGTTGATTTCTAGTGTTGTCGGCAATGATATTTAAAATAATAGATATGCTATACGCTCACGAAACATACAGAAAATCTGTGCCGATCGAGAGCGAGTGCACACATGCGCAATTCTTATTAACCACATTAACAAATGGTGTGAAAGGAATGTCATAATTCAAACAGTAAGAACAAAAGAGATAGATAGTAACTCTCTGTTCGGCACAAGTGTAAACTAAACGTCACTTTTTGACCAATTACTGCACTGCATTGCACTTTGACAAAGACTAATAAAAACAACGAAACAGAAGGTACAAACCTTACGTGAACTATCTGCCTTCTATTTCGTTCGAAAAACAGAATTTTACTATTTATTTTTTCATAATGCTATTTATATATTGTTTTATTCACTCGGTATAGTGCGAAGGTTCGGTTTTAAAATAAAACATTATTACAAATACAAAATCATTTATACCAAAAAACATTTTTTTTTAGTCACTTGTTTTGTTGACAAATAACTTTTTTTCTGTAACTGCTCCTTTTCAAATGTCAATTTACGCACATGTTTTCTAAGTGCCGCCTTTCTGGGTGCTTCTAAAACTTCTTCTATATCTGGTATGCTGAACGTTGTCAAGACTCGACGGTGAGATAAGGGTCTTCTTTGCTTCAGATTTCTGAATGAATATGATTAATATTTAAGTGTTTGTAAAAATGTAATTATTGTTTGAATAAGTACGTTGATAATAAGATGTATGTACCTATTGATAAATAGATGTATGTACCTATTAACCTCAATATAGGAATTGCATTTTCTTAATTTCTTGGAAGTATATTTATCATTAGCATTAAAATGGTCGCTTCATATTCTATTGCTTTTTGAAGGATTCCAGTCGGATTCGTTTCTTTGCCCACTCACAATTGCAATCCAATCTTGGAGTTGAACCTCAGAGGTAGAAAACCTGGAACGGAGAGACAAAAATATAAAAAAAGTGTTAGTCATAATAATAACCAACATTAATAAAAATAATTTATACTGTTACGTTCTAGGGGTGTGGGATCTAGATTGAAATGCACTTCTAAACCGATGAAGTAGAGTAGGATTTATTGTACACACTACGTTACAACACTTAGTACACAAGCACTTATATCGCACTCCAAAATCTTCTTGTCGCAGTTTTCGCTTCGATGTTTACTCGTCGCTTTCCCAAATTAAAACTCCACTCGGTCGCATTCCCGGGCTCCTTATATACCGGCCGTCAAGGACTCCCGAATATTCGGTAGGTACCTACTACCCAGTACGAGACTGTTCGGGATCCTTCCAAATGCCGTCTTGCCTAGCCTAGACCTTTCTCGAATGTTCGGCATCATAGTGCTATCCTTGTCTTGTGCTGTCTCTGTCACACCTTTCTGGAATGTTCTTAGTATAGCTGCCTCTCTCTAATCGTGCTATCTCTTTCACTCCTACTGAAAATTACGTCATATACTGAAGTGGGCTTCAAAGGCCCATAAGGGATCCTGAAAACGCCTGAAAACGGGTTTTCAGGTTATCGCGTCATCTGATAGAGGGTGGCCTGAAACGGACTGAAAACATGTTTCAGGCGCCTGAAAACAACGGCAACTTGGGTGAAATTTCGAAAAACTAGTATGTGTTAGAGCACTCTCCGAAACGGCCTGAAATGGTATTTCAGCCTGCTGAAAACGCCTCCAAGGCACGGAAAAACACGATCAAAGTTTTAGCACTAGCCCACCGGCGTAACACTACCCCCTCCTTAGACATGCTCGTCCCGAGCATCATTCGTTCCATGGTACTTGGCCAACCGATCAACATAAACAATCTTACAGGGGCTACGTGCGTTGCGCTGTATCCGATAAGTGACGTCGTTGATCCTTGTGACTACTTTGTACGGCCCTTCCCAACTCGGCGACAATTTCGGTGACTTTCCTTTTCGACGCATAGGGTTATGTAGCCACACGAATGATCCTTCCTCAAACCTCGTCTGGTTAGACTTCCGGTCGTATCTGGTCTTCACCTTCTCGCTGGCCTGCAATCCATGTTCACGAACATGCCTGTGAACATCATCAAGCCGGTTTCGCAGTTCACTTGCATACTCCGAAACCGTCTTTGGTGCATCTGGAGGACGTCCGGTCAGAAGGTCTGCAGGTAAACGTAGTTCTCTTCCAAAATTAGCACACGCAGGAGTTACGGCCGTGCTTTCATGAACTGCTGTCCGATATGCCATTAAAAAGAGCGGAATATGCCTGTCCCAATCCTTTTGATGGTTGTCAACTACTTTGGCCAAATGTCGTTCCAGAGTCTGATTGAATCTCTCAACCATTCCGTCTGACTGTGGGTGATAGGCCGTAGTCCGAGTTTTATAAATTCCCATGACTCGGCAAGTCTCCTGAAACACCAGAGACTCAAAATTTCTTCCCTGATCACTGTGGATCTCAAGAGGCACACCATACCGACAAAATACTTCAGTCACTACAGTTTCCGCTACTGTGACTGCCTCTTGATTCGGAATGGCAAATACCTCAGGCCATTTGGTGAAATAGTCCATGACCACCAGGATGTACTTGTTTCCACGGTCAGAGGTCGGGAACGGGCCTGCGACGTCTAAAGCAATTCTTTCCCAAGGCGCTCCCACGTTGTAAACTTTAAGCGCACCTCTACTGCGTGTATGTGGTCCCTTAACTGACGAACAGCTAGTACACCTCCTACACCAGTCTTCCACGTCGTCCCGACAGTTTATCCAGTAAAAACGTTGCCGAATCTTCATCAGAGTCCTTTTTACTCCTAGGTGTCCACCGGAAGCGCCGTCGTGAAAGGATCTTAAAACATCGCTAACTCTCTTTCTTGGTACAACCACTTGATATAATTAATAGTATCAGGCGTTACTTTGCGGAAATCCATAATTAGTATTAACATAGAAAAATTACTTAGCTTTAGATTTCCGCTCAGTTACGCCGGCATAAGTACCCAACTACACTACCTGTGACCACCGACTATGTTAGAGAACAAGCACATGCAAAAAGCACCGCCCGCCCTCCCACAAATCGCATGCAAAACAGATAATGCAATAATCAGTACCAACACCGACGTGCAAAAGAAAACCTCAACGCGTTTCGCCGCTTCACACGGCATCTTCAGGAGGAGATGTTGTCGCCTCGGCTGCGCTCCGACGACTAACCTGTGAACGCTGGTGAGCAGGCCTTTTATACTTTTCCCCCACTATTGTTGTGACGTACTAGCGACCGATCCGGTCCTATTATTACTAATGATATTATTACTATTTTGCCGGTTAGAAAAATTTGAAAAAATATTTAATAGTGGGGACGTTGTGTAACTGACCTGCTCATTCAGCAGTGTAAGCGAATTATCTTTATTATGTTTAATTATTTCTAATTGTTCCAAAACGGATAGTTTTAAACTTTTTTCGCATGTGTGTAAAATTGAAAATGTGTGATTATCAGGAATTCTATGTCCTGTGTCTAAAAGGTGTTTCGCGAAATGGGATTTTTCGGGATGGTTATTTCGATACGCGGATATATGTTCTTTATAACGTGTGTTGAAACTACGGCTGGTCTGCCCTACATATGTGGAGTTACATTCATTACAATTAAGTTTATAAACACCAGATTTCTGGTGTTTATCAAGCTTATCCTTACCATTACATAACATTCGTAATGAGTTATTTGTGTTAAAAGCTGCGTGCATATCGTGATTTTTTAGTAACTTAGAAATTCGTTCCGACACCGGTCCTAAATAAATCAAACTAGAATTATACCTGTTATCCTTTTTATCAGGAACAGCGTATAATAAACTAGTTATGATTTTGTTAATTTTATTTTTTATTAAACTGTCAATAATGCATCTCTTGTATCCGTTTGAAGTGGCGATGTGGTAAAGAATATTTAATTCTTTTTTGTAATTAATTTCACTTAATGGTATTGTAAGAAGGCGATGTACATATGAGTTGAACGCGGCCATTTTATGTTGCCACGGATGACAAGAAGATGCATGAATGACAGTGTCAGTGTGGGTTGGTTTACGATATATTTGGAATTCATGCTTACCCTGCACCTTTGTTATTGTTAAATCTAAGAAATTAATACTATCATTCTGTTCTAATTCTAATTTAAATTTAATTTTGGGGTGAATTTTATTTATTTTATTAAGAAATAGATCCAACTGACGGTTTGTTCCGGTCCAACAAATCAATATATCATCTACGTATCTATAATAATAAAGAATATTCCTATCATGTATTAAGTATTTATTTTCAAAATTATCCATGAAAATATCTGCCATTAATGGACTTAAAGGAGAACCCATCGCTAAGCCCTCCTTTTGTCTATAATATTGATTGTTGAACCGGAAATAATTTTGTTTCATACATAATGTAGTTAATAATATGAGATCGTCTATCTCCCCGGATGCAATCGTTGTTTTTCTAAATGGTACTTTAAAATAGTTAGAGATTCTTGGTAGGGTACATTGGTAAATAAACTATCGACATCTAATGATAACAACTTTGCATTCCGAGGGAGAGAAACAGACTGGATTTTTTTAATTAAATCCAAACTGTTTATAAGGGAATGTTTAGGATCGAATGACGATTTTGCCTTTAATAAATAATTTAGTTGTTTGGCTAGTTTATATGCAGGTGCGCCGATGTAGGAAACTACAGGGCGCATCGGCATATTTTCTTTATGTATTTTAGGTAAACCGTACAAAAATGGACTACGCGGATTCATTTCTAAGATTTAATTTCGAGTGGATGAATTATTTGAAAATATAAACTGAGCTGAATTTACGGCTTCTTTTATTTCAGAGGCAAACTTTTTAGTTGGTTAAACCATCCCGAAAAATCCCATTTCGCGAAACACCTTTTAGACACAGGACATAGAATTCCTGATAATCACACATTTTCAATTTTACACACATGCGAAAAAAGTTTAAAACTATCCGTTTTGGAACAATTAGAAATAATTAAACATAATAAAGATAATTCGCTTACACTGCTGAATGAGCAGGTCAGTTACACAACGTCCCCACTATTAAATATTTTTTCAAAATTTTTCTAACCGTCAAAATAGTAATAATATCATTAGTAATAATAGGACCGGATCGGTCGCTAGTACGTCACAACAATAGTGGGGGAAAAGTATAAAAGGCCTGCTCACCAGCGTTCACAGGTTAGTCGTCGGAGCGCAGCCGAGACGACAACATCTCCTCCTGAAGATGCCGCGTGAAGCGGCGAAACGCGTTGAGGTTTTCTTTTGCACGTCAGTGTTGGTACTAATAATTGCATTATCTGTTTTGCATGCGATTTGTGGGAGGGCGGGCGGTGCTTTTTGCATGTGCTTGTTCTCTAACATAGTCGGTGGTCACAGGTAGTGTAGTTGGGTACTTATGCCGGCGTAACTGAGCGGAAATCTAAAGCTAAGTAATTTTTCTATGTTAATACCAACCACTTGAAGATGAGCATCCTTTCCGTTTTCTGACTCCCATTTCCTGCACAGTACGCCATTGTGCATAACCAGACTTTCCCATTGCGCCCAGTAGCTCTTTGTCACAGTACTCATCGGAGCTACCTCACACCACCTTGGTTTGGGCGCCCCAGCGTTGATCCAATCGTAAATGGGCTTTACATCGCAATCTTCCTGTTGTGCTTCTTGCATTGCTTCATCACTCCATTCTTCGCTAACAGTGTCTGTCCTCAACATCTTCACGCAGTCCTTCCCCTGTTGCCTTAAACAGTGTTTGCAATCATCAGGACAAGGTCTTCGAGAGAGGGCATCTGCGTTGCCATGTGACTTTCCACTGCGATGTTCGATGACAAAGTCATATTCCTGCAGTTGTTCGATCCAGCGTGCCACCTGACCCTCAGGGTTCTTAAACTCTAACAACCACTTTAGAGCAGCGTGGTCAGTTCTTATTCGGAACTTGCGTCCAAGCAGGTATTTACTAAAATGCTGCAGAGTTTTGACCACTGCCAGCAATTCTCTCCTAGTGACGCAGTAGTTTCTCTCCGGCTTCGATAGCGACTTGCTAAAATAGGCGATCACAACTTCCTGATCACCCTTCTTCTGTGACAAGACTCCTCCAATGCCAGTATTACTTGCATCAGTGTCAACAACAAACTCGTTCTCTGGGTCTGGATATCCCAAAATCGGTGTTTCACAAAGTCTCTGTTTGAGGTCTGAGAAAGCTGCTGCACACTGATCATCCCAGTTGAATTGTCTTTTCTCTTCCGTCAGCTGGTGCAAAGGCTTTGCTATATCTGAGAAGTTCTTTACAAATCGTCGGTAGTACGAGCAAAGTCCCAAGAAGGCACGTACTGCTGTCTTGTCTTTCGGTGTCGGCCAGTCCTTAACTGCACTTATCTTCTCAGGGTCTGTCTGGATGCCATCTGGTGAAATCACATGTCCCAAGTAGTTAACCTTGCGCTTGAAGAATGAGCATTTCTTCGGACTTAGTTTTAAGTTAGCATCGCGCAACTTGGACAAAACTTGTTCCAGCTTCTTGAGGTGGTCATCAAAATCTTTGCCTACAATTATGATGTCATCCAGATACACTAGGCACGTATCACCCAGGAGACCAGCCAGTATTTGCTCCATCAACCGCTCAAACGTTGCTGGTGCGTTGCACAATCCAAACGGCATTACATTAAACTGCCAAAGTCCTTTACCGGTTGAAAAGGCTGTTTTCTCTTTGTCCTTGTCTTTTATTTCCACTTGCCAATAGCCACTTTTCAAATCCAACGTGGAAAACCATTTCATTCCATGCAGAGTGTCCAAAGTGTCATCTATCCTAGGCAATGGATAACTGTCTTTCTTAGTCACATCGTTGAGTCGACGATAGTCTACGCAAAATCTCATGGTTCCATCCTTCTTTTTCACCAAGACTACTGGAGAACACCAAGGACTTGTCGACGGTTCTATCACTTTATCTCTCCTCATTTCCTTGATCATGTCTTCCACTTCCTTCTCTCGAGCTACTGGAACTCGCCGCGGTCGTTGTCGAATAGGCATGACATCTCCGGTGTCGATCTCGTGCTGCACTACTCCAGTTCTCCCGATATCACTGTCATGTGCGGAGAAGACGCTCCTATAGCGCTTTAGCAAATTACGTGCCTTAAGAAGTTCTTCCTTTGTGAGATCATTTTGGCAGTTTTCCAATAACTCTCCAATTTCCACAACTTCTTCTTGTAACTTGTTCTCCTTCGACCCATGGCAACTCCGAATCCAAGAGATTGCCTCGCATGTTCCCATAAGGGTTCCTTTACTTATGACGTGTTGAGTGTCACTTAGATTTAGCACCCTTATAAATGCTGCAGATGACGTCGTTACCACTGTGCGAGCTGGCATCCATGGTTTACTGCCGTCCATTTTCTCTATTAACACGCAGGAATGAGATCCTTGTCTCGCACCGTGCGGCAATGTCACCGGAACTAGGGCTTGCGATCTCGGTTGAAGTGTAGTCCTTCTAGCGCAGAAGACATGTCCACTCACTCCACCTTCCATAGGAACTTCATAAGCCCCAAATTTCAGCACGCCTCCTTTCATGTCGATCTTACACTCGTACTTCCTCATAAAGTCAAGACCAATAATGCAGTCATCTACGATGTTAGCAATGATGACTTTGTGCCAGTACTTCTTTTCTCCAATCTTCACTGACACTTCCTGCTCCCCCTGGACGGAGATGTACTGGCCGGTAGCCGTTTGCAGCTGAAGATGCATTGGTCGGACTAGATGATCCCTGGACAGGTGTTTCAGCAGTCGAGAACTGATCACGGTCCGAGAAGCTCCGGTGTCAATAGTAAGGTGACATGGTACTCCACCAATTTCTCCTTTGACAGCCAAACTGTTCCCGTCGTTTGCCTGCGAGATCATAACTGGGACATTATGACCACCAGCCAGCACTCGTCCCTCAGTCCTGGCTTTTACTCGTTTCCCTGCAGCTGCCGCTCTGAACTATCAGAGCTTGCTGGCCTCTCCGTTCGGTCCGAGTCCCGTTGCCTCCAAGATCTTTTTGGGCAGCCTGATTGTATGTGTCCTCTTTCCCCGCAGTTGTAGCATCGAGGCCCAGTTTCTCGAGGTGGAGCAATCGGCTCCCTGGCCGCAACTTCGCGCACCCTAAAGGATTTTGTTGAGTCTTGGCGTACAGCTTCCACCTCCAGGGCATGGGCGAGCGCATCCTTCAAGGTCCCATGGTGTCCCAGCCGTACAGCAGCCCTCACTTCAAAGTCCCGAATCCCATCTATGAATGCCTGTACTAGCGTTCCATCGATGAAAGTCGCTGCGGAACCTTGGTACGCCTTCCGGACGAGCTTCTCTATCTCAAGTGCCCACTTTTGTAACGACTCATTATGCCCCTGAGTCCTATTCTTCAGCTGAGCTCTGTAAACGTGCTCTAGATGGCTGTCACCGAAGCGTGCCTCTAAAGCTTCAAGAAGACGGTCGTATGTCTTCTCCTTTTCTAACGCTTCCAGAACAGTGAGAGCTTCGTCCCGCAGCGCCAAACTCAGTGCCGTTTTAGCATAGTCCTTGCTCCAGCCATTCGCTTCGGCAACCATCTCAAATTGGAGCTTGTATGCGGCCCACGAAGAGGTACCATCGAATGGAGGTACCTTTAACTTTTCACCTCCTGTGGCTGGTGCACCTGATACACTGGTGGTGCCGTTGGCCACTTTGATCTCCAACTTCTGGAGGCGATTCTCCTGGCCCTCCACTTTTTCGTTCAGTCCATTGAGGCGCTTCTCGTGGTTTTCAACTTTAATTTCAACGCCCACAATTTTGTCTTGCACCTCAGCCATCTCCTTTTTCCATTCTGCAGCTACTTCGTGTACCTCACGGAGGACTTCTTTCTGGTCCCGTAGCTCTTGCTGCAAAATTTTGGCTTGTTCCTCGTGCCATCTAGCCTGTTCCTCCTGCCTTCTGGACTGTTTCTCCTGCCTTCTGGTCTGTTCCTCCTGCTGGACCCGTAGCTCTTGTTGCAGGATTTTGGCTTGTTCCTCCTGCCTTCTAGCCTGTTCCTCCTGCCTTCTAGCCTGTTCTTTCAGGAGGATCAGAATGGCGTTGACGTCTATCTCCGGCGTCCTTGAAGCTGGTACCGCTGTGTCTGACGTTCCGGCGGTGCCCGCAGAGTCTCCAGCAGCGGTGCGGCTTCGGGTCTGCATCCCCTCCTTCTCTTCTTCTCGCGGAGTAATCGGCATTTTCAATCCCACTTCTGACACCAAATGTTACGTTCTAGGGGTGTGGGATCTAGATTGAAATGCACTTCTAAACCGATGAAGTAGAGTAGGATTTATTGTACACACTACGTTACAACACTTAGTACACAAACACTTATATCGCACTCCAAAATCTTCTTGTCGCAGTTTTCGCTTCGATGTTTACTCGTCGCTTTCCCAAATTAAAACTCCACTCGGTCGCATTCCCGGGCTCCTTATATACCGGCCGTCAAGGACTCCCGAATATTCGGTAGGTACCTACTACCCAGTACGAGACTGTTCGGGATCCTTCCAAATGCCGTCTTGCCTAGCCTAGACCTTTCTCGAATGTTCGGCATCATAGTGCTATCCTTGTCTTGTGCTGTCTCTGTCACACCTTTCTGGAATGTTCTTAGTATAGCTGCCTCTCTCTAATCGTGCTATCTCTTTCACTCCTACTGAAAATTACGTCATATACTGAAGTGGGCTTCAAAGGCCCATAAGGGGTCCTGAAAACGCCTGAAAACGGGTTTTCAGGTTATGGCGTCATCTGATAGAGGGTGGCCTGAAACGGACTGAAAACATGTTTCAGGCGCCTGAAAACAACGGCAACTTGGGTGAAATTTCGAAAAACTAGTATGTGTTAGAGCACTCTCTGAAACGGCCTGAAATGGTATTTCAGCCTGCTGAAAACGCCTCCAAGGCACGGAAAAACACGATCAAGGTTTTAGCACTAGCCCACCGGCGTAACAATACTATAATAAACATTAATATGTATCCTCTTTTCTTCTATTTACGTAACTAAATTTCGACGACTTTTTAATTAACTACCAATACAATTACATTCGGTACATAACAATAAATTAACATCACAAAAAGGCTAAAAGAATAAAACACAAGTATGCCCGTAGGTATCAAACCAATGACATCGCATCTATAGTTTCTATTTTGTTAATTTTTAACCGAGCACTTGTCGAAGACATTGTGTCCTTGTCGCACTTGTTAAAAAAATGATTTACTTTCTCTTTCACCTTTGTAACCGTATTGTGAAAAGGATTTTACGTAAAATATTAAAAATGTAATGATTTAAACATTAATCTTGTTTACTTACATGTGATACGAGATCCCCTGACTTTTATTTACTTTCTTATCATAGTTTGTACATCTTCGAAACACACACGATGTCATTTTACTAGATTCACAATCAATGACAGAGACGTCACACTCGTTGTATCGCTTTATCCAGACTGGAGGCAAGACGTCCTAATTAGGACGTTTTCGCGTCTTCATTTTGCGCGCTAAGGTAACATATCTATTATTTTAAATATCATTGGTTGTCGGCGATTTTGTTACTAATATTTGATTTTTTAGGAGATTCATTGCAATGTAAATACACGTATTACATGTCTTATCTACCCATGTTTATGTTGGTATATTATTAAACTGTAGAATCCAACTACCTGGTATTCATTCGCTCGTAGAAATTAGGAGATATTTGCATTTGAGGTTATGTGTTACGAGTTTTTTGTCATGAACATAACGATGTGTTACAATATGTGTAACGTTACATTCATGACTGAGTCCTAAGCTGAGTGCACATCATTGCATTACTGCATTTTTTTTTCGGAATTTATTGGGAGCGCATGCGGACCCAAAATCCCGCAAAATATGAAGAGTTAAAAAGAGTAAATGCAGAGAGAAATAAAAAGCGAAAAAAAATTAAGGAATGTTCGGAAAAAGTCAAAGAATTTAAAAGAACACAGTGGAGAGTAAGTCAAAAACGTCACAGAGAAAAAATAAAAGATAACAAGAAAACAGGCGAAAAAAAGGAAAACTCCAATCCTCATGAGGATGACCTTTTTTGAAGTCGGTTTAAAACCTCCTTTTTTGAAGTCGGTTAAAAATTTTGACAAAGGCCCAAGGATATATCACCTATGCTACATGTACTCTTGTGAACTAAGCTTTACAATGGTCATGTAAGTAACGTTCAGTCATGTACGTAACGTGTGTTATGATGTCAGGAATGTTACTGTACAATTTTTCGCGGTCATACCCTTAAAACAAAAATTAAAGTCTTCGGTCAACTGATTAAATCTATTATTTATTTATATACAAACATATTGACACCTTATAAATATATATGGTAGTCATACAATAAACCATTAAATTCAAAACTTTCAATGTTACATAAAATATGTAGACCTACGTCTGCAACCTACCAACATACGTACATAGTTTTCTCTTAAGCCTAAATAGTTTTTAAAATGGAAGACATTAAAATGCAGCACCAAAAGTTTAACGAGAAGACATCATACCTACTTCTTCTTGTTCATCTTTAGAAACGAAAATTAAAATGCATACAAAATGCAGCCATAAACACCTTTAAAGTTTTTGTAAATAGCCTTTGTACTTGTACCTAATATTTAAGTGGTGTAAAATTTAATTTAATTT
Source organism: Pyrausta despicata (assembly GCA_963921415.1). NCBI lineage: Eukaryota > Metazoa > Arthropoda > Insecta > Lepidoptera > Crambidae > Pyrausta > Pyrausta despicata. The sequence goes on along the minus strand of OY992866.1, from coordinate 12,929,206 downwards.
AATAGCATCACTAAGTGTATAAATTGATAAAAATAAAAAATGTGATGGGAGCTTTAAATTTCAACTGCTTAATTAGATTAAAAGTTATATTACAAGTTGTGCTTGCAAGCACAACTGGTTTCACCACACTTGAAATCCAACTGAAAGCCCTATTTTATGTATAAGGCATATTTATTATACATTATTATACATTTACACTATGTCACTGCTTCTCATCTGAGTCCTGACCATCAACACCATTCTCAACAATCTCTCCTTCACTCTCATCATCTGCATCCTCATGATTAAAATCTTCATAAATCTTATCCAGTTCATCGCACACCTGATCAATTGTGTATCTCAAGATATAATCATCGACAAGACACTTTTTAGCTAGCTTATACACTTCTTGCCCTTTCAACCAATGTGCTACCACTTTATCCAGTAAATTGGTAACATCACCGTTTGGTGCCTTCTCCGTGATATAATCTTGGATGTTGATGACACTGCTTTTGCTCTTGATAGCACAGGGCAAGCCGGTGAGCAGTTCTAGTAGCACTATACCGAAGCTGTAGACGTCTGACTTCTGTGTGACAGTTCCACGGAGCCACTCCGGTGACATGTAGGGCTGGGTACCCATGATCGAATTGGTCATCATCGTTGTGTTGAACTGTTTCGCTAGACCGAAATCGCAGAGCTGAAATATATGAGTTATTATGTTATTTCAGAGTATATTCTTGTATTTAGGGTTCCGTACCTCAAAAGAAAAAAAACGGAACCCTTATAAGATCACTTTGTTGTCCGTCCGTCCGCCGTCCGTCCGTCCGTCTGTCAAGACCGTTTTTCTCAGGAACGTGTGGAGGTATCAAACTGAAATTTCTATATGATACTTAGGTCTACTGTCCCTGGAAGCTGTAGAAAAATCAACCTTCTAAGCCAACGCAATCAAAAGATACAGCCATTTAGGCCGCAAATTTCCGCAAATTTTCGAAACTCGCACGGGAATCAAAACCTACAGGGTACTTCCCGTAAACTTAGAATCTTGAAATTTAGTACGAAGTCACGTCTTATAGTACAGATATAGGAAAAATTACGAAAACCGTAAATTTTCAGTTTCATCATATAAAAAAAAAAATTTGAAAAAAATTTTTGACAATTTTGAAAATTTCAAAGTTACTACTCCATATCTCATGAACGCGTTGAGATATTAAATTATAATTTATATTAAATACTTAAGTCTATAATACTCGTGATGGGTGAACTTTTACTTATATACCTACAGGTTTGTACGGAACTCTCGGTGCGCGAGTCCAACTCGCACTTGATCGGTTTTTTGGTGTTAATTTTGGCGATTTTGTACCTAAACCTGTCAAATAATTACATTGGGGCAGAATAGACTTAGAATGGAATATTTTAGTTGATATCTTATTTGGAAAAATCCCAGACTACGCGATAAGCTATTGTCACTATGAAAGTTACCGTTAGGTACTTTAAAAAACGTAATAGCTCTGACTTCATATGGTAATACCTAATAAAAGTTTATACATAAACTAGCGGGTCTAGGCAGACGTTGACCTGCCCGATCACAGCGATTTAAACTTTATGGCATGTTATCGAAATTTATAATTGCTATAAAGCAATGATATTTAAAATAATAGATATGTTACCGTAGCGCACAAAATGAAGACGCGAAAACGTCCTAATTAGGACGTCTTGCCTCCAGTCTGGATAAAGCGATACAACGAGTGTGACGTCTCTGTTATTGATTGTGAATCCAGTAAAATGGCATCGTGTGTGTTTCGAAGATGTACAAACTATGATAAGAAAGTAAATAAAAGTCAGGGGATCTCGTATCACATGTAAGTAAACAAGATTAATGTTTAAATCATTACATTTTTAATATTTTTACGTAAAATCCTTTTCAAAATACGGTTACAAAGGTGAAAGAGAAAGTAAATCGTTTTTTTAACAAGTACTTGTGTTTTATTCTTTTAGCCTTTTTGTGATGTTAATTTATTGTTATGTACCGAATGTAATTGTATTGGTAGTTAATTAAAAAGTCGTCGAAATTTAGTTACGTAAATAGAAGAAAAGAGGATACATATTAATGTTTATTATAGTATAAATTATTTTTATTAATGTTGGTTATTATTATGACTAACACTTTTTTTTATATTTTTGTCTCTCCGTTCCAGGCTTTCTACCTCTGAGGTTCAACTCCAAGATTGGATTGCAATTGTGAGTGGGCAAATAAACGAATCAGACTGGAATCCTTCAAAAAGCAATAGAATATGAAGCGACCATTTTAATGCTAATGATAAATATACTTCCAAGAAAGGTCGAACATTGCTTTTAAGAAAATGCAATTCCTATAATTGAGGTTAATAGGTACATACATCTATTTATCAATAGGTACATACATCTAATTATCAACGTACTTATTCAAACAATTATTACATTTGTACAAACACTTAAATATTAATCATATTCTTTCAGAAATCTGAAGCAAAGAAGACTCTTATCTCACCGTCGAGTCTTGACAACGTTCAGCATACCAGATATAGAAGAAGTTTTAGAAACACCCAGAAAGGCGGCACTTAGAAAACGTGTGCGTAAATTGACATTTGAAAAGGAGCAGTTACAGAAAAAAAGTTATTTGTCAACAAAACAAGTGACTAAAAAAAAATGTTTTTGGTATAAATGATTTTGTATTTGTAATAATGTTTTATTTTAAAACCGAACCTTCGCACTATACCGAGTGAATAAAACAATATATAAATAGCATTTAAAAAAATAAATAGTAAAATTCTGTTTTAGAACGAAATAGAAGGCAGATAGTTCACGTAAGGTTTGTGCCTTCTGTTTCGTTGTTTTTATTAGTCTTTGTCAAAGTGCAATGCAGTGCAGTAATTGGTCAAAAAGTGACGTTTAGTTTACACTTGTGCCGAACAGAGAGTTACTACCTATCTCTTTTGTTCTTACTGTTTGAATTATGACATTCCTTTCACACCATTTGTTAATGTGGTTAATAAGAATTGCGCATGTGTGCACTCGCTCTCGATCGGCACAGATTTTCTGTTTGTTTCGTGAGCGTATAGCATATCTATTATTTTAAATATCATTGCTATAAAGTATTCTCCGTAAGACTCTTCCTCATACATCAAAGAATTTCACAAAAAAAGAATTATCGAAATCATTTACCAGAACATTTTGCGATTAATTTTTATATTCAAATAATTAGATGATACAAATTTTAATTTCTTACCTTTGGTTTAAAATCCCTAGTGAGCAAAATGTTATCAGTTTTCACATCTCCATGCAGATTTCTAACATTACAAAACTCAGGCTCTGAACTCGTGCTATCCTCGTTGCCATCTTCATTAAAATTGTGTATGTACCTCAGTCCATTCGCTGTCCCAACCATGATCTCCAACCGTTGTCTTTCGGTTAGACGTTTAGCTGCCAAATTAGATGCTAAAGATCCACCATTTATGTATTGGCAAACAATACATAAAGATGGGAACTCAGTTGAATCTCTCTGTATACTATACCCCACTATAGGGACTATGTTTTCGTGACGTAACTGAGCTAGAAACTTGATTTCGGAGTTGAAACTTCTCAGAACAAAATCTGGTTTGTCCGTGATGCTGTGTAGATTACGGAACTTTTTGACGGCGAGAATGCCGTGTTGTCTATGGTACCCCGCGTACACCTCTCCGAAGCCACCACTGCCAATCTTACCGGTAGGACCAGTAGGTCCATGAATAAAATCTTTGGAGAATCCACTTGTGATGTCTCTCAGTTCGTTATAATCAAATTGAATTAAGGTTTTATTCTGCAATATTGTAGGGTCAATTTTAATCAGCTGACGAGGGTAGGGAATGTTTTTCTGGCTTCTCTCTGGTTTGATCAGTTTGCTTAGTAACGGTATGTTGGGGACTCCTTCGTTGGAGTAGTTGCTTTCGCTATTATACACCCCATAGTACTCTCCTTCAGATTGGACTTGTTGCGTCGTTTTATTGCCAATGGATTTTGATTTGAGTTTTCTAAAGAAACTAGGAATGTCAGACTTCATTTGGGCAGTGGATTCTGTTTTGTCACGCTTGGACTTTGTGACTCCGCTGTGGCCATTGGTCTCATTTAAGAGTTGAGTGATACTGGTGTCTATTTTCGCTCCTGGTCCAATGTCAGGGCGAGATACCGGTGGTTCTGGAAAATAATAAATATACAACAACATCACATACATTGATCTGACCCCGTGGTAAGCACTAAAGCACTTGTGTTACAGATATCAGAATCTACAGCAGTATTACAAATAAACTTAAATAAATACATTTAACACTCAGACCAGTGCAAACAGACATGTCCATGCACACAAATGTTTGTACAGTGCGGGGATCGAAACCGCGACCTCTCTTGGTTAATAGTCTACTTCTTGACCATTACACCAAAGTGGTTGTCATTACACAAAAGTTTATAAGGATAAATAATTTGTTAGCTAGTTAAGATTTTTAGTTTTATTCATCACTGTGTTTGCATGTTTGGATTCAGCTAAACAGGGGCCAGCAATCAGGCTACCCATTTTTGTTGCAAAATCACCTGTATCACAAGCACATATTATGACTCCGCAGTATTTGACAGTGACATCCTGACTACTGTACATACAGGTATTTGCCTTCATTGTCAAGCATTTAACAATGTTAGCCAATGACTTAGAGATAGAGCGACAGGTCAAAAAGATGTTCATGATAGGGTTGTTTCCACTATGAATGAGATATTATTCATAATTTAAGATGCCCTTTCATGAATATTTTTTTGCAGTTCATAATATTAGATATTTAATTGAAATTCCATCAATAAATAGTCACTTAGTTGGAATTGCACTTGATGACGTCAAGGTGTGTTATTCCCATACCAACTCTATGGAGAAAAGCATTTTGACAGTTGGTAAAAAGTATGTCAACAATTGGTTGTGACAACTACCCTATTTTAACTGTCTAATTTTAAGCTTCACATAAATATAAATTTCAATATGAAAAATTAGAAAAGTATCTTATTAATTTACCTTGCAGCATGAGTGATATCTCATCAGCCGCTTTAAGGATCCCTGCTTGCTTGACAACTTCGTGCAACGTACCAAGCGTTGGTCTCACCTTGCCGGATGTGCCCCACTCATCAAATAATATCTCTGCGCAGTTTTTGCCAGACTGCTTTGAGTATTCTATTATGGCTCTGAAAAATAATGAAATCTTCTTTGAAATAAAAAAGTACAATTTATTTTAAAAAAAAATATTTAGGTAGCTTCTTTAATTTTACCATCTTAAAAAAGTGCTATGCATGTATTATAATTTTAACATTTTATTGAGAATGAATTAAAAGCATATTACCCTTTTTAAATACAACATACCTGACATGAAGATCATTGTATTTCGGTTCAAATTTATCACTACCCAGGTTTTTGGGTATTTTCCATAACACCTTTTTCCAGTCGTCATTCGTCTGCAATGTTTCGGCGATTCGCACCAACGATCCAGCGGGCATTTTTCGCAATTCAATGTTTTTGTACATTGTGTTTACAAAGCGTCTGTGATTGCTTATTCAATTAAAACAAACCTGTAGAAAGCTCGTAGTTGGTTGCACATAAAAACTATGCTTTACATAAAAAGTGTAGATATACACTCAACAATCTTCTGGGAATTAAATAAATAAAACTGGGTTTTTCCTGTTGGTTGATATCCCAACAGGAGATGATGATAAACTCTTATACTAGTGATGTGATGTCTAACGTATCGAATGTATCGATAAAAAATTATTTTCATTTTAATTACGGATCAGGACGATTCGTAAACACCCGTTTATTTAAACATAAAATACTTAGCTTGATACGGGCATCACCTGATGGTGGATACACATTAGTTAGAGTATCATCTTAAACACAAAATTCGTCTAATGAGAATTTGTTTTGGCATTAATTACGTTATGCACACACTGGTTACTGGTTTTCACCGTGACAATAACAAAACGTCGATGGGTGAGATCGTAATACTTATTTAAGTATAACGCATTTAGACCGTCAACGCCAGACATTAACTGTAGGCACGTCAATGGCTGCCGTCGACGTGTCGCCACCTGCGAATAGCTGTCTAACAGCCAGTGGCAGTCGCCAACGCGTCAACTGCATGGCGGCGGCATGTCGACACCTAGCCGTATTCATCAAATGGGAAGGACAATAAAAGATTCGCAACAAACCCATAACTTCAGTCCAGTAACTCCTTCGTTCTTTACAAACAGTTGCATCTGCGAAATCCGCAGGTACTGATGGAAAAGAGCGTTAACATTTATTATCGATATAAATTTGTCAATGACATAGATACATCACTTCTTCTGTCATCTTGACAAGTACTCGATAATGACATTTGTGATATAATCGTTCAGAAACTGGCTAGAGTTCTGTAACAGATATAGGAATCTCATGAAAATAAGTGCAAAGATAATTCCATTATCTGTGTTATGGGTTTAAATTATTGTATGCTAGCACGGGGAAAACTGGAATAAATGACATTGATACTTAGAATTATTAACAGGGTAAAAAGACTGATAGAATATTTTAGGGAAAGTATCCTGATTGCTTCGGTTTATATGACTCTCGGCTTTATAAGGTGTTGGACGATATTATCTGCGTTTTATATCAGTACTAGTGGCCGCCCGCGACTTTGTTCGCGTGGAAACTTTTTATCTTCACCTTTTCTAGCGCTCAAAACGTAACCGAGTGGCGCCATCTCTCGGTAAACTATAAGTTGATTTCTCATTTTTACATGGGATTGAGATATTTTAATACGCAAAATGTAGCCTAATTATGTCACTATCCAGCCTCTTACCTACATTCATACACAAAAAAAAGTCACATTGCTCCGTAGCGTCGTGAAAGAAGGACAAACAAATAAACAAACAAACTGACTTTTCCATATAAAATATTAGTAGGGATTTGCAAAAAATGATGACTATTAGAATATGTGTAAAAAAGTATTTAAATAGGAGTTAAACACATGTATCTATAAATATCTGAAGTATCCAGCAAATTCAAATATGTACTTCAGATTTACAATGTAGGTATGCGTGAACAATTTGGGCGCAGTTGACTTAAATGTAAAAAAAAAAACGAATTTTCATCAGATTCCGATGCTTCTATAGAAGTGAGTGAGTTGTTTTCATCAATAAATTCTTATTTCTTCTTCAATATTTAGTGTCAACCACCGTTTTCCGCTAGTTGCTAAAGCTTGCTAAAATATGAACAATATTGAATAAAATACCATTTTTAAAATACATACCACGTTTCTGAACGTGTTACAATATGTCAAATGACAATTGTCAAAAGTCGATGTGAGCGCCACTACGGTGGCCGCAGATTTGCGTAAAAACTGCGTTTGTTTCAAGTTCGGAAGATCAGTGGCTACTTTGCGCGATTAAAATTTTGAATAATTCTTTCGTTCGAGACCCTATCGAAGTAATATTGTGGAGCTTAGGTGGTGAATCCTAGATATTAATCGTCATAGTGATATTAGTGAGTTGTGTATCGTAATTCATCGATCCGGTAGTGTCTAACATCAGTGCAATTTACCTTCGTCTATTTTGGTGAGTAAAACTATTTTTCTGTATCAGCAACTAGAAAATTCTATGCCTATATCGTGTACAGTTGGCTAGTTATCTTGTTTAAGTACTGACGAAGTATATACAGGTTAGCGAAGTCTAGAAATGTGACCAAATCGATAATGCTGGATATGTCAGTAATATTTGATTTATTATGCAGTCTTGGAGTGCTCGATCGATGTGATGTCGCGTGTATGGTGTTATTTGAATGTCCAATGCTGTTGTGGGTGTCTGGCGACGAAACGGCTGTGTTTTCTCACAATAATCGTCGATTTTGTAGCGACCGATAAGTCGTCCGTTCGCCGCCGCGATTTCTGGGAAAGATGGCTTTTTAAACACGTGCCTGAAGGTTACTTGTGGTCTTAAATAAATAATATTCGTAAGATATACATAGACGACGCGAGACATTGGCGTAGGATCTTTGAAACTGTTATTTTTCATGCTCTTTTGTAATACATTATCATAATTTTACTTTTGCCCTGTTAGTATTACATTGTTATTTTAACCAACATAATGTTTACCAATCAGCTTATATTGACTCCTTGTCAAATAATTGACCCTCAACTTGGCACTTGACATTAAATAAATTATCAGGAGTAGTGAATAATGACTAGAAATCTAATTAATTCCTATTGACACAGCAGTTTTGTTTCTGCTGAAGTAGATTGGTGTTGTAACGCTGGGAGATAACAACTAAAACATAATCAACATGTCTGACTGATCCAATAAATATTATAATGGCTTGCCCTAACCAGATCATAACGGGAATCAGGAATCGCAAAACAATTAAAGTCTTGTTTATTTAAATTCAAGTAGGAATATATTTTTTACCTGTAGTTACACAACATCAACTACCTGCCATAAAGCTACACATTCTGGCTAAAAGTGCCTTGCCGACACAGATTTTTTACCCCAATTGAAATGTCTTAATACAGCATTTTTTATATTTTATTTATTAACAAATAGTAGTAATAATTAATAGTCCTCCTGGCGGAATTCGATCACGGTGGCCAATCTCAACAGAGATCAGCCAACTACGCAGGAGATATTATAGTGCACAAGTGTGAGCGCAATACACAGGTACACTTACTGTTCCATCACTCTCAAAGTTCGGTGAGATGGCAATCTGACATGACCAGAGAGAGATCAGGTGCAGGAACAAAGGCTTAATGTGCTTTCCGAGGCACTGGGGTGTAACACCAAAATTTATGACAGAAAATCTCAGAATCAATTTTGGCTCCACTTGGGATTTGAACCCAGGACCTCTAGGATGTAAGGCAGAATCTTTGCACTACACCAACAACAAGGCAGTCAAAAATAAAGTATTTATTATCATAATAATATATATGCTTTGTACAGTGGCCATACTCTGGTTATCCATTTTTGTTGCAAATACACTTTAGCAAAAGAAACCGCAGTGTTTATTGTGACGTGCTAGCCATCATACACATAGCTTTATGTGCACATAGCGCTGAAACTATTCCCATTAGACATGGCTTATTCACATAAAACATTTGCTATAAATGTATTTAATTAATGAGTAAAAATGTTTACTGTTGGTATTTATTGTTTCTACTATAACAATGTGATAATAAATGAAAATGTTTACTATAAAACTTGATTAAATAGTAGACCCAAGGCATACAAATACATGTATGTGAGTTTAAAGGAAAATAATATGTAAAAATAAACTTAAATATGTCGCAGTCATCTAGTTGAATCCGCGATTTAATTAAACGACTAGGCCGTTCATTGAATGACGACATTCAATTGAATGACTAAAGGACAACTTGTCAAGTCGTTGAATGTAACGTTCAACGTCTTGACTGAACGTCATTTAGCGAAATCGTTGAATGGGATGTAGCCGACTTTGTAATGTTTGGTTAGGGTGACCATGAGTTTGCAACTGAAAAGTTAACCTTACTTTAAATAAAAATATATGAATTATAAAATGTCTCGTTAAATACAATCTGTACGACTTTGTAATAAGGGTAACCATAAGTTCGCAACTTAAAAGGTTACCTTACTTTAGATAACAAAAATGAAGAAATGACATGACACATCTTATTATGATTGTATATTGTATTTTAAGCAAGACAGGCAATAGTGACTATTTCTACCAACTCATTCAAGGAATTCAAAGAATCAAAGACTAGGACAGCCATTTTGATTTTTCGTTAGCCAAAACCATAGTATCGTACTTTGATATCCAGTAATAATCCATAGATGTCCTGGCTTGCTTAGAAATCAAGGACACCCTAGCCTTTCGAACATTGTTTATAACCTCCAAAATTCTTTCGGTAGTCCATGGTTTTCTTTGGGATCCTGAAACAGTAACACCAGAATAAATTGTTATTTTGTTCACGTCAACAAGAACACTTAAGTTACAAAGCCTTACAAATAAACGAATTAATAACAATCAACTTACCTTGATTTGGTTGTTCTTATTCTGCCAGCCTCAATTTTTTCTTTAAAAGTAGCCGGTGGTGGCGGCGGTAATAGGTAAATCCGTGTTGTCACACTATTTTATAACAAATAACGCACTTTAAAGTTTATTTAATAAAAATAATCATGACTGCTTATGTACTGTGCGAGCTGTTTGACGCCATATTTGTTTTGGTGACTACTACTAGCGCCGCAGTGGGAAAAAAATGAACTAAATTTGAATCACTTGACTGATTTTACGTCCGCCCGTTCAAAGGGCTATGTTTCAATCCGCTAACTAGTTGGACGTTGAGTGACGCTTGTTCAATCAACGTTCGTCCTAGTCATTCAATTGAATGCTCTCATTCAATCAAATAGCAGATTCAACCAGACGATTGCATCATATATATCAGCTTGGGATATGAAAAATATATTTTTTTCATGTTCCACACAAAATATACAATTAAAGGACAGTTGTTCCTTGTTTTTAATCGATTAGCAATGACAAGCACAACACCTTTTATCATCGAAATATTTGTGAGTGCTTTTGTCGCGACGCAGACGACAACTTTGGTCTAGTGGTCTGAGGACCAGACTACAAAACCTGCTGTCGCGGGTTCGAATCCTGCTAGGGGCAAATGTTTGTGTGATAGCACGATCATTTTTCCTGAGTCATGGGTGTTTATACATGTATTTAAGTATTTCTATTCGTTATCCTAGCCACAATAGCACAAGCTAACGCTTAGTTTGGGGCTAGGTAATTGGTGTGTTTGTTGAAATAATTTATTTATTATTTATGTCTGACTTCAGTCAGATCTCCTAGCCAATCTCACCTTCACATAGATTAGACTTTAACAGACAGACGAGACACTGTCGGATGCCTATGGTGAGATAACTATCAGTAGTGGACAACTATCTCATTAGATGGTTCAATAAAATGCAAAGTTCAAAACAACTTGCCTGATCTAGGATTTGAACCTGGGACCTCTTAGATGTAGACCGGTAAATTGACCACTAATCCAACAAGGCAGTCTGATTGATACAGAGAGATATGAATTTTTAATAAATAACATTTTCAATGATAGTTAAAGTATATTGATGATGCAATGCATTTAGACCGAAAGCTTTTTAGATAGTAATTAATATCATATCATCAGGTGGCAATTGTTTAAATAGTAGCAACATGGAATGGCATAAATAAGGAACCATGAATAGACCGTGTTTATAAAATAAGTCGATCGGCGAGCTCAATTGTGTAATGGCTTACAAATTATACTCATTGTATTATACCATTTGTTTGGAATAGATGGTAATAACATTTGAGTGAATCAAAGCTAGGAAGATTCACACATATGCTCTGCCCGACCTTGTAATCAACATTGGTTGCTGCCTTGTTGTTGACTGCCTCATTGGTGTAGTGGTAAAGTTTCTGCCTTACATCTGAGAGGTCCTGGGTTCGAATCCCAGGTCGATACAAATATTGTTTCTGAGATTTTCTGTCATGAATTTCTCAAAAACAGCTCGGACTCGGGAAGTTGTCGGTGTTAAACCCCCGAGCCTCGGAAAGCACGTTAAGTCGTTGGTCCTGCGCCTGATCTCTCTCCGGTCATGTCGGATTGCCGTCTCACCGAACTTTAAGAGTGATGGAACAGTGAGTGCACCTGTGCATTACGCTCACACTTGTGCGCTATAATATATCCTGCGTAGTTGGCTGATCTCTGTTGAGATTGGCCGCCGTGGTCGAAATCGGCCAGGAGGACTAATATTATTATTAATCAACATTCGAAGTTTGTATTATTATACACCTAGACTTATCTGGCTTTATACGAATTACCGTGCGGAAAAAGTAAGAATGCATAAGAATCGTACCAATGGAGTGCCCTGGACGTAAAGTCTTTGTGATATTTGTATGCGGTCACAGGTCTGAGTGATTTTTATAAATGAATAAATTGCTTCAACATAAACACCAATTACCTAGCCCCAAACTAAGCGATAGCTTGTGCTATGGCGACTAGAATAACGGATAGGAATAATACTTTAAAAAAATTCTTTTATAAACACCAATGGCTAAGGTACAAATGCTTGTGCTTATCACACAAACGTTTGCTCCTAGCAGGATTCGATCTCGCAACAGCCTGTTTTGCAGTCCGTACCTCAGGGTACAGACCGGCTTTAAACAAAAAACAAAACCGGTTTTTTCACGATAACGGCCCAAAACACAAAGCACAATCGGTCAGAGCGCTTCGTGTAAGGATTCCGTTATGGCCCTTAATGGCCCGCTTATAACACTGATTTCAGCGGAAACAACAAAATGTTGCTTGAATTGAAGAAGCAAGTTGTGGCTCAACATTTTTGATCTATTCAGAAACTTTACAGTTCATTACAAAAGACTTGGGACACAATTTACGTAGAGCAATACTTACTCCTTTGGCGCAGTGACTTAAAGTGTGTCTTGACGTCCGACACAAGAGAACGCCATCTGATCCGATCTTTCGCCGCCTCTTGCCAGTCCGTAACTTGTAGCTCCTGCAGATCTGACATGACGGCGTCCTTCCAGCGGTATCTGGGCCGACGGCGCGGCGCCCTCGAGGTATTCCGAGATACGCTGCTTTGGCGCTACTATCCTCCCCCATTCTTACGAGATGTCCCATCCAACGGAGTCTCTGGGCTTTGACTTCTCCCAGAATGTTGGGTTCGGCGACCAGCTCCTCGGATCTCACGGATCCGTAGAGGAATCATCACATCATCCTGTTGCAGTCCACTGCTGGACATAGGCCTCCCCCAAGGAGCGCCACAGCGCACGATCTCCCGCCCTCTGCATCCAGTCACTACCAGGTCCAGGTACCTGCCTTCTTCAGGTCATCTGTCCATCTAGCCGGGGGGCGTCCCACACTACATTTACCTAAGCGTGGTCTCCATTTGAGAACCTTCCTGCTCCACCTCTCGTCGGTTCTGCGACAGACATGGCCAGCCAACTGCCACTTCAGCTTGGAACGGTTTATTCTGGGGATCTCATTGAGGGATAAGATCTGGAACGAGGTCATACGACATAGGACTAAGGTAACTGATGTTGTCCGTAGAGGAATGCTAGAGTGTTATTGTGACATTGCCCTTTCTATGAAGAACGGTCGTATACCAGTTATGTTTTTTAATAATCTAGATTAAATGTCTCATCACAAGAAACACAAATGAGTTATTAAAGTTATTAGTTTTGATATAATTCTTTGTCTGATTTTGAGTGTCACTAAATACCTTTCCAGGTGAAACAATGATGTCAAACGCAGGCACTGATTATTTTTGATTTAACTAAAAATTGACAATAGATAAATCTTTAGAACACTAGCGGACCCCGCAGACGTTGTCTTGCTGACGGTGGACAACTCTTATCAATAAGAGGTATGAAAAATAGATGTTGGCCGATTCTCAGACATACTAAATATGCGCACAAAACGTATTGGTATCGTAAAAACGTCAGAAACTGAAGAGTCTACGAATACACGTTGTAGACTATACGATGGTTGTTCATCTAAACTTCATACTAGTAGAGTTCATACTAGTAGAGTACATCCGCGTGAAGACCAAATACACCCTGAGGGTCGAACGGTTGGAGTCTCGTCATAATACGAATTTCAATTCGTATGTTGTGAAGGTTCCCACCGAACAGCTCTCGACCTTCACGAAGGAAGACTTTTGGCCGAAGGGTGTTAGGTATCGTCGATTTCGTGGACGGATACCCGACACCAAGTTGCGTTACACTACGCCGACTAAATAGTGTATTGTTTTATTTTTGTTTTTATAAGTTATATTTGTATGTATGTTAGTAAGGTAAGGTGTGTAAGGTATTTATAATATGGGCCTATTGTAGCTTGATATAAATAAAATAAATAAATAAATAAATACTAAGCCTGTAGGCTTAACTCTTAAGGATCTGCGTAGTTCCATTGAAACAAATAAATTATTTTTGACTAATCTTATGTATAACCTTTATTCATAGCTCATTACTGCTACAAGTATTAAAGAACTTAATAATAGATACTACGATTAGTTAGCATTTATACTATAGGTTAGTGATCTTAAGAGCGTAGTCTCCTGGCACAGGCATAAATTTGCTTAAAAGGAGACTGCTGCCACTAATTATGCTATGTACACATTTAAAAAGAAATAAATATTTTGTATTTTGTATTTGTAAAAAAATAGAGAAACGCGATTTTACATGTAAAAACTCAAGTTACCGATTTGGCTAATAAACAAGGAAGTAATTAATAGTCCCTTCAGTGTATTTATTAGCACTTCGTAAGTGACGTTATTTGTAAACGCGTCCGTATATTTGGCCTTCGGGTTTTAAAGTAATTTCAGTATTTTTCACATAGTGTGTTTTGCGCGAAATGAAAGTGGAATGATAAAAAATAGTATTCACACAAATTCTACTCGATGGTAAGCTGTGCTTTTAAATAAAAAAGTTTGCTTTAAACAATTAAAACTAATTTTTTGGTCTTATATGTTTTTTTTTTCTATAGCGATTACGTTTACGTTTAGTACAGATTTTTAAATCACAATATTTCAGTGGCATTCAGGAAATCTTAATAAATAAAAGTGCTTGCGATTTTATGAAGCCATGTATTCCTCCCACTACATATTAAATGACGCATTCAAAAATTCATTTTTTGATACACAGTCAAGACATAGAAATATTTTTTAATAATATTAGTGACATCACAAACATATAACAACATCAGACATAGGTAATATTCATATTCATTTATTTGCCAACTAAGTGCCAATTAAGTAACTATACATAATTATAGCAGGTCTTATGCTAGACAATTGCACTTATAACTTATTGACCCTTTCAGGTTGGATATTGCAAAAAATATTACATACAAATATGTCAATATAAATAAATATGCAAATATTAAATATGTCAGACAAATAAACTAACACAATCTAAATACCTAAATATACACATAAGCAGTTTTCAATCACAGACTGTAGGCGAGTCATTTACAGTCGAGCTGTGAAAACAAGGTTTTTCTATAATAATCTAATTTTACAACACTTTCCGTCTGGCGATGCATCCGTGACCTAATTCTCGTCACCA
Source organism: Pyrausta despicata (assembly GCA_963921415.1). Taxonomy (NCBI): domain Eukaryota; kingdom Metazoa; phylum Arthropoda; class Insecta; order Lepidoptera; family Crambidae; genus Pyrausta; species Pyrausta despicata. The sequence goes on along the minus strand of OY992866.1, from coordinate 12,914,058 downwards.
ATAATTTGTCTAGGAAAACAATTTTCTTATGCCAATTTCTGCCGTATTTCTCACCTCGTCAGAAAAACTGTTTGCAATAAACATTGCTTTGTTGTAGGAAGGCATATAACCCAAACAATTTGAAGGAAAAATCATTTTTGTTCCATATTTCTTTTTTGACGTTTTTTTTTTCAGGGCCTCTTGCTTATCTTTGGTTAAACCTTCCATAAAATTTTGTGTGTTGATTTACATTATTCAAAGCCTTGGATAAGCTTAATCTTTTCAGCACACAAGGCAAGTATAAAGTTTACAACACATGCTAAAACTCAATGTATTGTAAACCAAAAACGAACCAAGCAAAAAATACCGTTATTACATCATATAAAACTTATCAATCTGGATTTAAAGGTGATGAAACATCTATAATAAGACAGTAAACTAGTTTTTATCCCACACAAGGACGATTTAAATTAAGATTACATACTTTTAAGCTATCTCAATGTTGTCATCTGGTAGGTATATAATTATTTTTAGATCTGATGCTACTATACCCTTACAGTCGTTCCAATTCGCCCTTAGGTGTTTATTTTTGGGCGTCTATTATAATATTGGGCGGGGCAAGTTCAAGGTAACCCTATCGGATGAAATATAGCTACAGGAATGTCACTTTATGAATCAGTGTAGGTCTCTGTTCTCTGTTCAAGATAGGTCAGGGATGTTTTCCTGTTTGAAATTCGCATCCCGCAGTGTATAAGGGAACTCGAAATGACGAGCCTAGTGATCTATTTGTTTCTCCCGTTTACGCGAACAGTAAACATGGAAATGAGACACTTTTATGGATTACCACCACTTACCGTGGTCACAGGTAGACATGAGTCCACCTGTGACCACGGACGCTGAAAAGGGTCCGAAACGTCAGGTTAAAACAAAATGTAAATAAATCGCGATACAATCCGTGAAAGTGTCTCATTTCAGAGTCTAGTAATCTCTGTATATTATTTGTGTAAGAGCATTCCTTTCCTAAAGCTCAAAAAGACGATTATTTTGCTTTAAATTTCCACTAAACGATGCCAGCGCAGGAACCCAAATGCATCCAACTGTAACCACCTGAAAAAAACTTGAACTGGTAGTCGCAGGACTTACAATACATCTCACAACGTTACACAGAAGATGCACCTGGAATCAAAACACTGACACCAACATAACAGCATTCCTTTCCCACCAGCCTGTGTCGCGGTGCTAGAGCCAAAAAATATGATTGAGTTACCGTTTTAAAAATCTCGGTGAGTGTTCGGGGCCAAAACTCTATGATTTGTTCGAAATTGAACGCGGGCGAAATCGCAGTCGCTTGTAATGTTATAATAAATAATTATGTAATGTAATATTATAATAAATAATTAAAAATAGTCTGTCCAGGTTTTTTTATATTATAATAAATAATTAAAAATAGTCTGTCCAGGTTTTTTTTTATGGCAAACCCATTTTTATATGTTAGTTAATATACTATTTTTTTAATAAAATATGTTTCATTCCATCATCAACTCGGTGATTGAAGCTCGGATCTTAGACAACTCGCAGTAATGTAAAATGTTAAAACACTCTGAAGTTGTAGGTCTTTATCAACCAGCATTTACATTTTGTTCAACCCTTGATTACACAGAGTCAAGATCTAATTTGAATAGCAAGTCCATTACATACAATTATAATGAATTATTGCTTAAATTACTTTACGTACATACAATGAGTCACGCGCGTTATTAATTCTGTCTGGCTCTGAAACCATGGGGATTATCATTCCCAACATCCCAATTTTGAAATGAGATCATCGCTCTTTTACTAATATTACACAACATATCCTGTTCACTTTACTATTATCAGTAATAGAGATAGCTCATATCGAAACCTTAGACATCGGTTTTCAGAATAGAGCCAGACGGTTTTCCCTTCATTCAAAGGCCGAGTTTCATTCTAGTTCCGATTAAGTCTAGTCTTACGTAACCTGGAATCTAGCCAAATCGTTAGACGCGCAGTTTTTTCTTGTGTTATACAAAACTTTGTGTTACGGGAAGAATGCGAGTAGAGTACGATATTCATTGGATATAGGTTTGAAATTTTGTTGATGTGTGACTGTGGCGTCAACGTTGGCCGATAAACCTATGACCCAATGACTTAGAAAAAGCGTTGGCCTTTTTCTAATGACTTATAGCGTTCGTTTTGGGGCCAACGTGTGGAGCCGGCATTATCAGCATGAACGTGCGAGCGAACGTGCTGAGCCGCTTATCCGACCAGGAAAATAAAATAAAAAGTCGCCGCGTTTGAAAGTTTGGCCTCAGTTTCGTCATTATTTTTGATTCAGTCATCCTGTTCACTTTACTATTATCAGTAATAGAGATGGCTCTATAGAAATCACAGACTTCGGCTCACAGAATAGATCCAGACGGTTTTCCCTTCATTCAAAGGCCGAGTTTCATTCTAGTTCCGATTAAGTCTAGTCTTACGTAATCTGGAATCTATCCAAATCGTTAGACGCTCAGTTTTTCCTTGTGACAAAACTTTGTGATACGGGAAGAATACGAGTAGAGTTGATCGTTGGTGCGGATTGGATTTTGCCTCTAGAGTAAAAAAACTGGAATAAAAAATAAAATTCCCTAAAAACTTTTTACTGGTCGATTTTTCAAGTGTTTCTTTTTAACAACTACCAAACTGCTTGCTCCTGGTTGACCGAGTCTCAAAAAACGCCATAGTTATACTATGGCGTTTTTGAGACTCGGTAAACCAGAGCAGTGTCCTTGCATAATATGAACTATGAATTCAAGTATCTGTATAATTAATATTACCTCTTTACACCTAACAGCGACTGACAACTATATAAATATTTGAGTGAGGCCTTTGTTTAGCAGTTCTTGTGGTGGATTTGGATGACACTGATGACAACACCTAATTGCTTAGCCTAATTTAATATATGCCGCATTAAAATAGTCCGCCACTGTGGCCAAGATAATTGTTAGGACTTCGCGCAAAATCGTTGGCATCTGTGCGGGCGGCGAACACCGAGGTCACCTGAGCATGCACGACGCGCCCGATCAGTTCGTGGACGAGCCGAACGTTCGCTTCACATTTGCCTACAAGCACTCGGACTACTTACAGTATTGTCGTGGTTTTGATCCAAGGTATTCTCAGTATATTGAAATTTAAGGGGGAAAAACAACACCTTTTAATTACAGTCCGCTATTTTTATTTAACTTATCGATATGAGCCAAAAAATAATATTAACACCATCATCTTATCAGCCTGTTGCAGTCCACTGCTGGACATAGGCGTCCCCCAACCTTTGCATCCAGTCACTACCAGCTGCCTTCTTCAGGTCGTCTGTATTATACACACCATATATATAAATATACACCACAATATTTACACCATAATGAATCATTATGGAGGTGAAATAGGTTTCGAAAGTACACTTCTATTAGGTATCATGACTTGTGCAAAATTTAATAAGGATGAAATCGTCACTTCGTCGGCGTTCGTTGGCGGATTATTTTTATTTTATTTATTTAAAAAAATTCACCTTCAACGAGTACATTGATACTTATAAGAAAATAAACTTAAGATAATTATGCTGAATGTACAGTCTCTTACAGGCGAACACAGCATGCACAAATAAAAAGTCACTTAAGCTAAGAAAAAAAAAACAATAGTTGGTAAAAAATAAATAAAAAATAAGTGCCAAAAATGTAAAACTAAGACAATGGAAAAAGTAGGAATTCTTAAAAATATAACAATTTAAAAAGAGACTTGCGAAATCCGGCCAGCGATATGGAAATCAGAAGGAGGAATTATCACAGTGATACTGCACATAGGTAGGTGCATTAGATAATTTTGTGTAGGCAAGGTCGACAGCAATGACGGTCCAATTATTGTCATTAATGACGCAATTTATTTACAAAGCACAAAGGTCATCTGAGGGCCCTGTGAAGGGTTTTTACGGCTTTTGAAGTACTAAGAGGTAATGACAGTAGTGTCTGAGTTTGTTGCGCAAATTGACCTGGTGGTATTGTTAATTTTATTTATATGTACGTGTAAAAGTGCCCATTGTGGGTCTATTTACTGAGAAAATTTATTTTACTGACATAATTGTAATTTATTAATTAATAAGCATAAATATTTGCACGCTTACTAAAATGTAGCAAATTTTGGTGAACTTTAACTATAACTTTATCTACACGACCTACATGGGTATTTCTTATGAAATCTCAAAATTTGAGATATTATTGAAATTTCTTTTTTTTTTATAAACTTAGATATTTTTTTGCAGAGATCAGAAAAGTTGCTTTTAGAGATCTGTCCAGGGGTATTGGTCTTCCATATTTTTGTATATAACCTATAAAAAATGAGGTTTTAAAAAATAAATAAATGAGGGAATGATTAACGGAGTGAGGGAATGATTTATTATTATATTATAGTAAAAAACAACATGTACAAATGAAAGAAATTATATATTTTTTATTAATATATATCAAACAATGAAATATCATATTCTGAAGAAAATCAACTCAAAACTTTGTACTTATAGAACATAAACAATCTTTTGTACTTATAGAAAATGACCAACATAAATATATATAAACCCAAAAAAATAACAAATATACTACTATAGAGGTAACAAATGTTTTTATCTTTATACTTATTACTATTTATTTTTAAACTTTGTACTTAGCACTTCTCCAAAACTTAAATTAAAACATCTTCATATTTATTTATTAAGCATTAATTATTATTAATATTAACCTAAATTAGTCTTTTCTTGGAGTTTTTTGGTCTTTGAGATCAATGAGTTATTCAATCTTAATTTTAACATCACTTGTAGAGTCATCTAACTCTGTAATAACGTAATTCCCCCTTTTAACTAACTTTGGCGGCTTTATTTTCTGTATCACATCTTCCCATTTATATAATTGTTCATCTTTAATATTAGGCCATCTCCAAAACTTCACACCTTGCTTCATGCACCTAACCATCAAACCATCTTCAAAAACAGATAGAACTTCTCCGGGATACTTTGACGTGCCCCATTTAATCAGGACATGATCTCCAATGGTAACATTCTTATCACTGTCGGAGACAACAGTAGATCCCTCATTTTCTAAATCAATTGTATCATTTTCTTTTAACATTTCAGTATGATCTTGAATGCGCGAAGACGACGCTGAAGACAGTTGGTAATTATGCTTCATTATATCCAATTCCATTGACTTTTGAGGGGATTTGCTACGCCTCTTAGTAAATCGATTACTGCGGTGTTGTTGAAAATACCCCAAATGATAGTGGGTACAAACTTCTTCGCAATCTATGCATGAAAGTCTTCTGCACTGTAAGGTGTTGTGAAAAAATACGAACTGGCGTATTTTTTGTGTTCCCCGGAAAGTAGGAATAGTTTTGGACTGTTTTATGAGATCATCCATCAGCGAAATATCTGCTGTGGTAACTTCAAACAATAAAATAGAAGGACACCTGGATTGAAGGATAGGTTTCAATGAATTCAGGTCTACGATATCATGGCCTTCTGCCACGACTTTATCAGCTGTCCGTTTCAGGGTTCCACCGACACCGTCAGGCGCTCCCTTACCGTGCCCGGGTTCAGAATAATGCCATGAAAAGTATGTGATTTCTGGTTAGAGATCTTTTAGATGGCGACACACCATTTCGAACATAAATTTATTTTTGTATTGATTAACAGGCCCATCACTCAACATATGTAATCGGGAAATAGGTAAATGTTGTGTTTTTATCCACTCAAATATGGGTTTCAAGTGAGCCCAAACAGCCATTGTGTCATGTCTATTGTCGCTAGAGAGAGAACAAAAGGATACAGGTTTGACTGCATTATCCTTGCGCAAGTAAAGTACTCCTGTATGCATTGTTATCTGCTTCCTTCCTCCACCAAAGTGGACAGCTTGTATTTCCTCGTTATACTTACAGCAATAGTTTTCACTGTAATCTACATGAATTAAAATGTCGTTTATTGTTAAATTTTTCTTTATATTTTGAATGGCCTGATATTGATGTGCTATAGTGCCAATATGTGAAAAAAAAGTGGTAATGCTGCTTCCAGACTGAACAAGCAATTTCAATTTAACCCTATACTCTTTCTTCACGGGTTTACGAACTGTCTTTTTTTCCCATCCTTTTCAAATGAACTGACTTCATAAATCCATTGTTGATAAGTCACAAACTGATTAGGCATTGGTAAATAGTATTCCAAAGAGCGTTCCTTGCAGGTTGAACATTCCCTGAATAGACATTTTGTGGAATGCACATCGCAGGTTATTGTCGCTAAAATTGAAGTCACGTTACGAAATTTCAATGCTTTGACTTCATGCAATTTAGATATCATCAATTGAATATTGGCATGCTGTATGCATTGACAAGTATTTCGGGTATTTACGTTTTGCCAAGTAACCCAAAAGGGTCTGAATCTGCAAAAGGTTGATAAGCTTATCGTATAATTGACCGTGCTTAAAAACTTTTTATGTAAATTATGAAGTGTATCATATAAAACACGCTTTTGTTTAGATTTACCATTTTTGGATTTAAGATAGTCTTTTTTCCCCGGGCACATCCTTGAGTTTTCATCTTTCTCCAAAAATTTAATTACATCGTCCTTTACCTTCATCATTTTATCGCTTATTTTTCGAGGCTTTTGTCTTTTGAAAGTATCATGTTTAAAAAAAGGTTTCGATGCATGAAGTAACTTATATTTCTGCAATGATTTCAATTTCAACATTTCGTAATATTTTTTCTTTTTTTCATGTTTCTTTCCAAGATCTTTGTAACTAGTCTCTAGATCTCTTGTTAACGCTTCTCCAAAAAGTAATTTCTTCTTCACACTCTCAGGAACGTTTACATTCTTTAGAAGCGCATCTACTTTAGTTCCAGGCGATTCTGGGTCAGTTTTTTTTGTTTTCATTCTCAAATATCTCTTCTTATATTTTTCGCTTAACTTCACTGTATTCTTCAATTTTTTTTCCAAATTTGCAATCTTTGTATACAAAATAGCTCGTCGCCTTCGCATCTGTCGTCTATTTCGAGCAACTACATCTTCTCTAATTTGCTGCACAACTGATACTGGACTTGGTGGAGGTGTATCATCAATTATTCTTTGTAAATTTTGGTGTGCTATAGCTTTTTTATTCCTATACACTTTACTATTTTCTTTCCATTGTTTTCGCTTTTGTCTAAGTTCTCTAGCATTCATATGAATAACTGGTTTTACTTGACCTTTCTCTTTTTTCTTTAAATATTTTAATCTTTCTTTTTCCCGCAGTTTTTCCAAAGATTCAGTATTATTTTTCATTTTTTCTCGCCTTTTTCTATCATACTCTTTCTTTTTTAATTTTTTTTCTGCATCACTCAACTTCTTTTGTCGTGCCATTTTGTTTCCACATACATGCACCTGTTTTAAATTAAATACCATGAAATACAAGTTGCAAGAAATAAATAAAAAATCTAAGAAAACCGCAGAATACTGGATAAATCATTCCCTCACACGGCCGTCATTCCCTCACTCCTAAATGCAGTAAGGGAATGACTGTGAGGGAATGACGAATTTTAACTTAAGCTACAAAAACACCGACACATAACCTCAATTTGCTTGTTACATTGCGAATATGTATTTTACTCCCAAAAACGCATAAAACCAACAAATTTTAATGATAGATATTAAAATGCTTAATACATTCATGTAACGTGAGGTAATGATCGTCATAAATTTAACTTTTAACAATTTTTCGCAAAATATTTTTTTACACGAACTCACCTACGGTTGAGAAGAAATCACCATCTTGAATCATTTGAGAATGTTGCCAGGCACTAAAAACTTAAGGTTGCGTTCCTAAATATCGTTTGACACGTTCAGAAATCGAATATCCGTAATAGGATGAGGGAATGATTTTATTTGGCGGGACATATTTAAAATCGAATTATTGTTTTTATAAATTCGTTGTTGTAAGATGGAAGCTTTTATCGACAATAACAAACATCTTTCTTATATATTTGCATAATTTTATTATTAAGAATATTGATATATTTCAGATAAATAGGCATTTTAGTAATATTTTTGAACTAAGGGACAAGGTGAGGGAATGATTTTCACGGTAACAAAGTAGCCATATCTTTTTTTTCTTCAGAGGTAATACGTTTTCTTTTTAAACAATAGCGGTATAGACAGCGTACATTCAAATAAAAAAAATACTTATGTAGTTAATGCATATGACTCGGCACTAATGGCTCGGAGTAGGTATATATTGGGCATTCTAATTCACTTTTTTCTTCACCATTCGCTCTCTTCGTTCGCTCATTCGAAAAAAGTGAATTAGCCTGCCCAATATATACAAAGAGTCAGAAATCTATCTTGATTAATTGCTGTAAACCTGTGTCTCAACAGATTCCGCATTGCAAATGGTTACTGCAAAACTCGTGGTTAGAACATTGTACAAATATTTCTTGTTTATTTTGCTATAGTTATAGTTTCGTCCTACCTACTGACATGTTTTTTACTCTCTTTCACATATCAACACCATCAAAGATTACCAGTAACTCATGAAATGGTTATTTCAAGTTAAGATTATAACAGTTTATATATCGTAACAGAATTAGAATTTGTCATTTTTATAAAACCCGTTAAACATAACAGTCAATTTAATTAAACAGAAATGAAATTTTTGAAACAAAAAAACACATTACAATTAAATTGCATCTGTCCTTCTACGTTATCAACGGACTCTAAGCGTCATGGTCCCTTATTACCAAACACCATACGTAGTCTTGTTTGTGGACCCTCCAACTGCGGCAAAACAAATTTGGTTTTAAGTTTATTATTACATCAAGATGGTCCACGTTTTCGAAACCTTTATGTATACTCGAAATCCTTGTATCAACCAAAATACATGTTTTTGGAAAATGTATTGCATGAGGTAGCAGACATATCTTATTTCAAATACAACCATAACAGTGAAATCTTGAGTCCACACGAAGCATTACCAGACTCTATAATCATATTTGACGATGTCGCCTGCGAAAATCAAAACCATGTACGAGATTACTTTGCTATGGGACGCCATAAAAATATTGACTGTTTTTATATTAATCAAACGTATACCAAAATACCCAAACAACTAGTAAGAGACAATTCTAACCTTATTATATTATTTAAGCAAGATGATGTAAATCTCAAACATGTGTATGATGAACACGTAGGATCTGATATGTCATGGTCTCAGTTTCGCGAAATGTGTTCAACTGTTTGGAAAAAACCTTACAACTATGTTGTTATCAACAAAGACTGTGAAAGAAACAAAGGTTGCTACAGATTAAACTTTGATACATTTATTGTGGTAGATTAAAGTTTTTAAATAGTTGCGTGTGGTTACTAATGAATCAGTTTCATTAGAGAAGTTGAATAGAACGGAATCCTTACCAATGGAACGTAATCTCAAAGAACAAATTGTAAAATCTGCAGCAGCTGTGAAAAGAAAAGTAGACATGATAAAAGATCATAAAAATACCCATAATATGGTTCTGGAGACAATATTTAAACCAATTGTTGACCCATTAAAACATATAACAAATAATAAAAGTGATGATAAGCAATACATAAACAACGAAACAGAGCCAGTGAACCAGTCAGTAAAAAAAATAAAATATAGTGAAAGCGAGTCATCAAATGTGTCTACTAAAGATTTTGAAGATCTAGTGTACGATGATGAAAACTCGAATAACGAGGTTTGTACAACATCAAACAAGACCCTTACTACCTCACCTTGCGAGGATCATGATATAAACGACAACTCATTTAAATCTCTCCAATCGTCACCAAGTGTTGTCAATGATTCTTTATCTTGGTCCGTATCATCTGAAGTGATGAAAGATATACCTTTTGGTGTCAGAAATGAACGAGGTAAACTTTGGCTCGGCAAAACCCGCGTCCATGATGATGATCACATTCTAAAAATTGGAAATCGTAGCGTGATAAAAACCATAGGCTTGAAAGAACTATTATACAAAAAGGTACCAAATTTAGAAATTATTACAACTGAAGACTTACAAAATTATAAATTGTTACTTATGGATACTAATGCACATAAACGTCATTACGATTCCTCAAAGCCAATAAACAGTAACAAAGGATTTAAATATATGAATATTATTAAACCGCTGTTTAAGCACTCAAAAAATCAAACAAGTAGTGTAGAAAGTCTCGCACGAGGAGAAGGAATTGATATTTTAAAAGAAGTTAAAAATGATACTGATTTAGTTTACTGGAACGATCCGAACGAGTTAGTGGAAAGGCTGAAAGTACTACTTCCCTCATGGGCCGCTGGTAATACAGGAGTACATAATGAAATTTATGCAATAATCGAGGAAATGCACGAAGCTGGCATCATTAAAGAGATAAAATATATAAAGCTTCCAAAAGGAAAATTAGGCAGTATCATTTCGCTTCAGAAACCGACAAGACGGCAATGAACATAGACAAATTTGGTCACCACGTTCATAAACGTTTACGACTACCTGAATTTACTGAAATTCTTACAGATGCATTAGTAAGGTCCAATACAGGAGAGTTTGATTTAAAATCATCAAAATTAAAAGGTTTGCCATTACCTGAAAAAAATGATGAAGCCGTGAATAAAGAATACGTTGATAATGGAATTCAAGAACTTAAAAATGAAATGAAAACAGTCCAAAGTCATATAAAAAATTACCTTAATAATCTAGAAAAAAATACTTCAAACAATTTAAGTACATTGTATTACACTAAAAAAGAAATTGATCTTATGTTTGCATCAACACCTGCTCAGAATAAGAATGAGTAAACAAGACATAGTGAATGAGCTGCACAAAGCTGCGAGGAGAAATTTTATTCGACGGCATACGATCATTAAAGGAATAGATGATTTATGGCAAGCTGATCTAATGGATTTTCAAAAATATTCATCATTTAATAAAGGGTATACATACGTTCTAGTCGTGATTGACGCTTTTTCTAAATACGTATGGGTTAAGCCTTTGAAGTCGAAATCTAAAAAATGCGTTACAAATGCAATGCACAGAATTTTAAGTGAATCAACAAGACAACCTAAAAATTTACAAACAGATCTGGGTACAGAGTTTTATAACGATTCATTTAAACAACTAATGAGAAAATATAACATAAATCATTATTCCACGTACTCTGTAAAAAAGGCTTCTATTGTAGAACGAGTAATAAGAACTCTAAAATCTCACCTTTACAAATTGTTCAGTCTTTGTGGAAAATATCAATGGGTACAAAATAATTTAGATACCACCGTGCAGCGCTATAACAATACTTTGCATCGCATAACAAGGTTTAAGCCGATTGACGTTAATGATTCCAATGAAACTACAGTACGGTTTAATATTATCAAATCCCAACAAAAAAAGGTACGTTCAGAGAAAATTTTTCAAATTGGTGATTATGTTCGTATAAGTAAATACAAAGGAGATTTTTATAAAGGTTACACTCCCAATTGGTCTACGGAAATATTCCGTATCGTCAAAGTCTACCACACTAATCCTCAAACATACCAAATACAAGACAAACACCAACAAAATATTTTGGGTTCCTTTTATGGTTACGAATTGCAAAAAACTAAATTACCTGACCTTTATCTCATTGAGAAAGTAATCAAGAAAAAAGGAAACAAACTTTTGGTTAAATGGTTAGGTTTAAGTGATAAAGAAAATAGTTGGGTTGATAAAAGTGAATTGGTGCTGTAATTGGTGGTGTGTATATAAATAATTTAGTTTTGACAAGTCGTCTCACTATTTAATTATCAATGAATGAAGACAGTGGTCTACTAAACAAATTGATAGATCGTTTACCGTTTGAGTTACATTTACCTGGGTATCAGTTTTGTGGTCCTGGAACAAAACTTAAGAAACGGTTACTTAGGGGTGATCGAGGGATAAACAAGTTGGACGAAGCCTGCATGCACCACGACATTGCATACATCAATAAAGATCCAAGTGCTCGTCAAAAAGCAGACTTAGAACTTTTGAATATGGCAAAGAAAAGGTTGAAATCGAAAGATGCCGGAAAAGGAGAAAAACTTGCTTCATGGATAGTAAAAAATGCAATGAAAGCAAAGGTCAAGGCTGGACGTGGTTTGAAAACATTTAAGAAAGGAATTAAAAAAATAAAATTACAATTAAAGAAAATTAAATCTAAAGACAGTCACACTGCTATAAAATATGCTTTTGCAGCTGCAAAGAAATTATTTACTAATAAAAAAGGAATACGTTTGCCTCGGTGTATTCCTCTTCCAAAGTCTGGAGGACTTTTGCCACTTATACCTATATTCGCGGGATTGTCAGCTTTAGGTTCACTTGCTGGAGGAGCAGCGGGTATAGCAAAAGCCGTCAATGATTCTAAAGCTGCACAAAAGAGTCTTCAGGAATCTGAAAGACACAACAGAATGATGGAAGCTGTTGCTCTCGGAAATGGGTTATTTATCAAACCTCATAAAACTGGATCGGGTCTATATCTAAGCCAATCAAAAAACTAATAAAGCGGCTACCCAGACGTGCACTTACTAATTTAGATATAATAAAAAATGCTGCTAATATTCCATACTTTCGTGGTGTTTTCATGAGAGATACGTTACCTTCAAAACCCAGAAAAATTGAATGCGGTATTTTAAATTTAGATAGTAATAAAAATTCTGGCACGCATTGGGTGGCCTTTGTGAAGAAAAATAATTACGTAGAGTATTATGATAGTTTTGGCAATTTAAGGCCTCCATTAGAATTTGTAAAATATGTATGTAACTTGCCCATAAATTATAATTATGCACGACACCAAGCCTTTGGCACAACAAACTGTGGTCATTTATGTTTAAAATATTTAAGAAACTTTTGGAAAAAACATTTAAATAGCGTGTAAAATATACAAAAGTATCAGTATAAACATGTCTTTCACTGTATCTATTACCGGGAGTGGAGCCTCTTTAACTACAAACTATTCTCCAACCTTGGAACTTCAAGGAAATTATGAATGTGGTTTATTGTATTTTTCAACCTTTAATTCTATTCCTAATATAGATGAAAGAAACAACAAGTTTTATTATGGTGAAAATGAAATTATCACAATTCCTGAAGGGTCTTATGAGCTACAAGATATTTGTGATTATTTAAAAAATAATATTAAGAACACAGTATTGAAACTGACTTGTAATAATAATACATTAAAAACAAACATTTTATGCTCCAAAAATATTCATTTTAATAAAAGTCAATCACTAGGTAAAATTTTAGGTTTTGGAATGGAAACAATCAGCGCAAATATAAGTACAGACTCACAATATCCTGTAAGCATTCTATCAACAACCATCGTGCGGATTGAATGCGATGTAGTTAGTGGTTCTTTTGTAAATGGAAAAGCAAGCCATATAATTTATGAATTTGTACCTAATGTACCTCCTGGGTATCGAATAATTGAAATACCTAAAAACTTAATTTATTTTCCTGTTAACCAAAGTTCTATAAACGCTATTAATATAAGGCTATTGGACGCTGAGAATAAAGAAATTAATTTACGAGGTGAAGAAGTACAACTGTATTTACATTTTAGGAAAAATGATAAATTTCCATAAAAGTCCTTCGACATCGTGTACTGAATTCAGTTCTAAAAGAACATTCCACAAACACAGACCACTTCAGCTTAAAAATAAGCTGACTAAGAGCAATAAAGAATTTCTTAAATTAATTGGTCTGATAAAATGAATATTTTAAATATATCTCAACCAACTTCATACGATACCAGCATAGAGAGTTTCGAATATCATTCGTACAAACCATACGTAACAAGTTTCAACAAAAACGATGAAATACGCATTCCTATCAACCAGCAAGATTTGTATGTGCTACCTTCGTTGAGCAGTTTATACATCGAGGGAAAGGTTAATGTGTATAACAGCACCACCAAAGAAAAAGTATCAAATGTACATTTTGTGAATAATCCCGCACTGTTTCTGTTTCAAGACATACGATATGAACTGAACGGAGTAGAGATAGATAAAATTAAAAATGCTGGTGTAACTACAACAATTAAATCATATTTATCCTTAAATGAAAACGAATCCAAGAGCGCTCGAGTTTGGGGTTGGTCAACTACAGGATCAAATAACACTGATGGTGGAGCTTTTTCAGCATCCATACCATTAAACAAGATTTTAGGATTCGCTGAAGATTATGAAAAAATTATCATAAACTGTAAGCATGAGTTAGTATTACTTAGAAGTAATACAAATCTTAATTCAATCAAGTTAAATACAGATGAAGTTGTAGATGATATTGTTATAAGTAAAATTATTTGGAGAGTTCCTCATATCAAAGTGTCTGATCGTGAAAGAATTAATTTGCTAAAACATTTAGAGAAAGATCGGGCTATTCAACTTGCATATCGTAATTGGGATTTATACGAATATCCATTACTACCTAAGACACGTAAACATACTTGGTCAATAAAAACATCATCACAAATTGAGAAGCCTCGTTTTGTTGTTATTGCATTACAAACCAACCGTAAACATAATTCAACACTGTCATTGGCTGAATTTGACCACTGTTATGTGCGTGATGTAAAAGTCTACTTAAATTCATCATATTACCCTTATGAAGGGTTAAACGTCAGTTTTGCGGAAGATAAGTTTACTTTATTATATGAGCAGTATGCAAGATTTCAACAGTCTTACCACGGTCGTCGACCAGAGCCATTGCTGAGTTTAAAAGAATTCAGAGACATTGCTCCTTTATTCGTAATCGACTGTTCGCGACAACACGAAACATTAAAGGGTTCAATAGACGTTAGAGTTGAAATCGAAACGGATCAAGAGATACCAGATCAAACAGCTGCATATTGTTTAATTTTAAATGATTGTGTGTTTGAATATAAACCATTAAGCAATATAGTAAAGAAGTTATCATGAATAATAATACAGTGATTGTTGATTTACAAGGTTTCAAAAATCGTAAAAATGAATTTTTAGTTAAAGAATTTGTTATAGTGACTTTAGAATTTACCTACATATACTTGATCAAACCTCCTTATCCATTTACTAAGTTAACAGAGGAAGAAAAAAAACAAGTTCGTTGGATAGAGCGTAACAGAGGTTACCAGTGGAGCGAAGGTTACATTGACTTCAGAGAATTTCATAGAATTATGAAACCGTTCTTAAAAGATACCAAAATTCTTGTAAAAGGTGAAGAAAAGATTAAATGGGTAGAAGATATATGTGGCCACAGCAATATTGTAGATATAAGTTATACGGGTATCCCCAAATTAAATGATTTAAACATTTTTTATAAGAATAATATGTTTAATTGTTTTTCTCATAAAAATAAATGTGCTCTTAAGAATGCTTTATGTGTGAAAAAATGGTGTTTTCTAAACGGTTACACATTTTGGGAATTTTAAATTATCACTGGACTTGATTATTAATTGAATTGTTTGGTTGAGAATAAATTCATTGGTAAAAATACATCTTTTTTTATTTTATTCTACCTACCTATTAATAGTTTAACAAAAAAATTAAAAGAAAAACACATTTCTTTAAAATATATTTATTTCGATTTATTTGACATAGTGACTAATTTTATTATTATAAGAATGTTGGAAAGTAAGTAGAAATAAATAGATTGAACCCTTACAATATTTAGATATTGTATTTATTTCAATAACTATTACAAGAAATAATTTCAATAAATATTACTTTTTCTTATCTGGGAAAAATGTACCTTCTTCAACAAATTCCGCTCCTGCTCGCTTGATGAACTTGCGCAGAAAGTTCAGTTCGTCGGCATCAGAATCTGTTTGGTACTTGAGCGACAATACCGCTTTCTGCCAGCGGTCCCTTGCCGCTACCGACTTGATCTCCTGCGTGTTGTAGAGCCGGAGCTCCACGAACAGGTCGCCAACCAAATTCGCGGTGCGGCGCAGGCTCCCGTCTGCAACGCGGCGCGTGAGCACGGACTGCAGGGCAGGGGCGGTGCGCGCTCGGCTGATTTCGATCTCCGATGCGTCGTCCAGGTCCAGGTCCCACCCGTCAGGCCGAGCTCGTTTCTCCACGCGTTCAGCCGGCTTCCGTTTCGTGGTTCTCTTCACCGCTTTATTGCCACTGAAAAGATAGAATTTAAAACATATTAATAAACTATCACTGTATCTTAGATAATTAAAAAATATGTATCTGCTCACGTGCAACCTTAGGATTGTATATAGCTGAACTATAAATATATTACAAAGGGTTAGCATAAACAATCATCGTAACAAGTTAATATTAAACTGCTTTAAATAAAAAAGTATAGCCTTGATTCAAATTATTAGCTTTAATTTTACATTTAAACTCACCGCTTACTAGCTTTGTCGTCGGAGTCGAAGATTTCTTTTTCTGCGCTCACCGCTGATTTTCTCTTGCATGCTCCAGACTTTTTCAACGTTTTACTGGTGCTGAAATCGTTAGATTGGTATAAATACAAATTAATGTTGCATATATATTGCTTACAAAAATATACTCGTATCGAAACCAGAAAAGTGCAGTCAGATGTACAACACTTAACTCACCGTTTTTTTGGGCACTCGTCGTCAGAGCCGAAAATCTCCGTTGCAGGCTTCCGTGCTCGTCGGCTGGTGTGCTCGTCTTCTGACTCTGAACACTGCTCGTATGCAGCTCGTGCCTTGTTGTTGTACTCGATGTCAGACCTATGTTCATAAAACATATAACATAACACATTTTCAAAGATTCAGACAAAGTAAATCAATAAAAAAAAACTTACGAACATGATTATTTGCTGCGAAGAATCCTCTTGATGTAGCACTATAACTGAAGACTTAAGTTTCTCGATAATTACCACGCACTGTCACTGATATTATAGATTATATCGATTTTAAGCTATCGATATATACAAAAATATTGCCTATTCAGACACATGGGTGCTAAACAATTTGAATGTAAAACTCCAATGTGTGAAGGTAACAATTTACGAAAAACAACCTCAAAAGTTGCTCCAATAAAAGGTTTGCTATCACTGCCTAATAATTTTCAGGTGTCAGCAATAACAAATTTTGACAATTATTTTTCGTGAAAAATAAAAATATTGTGTTAGTCTACGTCAGCGTTATAGTTTGATTAGTACAGTTAGCGTTAAATGTTATTTGAAAGTTTTTGTGTAGTAACACAAAAATAAATATTTATACTATTTCTATAATTTTTGCACATTTATTGTTTTATGATTTACTGTAGAAACTGTATGCCTAAAATGTATATACGAATGTAAAATATACAGACAATCTTACTACTTAAAGGAATCTCACTTGCATTCAATTCCAATCCATAAGCTACAACTGATAACCAGCTTTAGAATTAAACCGAATCTTTAAAGGTTCATATTTTTACTGCCGACTGTACTTTTGTTAAAAATTTGCATAATGATTAGTTATGTCGCAGTTAGGTAAAAAATCGTGTTGCACGTATTGTCCTAGGAATATAATTGGGTACCAAAACAAAGTTATAAAAACAATTTTCAGTATCTTACCTCTATAACGAACATAAATAAAACATAACATTTACTAGTTTTATCTTATTAAATAATTATTAACGAAGAAGAAGAAGTGAAATGTTTCCATCATGATTCTATCAGTTATAATCAGTTATAATATATCTAGACAATAATTTTGTCCGTAAAAGTCATATTCCTAGGTATTTACGTGCAACGCCGTTTTCGCTTTTATACTGTAACATACCTATAGGGAAACAGCCTCACCTTTAGACTTTAATAGTCAGCAATAATTAAGGTTAAGAAATAAATTTACGTAAACTGTAAAAGTACAGTTAAATCATAAAATTTCGTGAATCTTTGTATGTTATCTATCGATTATGCTTGAACACAGTATGAGATTCAAAAATGTACCTATAAAGTTCAAAAGTTAATATATTATTACGTTGAAATTATCTTTAGACGGAGCTACAAACAGAGCAAAAACATATTCAGATTTTTTATACAAAAATACTATTCCCAATTCTGCAATATTAGGATGGTCTTTTAACTTTAAAATGATCATCTAACAGTTATTTATGCGTCGATCGATATCTATGACTCCTTCAATTAACAATATCAGCTGTTGTCGTCGACTGTACGTGAAATCAAAACTGCAGCGCCTGCAAAACGGATGTAGCTTGTTTACTTATTCAAAAATATACCAAGTTTTATGCTGCAATATTTGTTATATTAGGGTTCCTTTGTCACGCTGTGTTTACGATCGTATAAAAAAGGACTTAATGCTATTATGTATTACCTACCAGTCAACTATTACAAATAGATAAGAACTATTACTTTGCGAAGAAAGATTGTTGTCTTATTTTGCTACATTATTCCTTTGGTTGAATCATCGTTTAAATAATACAATTCAAATTAACAAGTATGTTCAGATCTTGCAACGTACTTGATAATTTTGACACCAAACAGGGATTATA
This sequence comes from Pyrausta despicata, assembly GCA_963921415.1. Classification (NCBI taxonomy): domain Eukaryota; kingdom Metazoa; phylum Arthropoda; class Insecta; order Lepidoptera; family Crambidae; genus Pyrausta; species Pyrausta despicata. The sequence continues at coordinate 12,895,531 of OY992866.1, read as the reverse complement.
GAACTTTATGTTGTTCTAATAATTTTGTGAAATGTCAAAAATAATGTGTCAATTACAAATGAGATCTTGTCAATCATCTACATCAGCCTTTTAACGAGTTACATTAATTTTTTTAATAGTCTTTTGCACAACCCAAAACATCTACGGAACCTTTGTGAGTAATATCAATTTATTAAATGAATTTATTTCGTTCAAGTACAGTTATAGGGTTATCAACCATACTTTAGTAATGCATGTAACTGACAAAGATACATAATTTTTTCTTACCGAAAAACTGATGACCCTATACAGTGAAATATCATATTGCATTATCATATTGCATTATTTGTCGTGTACTAGTAAATTTTTTAGTATTTATTACCAGTCGTGGCTTTCAGATTTCAGACCTCCGAGATCTCGCGATCTAGCATATAGTTAAGTACGTTCAGAATTATAAGCACGACCAATCTGGCTTGAAATCACTCATTAGTAACCAGTGAGTTTCATGGTGCTGAAATTCTCATTAACATAAACGTACTATCAAATATTACTATGTGCTCTTTGGCAAGATTACGGATAGAAAATTATGTCGGTACGTTCAGAATTATAAGCACGACCAATCTGGCTTGAAATCACTCGTTAGTAACCAGTGAGTTTCATGGTGCTGAAATTCTCATTAACATAAACGTACTATCAAATATTACTATGTGCTCTTTGGCAAGATTACGGATAGAAAATTATGTCGGTACGTTCAGAATTATAAGCACGACCAATCTGGCTTGAAATCACTCGTTAGTAACCAGTGAGTTTCATGGTGCTGAAATTCTCATTAACATAAACGTACTATCAAATATTACTATGTGCTCTTTGGCAAGATTACGGATAGAAAATTATGTCGGTACGTTCAGAATTATAAGCACGACCAATCTGGCTTGAAATCACTCGTTAGTAACCAGTGAGTTTCATGGTGCTGAAATTCTCATTAACATAAACGTACTATCAAATATTACTATGTGCTCTTTGGCAAGATTACGGATAGAAAATTATGTCGGTACGTTCAGAATTATAAGCACGACCAATCTGGCTTGAAATCACTCATTAGTAACCAGTGAGTTTCATGGTGCTGAAATTCTCATTAACATAAACGTACTATCAAATATTACTATGTGCTCTTTAGCAAGATTACGGATAGAAAATTATGTCGGTACGTTCAGAGTTATAAGCACGACCAATCTGGCTTGAAATCACCACTTTATAAGTAACCGGTGACTTTCATGGTGCTGAAATTCTCATTAACATAAACGTACTATCAAATATTACTATGTGCCCTTAGGCAAGATTACGGATAGGAAATTATGTTGGTACGTTCAGAGTTATAAGCACGACCAATCTGGCTTGAAATCACCACTTAATAAGTAACCGGTGAGTTTCATGGTGCTGAATTTCTCATTAACATAAACGTACCTACTATCAAATATTACTATGTGCTCTACGACAAGATTACGGATAGAAATTATGTTGGTACGACCAATCTGGCATGAAAGCACCACTCCATAAAAAGTGACCGGCGAAGTTTCATGGTATCAACATTTTCATAACAATGCGGATAAAGCGTACCTAGCCATGCGCGGCCTTTTTATCAATGCTGTGTAAGTTCTGATAGGAAATTATGTTGGTGCGACCAATCTGGCATGAAAGCACCACTCCATAAAAAAGTGACAGGTGAAGTTTCATGGTATCAACATTATCATAACAATGTGGATAAAGCGTATTTAGCCATGCGCGGCCTTTTTATCAGTGCTGTGTAAGTTCTGTTGTGATACATTTCAGTTTTGTAATATTTAGGTGTATATTGGGCAGGCTAATTCACTTTTTTCGAATGAGCGAACGAAGAGAGCGAATGGTGAAGAAAAAAGTGAATTAGAATGCCCAATATATACCTACTGCTCGGGAATCAAATTTCGAAATTTGATGAGAAATACCCACATACATTGTAACACCCAAAATACGCAAATAAACGCATTTGCATTTAGAAAAAAAGGAATTTTGTTGGAATAAAAGCGGTTACACAATTTTGTCATATTATTCTAGTATTTCAAAATAAATAAGCAATTGACAGTGATAAATGTTATCAATGATTAACATAAAGGAAATAAAAAAAGCCGAAGCCTGGCGAATCATGTGGCGTCCCTAATTATGATAGAGATTCACCCCTCTACTATAAAAGAACTAGGGCCTAGTGACTAGGCAGTATTTATGCCTTGTTTCAATAATATCCTTTAGGTTATGCCATTTGCGCTGTCATTCACTTTGAATTTTTCGGCTTAGATTTAAACAAGGGATAATCGCTGCGTAATTCTTTTGTAGTAAAGGGGTTAGTATTTTCATTCAATTAGCGTGAAAAAAATTATCTACATAATATTTTATTATGTAATTAGATCCATAAGGACCTCCCAATATCACGCGCCTAGGGGGTACCTAATAAGGGGTAAGATCTCATGCATTCGTACTTTTTCCGCACGATAATTCGTATGTATCCAGCTAAATCGAATCCCGCTTTAAACATAAAATAATAACTTAAAATAACTGTTGACAGGTGCATTTCATGACATCTACAAGATCATTCGTATACCGATATCAAACTTCGACTGGTCAGAACCACTTACAGTCAGAACAGACTTGTCAATTCCAAACCATGACTTGTAACTTGGACAGAAACCTAACACAACTATAATTTAGTTCTTTATCAAAGTAATTGTATCCAATACATGACTTGCAATACCATAGATAAAAGATAATGGCAGGAGCCGTATGGGGCAGTGACGCAAGCGGACCCAAGGTCGGGGGTACGGCCGTGTTTACACGAGGTAACTAATTCTGGTAATGAATTGACTATTTCATAGCAGAAGGTGAATTCGACATTTGTCTCACAACTAGTGACTGTGTTAACCTGGCGATGATATTGTGACTAAAGCAGATGACGAGCGACATAATCTGTCGAAGCGACAACATCTCCTGGATGGAGATAGGATATCACGTGTAGTCTAGAAACGCGTCGAGTGTTTTGTTGGTGTCAGTGTTGAGTTTTCAGGTGCATCTTCTGTGTCACATAGTGAGTTGTATTGTAGGTCCTGCGACTTCCAGCTCTAGTTTTTTCAAGTGGTTACAGTTGTATGTATTTGGGTTGCTGCGCTGGCGTTGTTTAGTGGAAAATTAAAGCAAAATAATTAACTTTTTCAACTTCAGCCATGGATTTCCGCAAAGTTTCGCCTGATCCCATCAACTAGATGATTTTATTAGTGAGGATTAGACGCCTTAGGGTCTGATTCATCTCGTTTGATAATATATCATCATAATCTGACGTAAGACGTCCACTGCAGAACAAAAGCTCTCCCGAAGATTTCTTGGTCGTTCCATCTAATTAATTTGTGTAACATGGAAATGTCATTAAGAATATGGGTTGCCAATAAAATAGGCGACCTATACGATCCTGCTTAATTTTGCTAAGTGTTGTAGAATAAAAAATCATATCTGACTGACTAAATAAACAAATTACAGTGTAGAGACGCAGGGTCCTGCCGTAGAAAGTTTCTATACTGCAAAAAATAAACAAATTACAGTGTAGAAAGACAGGGCTCAGACAGTTCCTATACTGTGTAGAGACGCAGGGCCCTGCCTCAGACTATTTATACATTGCAAAAAAATAATTAAATCCATCTGTGTAACCCCCTTTACATTATTAATTACTTAACAGTCGAAGCAGATATAATGAGGAATTGACAGTTGACCCAAACCCACAGATAAGTGGACAATGTGACCACTTTGTTAGGTACCCACTGGATATAAATAATACGTTTCATTAATTGGCTAAAATATGTTTGATTAGATCTGTCATTGCTTGTGGCGCAGTGGTGTCAGCGCCTTTGGTCGTGATACCAAAGTTAAGGAACCTAGGCGTGGGATGGGTGACCATTCCTACCATATACGTGACGTGAAATTAAAACACTCTTAAAGAAAAAACGAACTGCCACAAGCGGGGCTCGAACCCGCACCTCTCGCAAGCCGGGCGATTGCTCGCTCAATTGAGCTACCGTGACACTTACTCATCGGTCCGAATTTCTTTAAGTGCTCCTTAGGCTGGAACCAGCCATAATTTATCAATGTTGTGGTTAGATACCTAAAACATTAGAATGAAACACCTTTACAGCTGTATAACAATCGGTTAAGACGAATCAGCAAATTAATTAAGTATCTAGGTTATAATAAGCATTAACAATGCATATTTTTTTACAATTTTGCTCCCAATTAAGAGCCCGGCTTGCGAGATTACAGATGTGCGGATTCGAATCTCGCCTGTGGCAGTTCGTTTTTTCTTTAATTGTGTTTAAATTTTACATCTTAAAGAACTGCATTGTTGATGCTAAAAACATGTTAACTTAACATATAAGTGATGTATATTTTCATGCATCTTCGTGCTTCAGAAGGCACGTCACGCTGTTGGTCCCGGTATAGGCTTCACGACAATATCGATAGATATCAGTCTGGTCAGAGTCTCGAGTGGCCTAATAACGCCGTTCGGTAAGGATGGTCACTTACCTTACAAACAAACAACCCCTCTATATGACACTAGACATGACTGTATTGTTTCAACTGTAATACTGGAAAATAAATAATTATATTATGATGGTTAATTAATTATAATGTAAAAGTACCTATATTGAATAAGCAATTGTTGTGCAAAGTAGTGCTCTCTGTCTGTCTGGGTGTCCACGGAAGACCAGCGTCGTGGCATTCCTGAGATGCTACGACGCATGCTGAGTGGCGCACCTTTTCAGTATTTTGCGTATGTGCATTTGAATATGTGTTTTTCTATTTTGTAAAGTATGTGATACTGAATAAGGAAGTTATCTTTCTTTCTTTCTACCAACTCGCACTGAACCCGCGTGGTGGAGTATGACTCGTACCATCGCATAATTGAGATGTCCAGCATTGGGACGTATATAGGCCGATGAGATGTCCAGAGTCATTAAAATCTCTAAACAGAAATCGAAGTCCCTTCACCTGAAAATCCTGAAACACTTGAATGTCGTTTTTAATTAGGGCATTGACAGTTACATACTACAGTATTTGTTTAAACAAAATCCATTCATGAACTCCTAAAGAGATAAAATTAATGAGGCAGCTATTTTAATTAATGTCTTAAATTCTGAGTTAATTATTATTTATTATTATTTATTTATTATATCTTTGAAAAGTATCAGGTGTTGTAATAGTGGTAAAATTGGCGATGAAATATTGTTTTTACGACCTTTATCGTTCTCCATCACAAGAATACGCCTAACAGAGGCATGCTCCACACCGATCTCTGATACGGCTCCATAGGCTACCTCTAGATGGCGCTGTTAGCCTACTACCGTACGCGAACCGCGGTATATGAGATTTAGATGCAGAAGTATATAGATAAAAAAATCAAGATGATGTCTATCGGACGTTGGTCCTCGACTATAACACCCAGTCAGTATGAAGTGCATCCCTTTAGCTACTTAAGTCTAAAAATTATTTAACGCAAAATCTTATTAAAAGAGACAATTTGATTGGCGATAGCTTTTGTTAGTTAGGATGATGACTTATGATTTAACGCTGAATATTTATTGTTTGTTTCAGAATAGTGCTTTGTTACGTTGATAATAAACGTTTATTTTTAGTCTGAAACTTTGTTTGCTTGTTACATGAATTATGAGGAAAACTCTTTCGAGGAACAGCGAAGCAGTATAAAAGGTTAACACCTGTATTGTTACCCGTGAGTTTTCCAGAAACTCAGTCATTTTACGTCTTTTACTAGTTCTAACAATGAGTTAAAATAGAATGAATTTTGTATGTATAGGGTAGGGCAAGGCACAATTTTGGTCGATACTTCAACTGGCTATCTTGGTTGCCTTAAAAACATCTTAAAAAACCATTTATAACTACATATTTGTGAAGGACTAGGACCTATTACTGATGAATTAAAATCTAAATTAGACGCATAAAGTCATAAAAGTCATTTATAGACCCACATGAGGCACTTCGACAAGTCCCATAAAACCCTACAACAGCTTCGGGACAATTTGTGGGCTGGTTCCGTGAAGATGCTTTCCGACCGACCGAAGTTTCTTGCGAAACTCGGTCATATTAACTTGATGATAGAGCTAGGGCAATCTGAGATGTCCCCCCGCAAGGGGGCGCGTTGGGCCCACCGTGTAGGCGGGCACGCTGTCGGAGGTTGTCATGGACGTAAAGGATTAGCCAGCACCCATGTCACCTCCTAGATAGGGAAGGGATACCGCAGGTTTTTGGTGGATAGTCCCCTCTCCGGATTTTTCCCTGGAGCGGAGTCGCGTCCCTTTTAGGACGCTGGGAGTCCCACACACAGCTGAGGCCCCTCGACCTCGGTTATGGCTCTTTAAAGGGTTTTCCTGCGATAAAAAAAGGGCAATCTGAGATGTTGTGTTTGGAAATCCTAACTTTTGTACCCAGTACCCTCTATTTTGCACATAGAACTTTTTCTTGTCAGTATTGCACAATGTATTACGTTGATGACATATTATGTTTGGTGTTCAGTCTCCATGGTGACGGTGACACATCCATGTTTCATGATAATATTGCAGCCATCGATTAGGTGAATCGAATATTAATGAAATCGACTTACAAATGATGGCTGATACGATCTACGTAGCTATTGTTCAAACAGTTAATGTAAGGTAATTATTTGTTTGTCAGACCAAGAATTTTAACCTTTAGTTACTAGTTATTATTTTGTGCTTATAACAAATAAATAAATATACAACAACATCACATACATTGATCGGACTCCGTGGTAAGTAGCTTAAGCACTTGTGTTACAGATATCAAAATCAACGGTGGTATTACAAATTAACTTACATAATAAACATATAACACCCAGACCAGTACAAACAGACATGTTCATGCACACAAATGTGTATACAGTGCGGGGATCGAACCCGCGCGACCTCTTGGTTAGTAGTCAACTTCTTGACGATTACACCAAAGTGGTCATCAATGGATCAAACTTAATAAGAGGGTTTTTTTTGGGAATATAGGGGGTTCCTTTTCCGTAAGAATTTGTATTTATTATGTTATATTATTTTGAATTGTCCATCTTATATAAAATAAGCGTTCAATCCGATTTCTTTGGTTCATACAAAAGAAATCTAAGAACTAGACTTAATAGTCAAGTTATAAATTATTTCTTTATAACCTTCAATAGTATGTAAGATTTACTTTTTGTGCCCCCGAACGACATCGAGTGAGGAGAGTGCTGGAGCTCTGTACTACAGGCCCCCAAGCCTAGTTCAGACTCCAGTTCTCTCACAATCAAATCAATTTTATCCATAAAATGTAATTTTAATGTGCTGTGATGGTTGTGAAAGAAGAAATAAATACTTTTATTATGATTGTTTTTATTTTTGTTTTATTATTGTATAATTATCTGTGACGACCGCTTGGTGCAGTGGTCCTCAGGTCGGACTTCTAAACCAAGGGTCGCGGGTTCGAGCCCCGCTCAATACAAGCGTAAGTGTGCATGAACATGTGTGTTTGTACTGGTCTGGGTGTTTTCTATGTATAATATATGTATTTATTTACAAAAAAAAGTATTTAAGTATGTTTATCCGTTGTCTAGTACCCATAACACAAGCCTCGTAGCTTTATTTGAGACTAGAGAATTTGTGTGATTGTTGTGAAATATTTATTATTATTATTATTTTTATCTGTCCATGGACGATGTCTAATAGATATCATGGTATTTACCACCATACTGCGCAGTTCTTTACATAACGTATAACGATTTTTGATAATGGCGAGGCCTTGTGGAATATTATTGCGAATTCGCGATAAAATTAATTTGTAATGTCAACATTTGAATGTAAGCTATGGTGATAAGTAGATACTAAGATCTGTTTAGGCCGGCTCCACAAGTTGGGCGAAAAATTGGCCCGAAAACAAAGGCTTTTGGCCATCAGAATTAGAGTAAAAAGCATGTAGTGCATTTTATGTCGTTTTCATAGTTCTCTTTTTATAGTGGCTAATAATAGAATGATTATTATATATACTATACCAAGCACCAAACTCTTTTTAATCTACTGTAATAAAAATTCTTTGTGCTGAGTTTTTCTCTCTTTTTAGTTAGCAATAAAAGCGTGTTTTATTAACTATAATTTATATTTTTTTTAGTTAATAAGGATAATGGAAAACTTATCAAATTATTGCATTGTCATCATTAATTGATTGATACGTGTGCAAAGTTAATGAAAATTGAGCTCAAAGATTCCGTTACATACATACATACATACAGCCCGAGCTAATGAAAGCGTGCTAAAAAGCACCAACAAAGCACCAATCAACGTTGAGGCTAACACTTTTTTCTTTGTTCAATCATTGGTCGATAGGTTTTTCGGTCATCGTTGGCGCCATAGCGCGTTCCTGAGGGTAGAGAGCCGTAGACTTAAAACTCAGAAGGTTACAGTGTTACACCCTATGGCTGTAAAACATGGGGTTCCCAAACTTATTTTGTGTACTGCCCACTTTGAGAATAAATTATTTCTAGCGCCCCCATTATTATTTTTTACACCCTATGGCTGTAAAACATGGGGTTCCCAAACTTATTTTGTGTACTGCCCACTTTGAGAATAAATTATTTCTAGCGCCCCCATTATTATTTTTTCACATATAAAAGAGTGGAACTCACTACCTGCGTCAGTGTTTCCCTGCAATTACAACCTAGGAATCTTCAAAGCTAGAGTGAACAGGCATCTTCTAGGTGAGCTCGCTCCATCGTAGACTCAGTCTTTGCTTCGTTGGGCTTAGTCTTGGGTCAAGAGCAAACCTATCCCAAATAATAAAAAAAAAAAATACAAAAACCACTATAACATCAAGCCTACATAGAAGCCTTATATTATTTGTATCTTACCGCCCCCCTTTAGGCTTGCAGCGTCCACGAGGCAATGAAAGCATGTAGGCCGTTAATCCTGCGCTTGGAGTGGGGCTGTCATCATCATCATCTAAAGTATTACATACCGCAAGCACCGGTAGTTCATTTATCCTTTAAAATGTGTTCTCTTCGGCCATGTTGGATTGTTGCCTTCTCACCACACTATGACGTAAGGTTAAATAGTCGAAGGATGTAAGTGCATTCTAATATATTTCAGTCTAGGTCAAATTTTGAGAAACTCTATACAACACTTTTTGAACGCATTGAGCCGCATTCTGAATGCAGGTATACTATAGTGTGGAGGCCACAATACGAACTTTCTGTTTGTTACGCTTTCACCCCTAAATTACTGAATAGATTTAGGTGAAATTTAATAAGCATAGAGAATGGTGACGACTATGTATGTGTACCAATTTTCATCCAAATCTGTTCTGTAGTTTAGACTTGAAAGCATAACAAACAGAAAGGAAATTGTCGTATTGTGATCTCCACCTTATATAACAATAGAATGCCATTTATGTCTGTGATTAGTAGCTCAATAAATAATATAGAACAAATTTCTGTAAATATACCATCGTGTAAATCGATTGATTTTGCCTGGTCGATCAATTTTAATTTAATGTACGGAACACTACATCCACGTAACACATACATTCTTAGGTAACTATAAGCCCTTATTGATTGCTATGTAAATACCTGATATTACATACTGCGTAGTAATATAACAAGTTCCTTCGATTAAACCAAGGTTGAAGGCTTTTCAAAGGTGTTACATTATAATCTTATCTAAATCGGGATAAAACTATATTTAGGTATATTAGATAAAACAACAGATAGCACTAGCTATCTCAATATTTCATAATTATGTTCTACTTGTACCTGTCCACAAGTTCCTACCACATCTGTGGACCCGAGTTCGATTCCCGGACGGAGACAATGTAGAGAAACCTATTTTCTATGTTGCCACGGGTCTGGGTGATTCTATAGTTAGTGCTTTTGTTGTTTCTGAATGCCAATAGGAGTACCTAAGTAAAGACTGATGTAAAAATAAGTGAAAAAGTCGGTATACGGGCGAAAGTTTTACGTGACAACGACTTTGAGTGGTAAAATAATTTTAATGTGAATATTCATTCGTATAACATGAACCGGTGTGTATGCCTATCTCTCTCACTCTGTCTCTCTCGCTCTGTCTCTCTCGCTCTTAGGCGGGTTAACTGTGCTCGAGTGGAAGGGACGCATGCCTTTCACTTTTTATGTCTGTCTCACTCGCTCTTAGGCGGGCTAACCATGCCCGAGTCGAAGGGACGCGTGCCTCTCACTCGCTCTCATTGTGAGCGCGGAACGTGAGCGGAGCGTAACGCAGTTTCTTGAAGTGTCACCCGGCAAACCAATTTATAAGACGTTGTCACATCAAAAAACTTATGTTAGTTTTTAACACGCTTTTATTAGCTCGGGCTGTATGTATGTATGTAACGGAATCTTTGAGCTCGATTTTCACCAACTTCCAGAAATCGGATTAATTTGAAGTACCGATGACAACGCAATAATTTGATAAGAGTAATCCATTATCCTTATTGACTTACAAAAAAATAAAAAATAAAAGTTTTAAAAAAAACACGCTTTATATTGCTCACTAAAAAAGAGATAATAATTTCTCAGTACAAAGAACTAAGTAATGTTATGCTGAGTATGTGATATTGTCCTCATTTATTCTAAGATTTGTAAATTGAGTATAAGTATTGCATATTTTGTAAATGTTTCAAGTATCATCATTAGTTTTGAATGGATATGCAAAATTTAAATATTATAGTAATGAGAACTTAAAACACAGTAATGGGAACTGTTAAAATCGAGATTGTTATATGTTTTTTAATGCGGCGGAAGCAAGTCAAATCACACGGATACAGTGATTAAAACAAGAAAGAGTATTGTTTTTTATACAGAGAAACCCTTTGCCAAACAATGTCCGCTCATCATAATTATGGGAGTTTAAAAAAATGACCGTTTTTAACACGCTTTTATTACATCAGGGTGTATGTATGTATGTATGTAACGGAATTTTTGTGCTCAATTTTCACCAACTTCCAGAAATCGGATTTGCACACGTATTAAGTACAGATGACAATGCAATAATTTGATAGAGTTTTCCATTAACTTTATTAAATAAAAATATAAAAATAAATAATAGTTTAAAAAACCAAAAAAACACGCTTTTATTGCTAACTAAAAAAGAGAAAATAATTTCTGAGTACACGAAATTTATATTACAGTAGAGTTAAAAGCGTGGGGTGCTTGGTATACTCGTAGTAGTATGTGAAAATCATCCTATTTTTGGCAACTATAAAAAGAGAACAATGAAAACGTCATAAAGTGCATCCCACGCTTTTAACTCTACTGTAATATAAATTTCGTGTACTCAGAAATTATTTTCTCTTTTTTAGTTGGTAATAAAAGCGTGTTTTTTTAGTTTCTTAAACTATTATTTATTAAGTATTTTTTGTTTTTGTTTAAATGAGTTAAAAACAGCAAAAAATCATACTTCATAATTTTCGCGACATTTACACAGTTAACTACATTAAATACAGATTACATTTAATTGTATTGTAATATTGAAATAAAGGTCAATAAAAAAACGTAGTAGAAAGTAGGAAAAACCACTGCGTCAAAATTCAAACCGGTAGTGATCGCATTCGGAAAATGAAAGTTCTTTTTTTAACCGACTTTAAAAAAAGAATAATATTATCAATTCAACCGTTTTTTTTATGTATGTTATTATATCTCCGGCATTTATAGTCTGATCTGAAAACATATTTTGAAATTCAAAAGAGTAGAATGCCCGATTGATCCCATAGAAATTCGGTTAGTCGGGTTACAATGTGAAAGTTATTCCATGGAACTTCTCAAAAATCAACAAAATTGCATACGACAGTTAATTCAAATCAAGATTATTATGGAGAACTCCTCCATTCTTAGTAATTTAGATGATAATACTGCATCCAAAACCAACCCTTATCATCGGTGTGTGGTGCCCTAATTCCGCTAATTAATTCCGTCAATACGATAATATGATCTTTAAAACTACTGAACTTCAATGCGTTTTTTTTTAATACATAGAGTGATTCAAGAGGCAGGTTTACATGTATAAAATATGAAAAAATTGCTTAAGCAAATTAGCTAGAAAAGTTATCTAACTTTTCTTTTTCTTTTGTTGGATATAGCTACTTAAGCACGCGCTGATATTTTGAATTCGCACCTTCTTCGATAGGAAGGAAACAGCCCTACTGTTTATCAATATTGATTGTGTAACATTTATGTCTATTACCGGTCTGCTGTGTCTTCTACTTACTTACTATGTCAGGTCAGTCAGTTGCGCCGCGACGCCCGCAGAGGACACACGTCTCGAGCGTTTCGTCGTGGTTTCGTTATTCGAATAACGTAATCGGAATATAAGTGATCGTTTATAGTTTCGAAGTTTTGTGTGGATTATCATTTGTGATTTATTGCTGGAAATTACACAGGTAAGTATTTTTAATCAAGTAACAATGCCGGTTAGCGCAATAAAATTATTCTGAATTTCAGATATGGTATGGCGGTGCATGTAATTTTTGTTCGCTGTGCAATATGTTGGGTGTTCTAAACATTAGTTTTGTATTGCTTGTAAAATACTCGTAGTATTTTAAATTATTTCAGTAAAATAACTCGCGTTTAGTTTTCATCGCTTTTCAGCTTGTCGATGCCTCTAATGATAACTTTCAGTAATAAGAACTGTATTAGATATCAGTATTTATCTATTTTAAAATATTTTTTGCATTGTTATGATTAATTTAAATGACAGTTAAACATTTTTAAGGGTTCCGTACCTCAAAAGAAAAAAACGGAACCCTTACAAGATCACTTTGTTGGCGTCCGTCCGTCCGTCCGTCCGTCTGTCAAGACCGTTTTTCTCAGGAACGCGTGGAGGTATCAAACTGAAATTTCTATATGATACTTAGGTCTACTGTCACTGGAAGCTGTAGAAAAATCAACCTTCTAAGCCAACGCAATCAAAAGATACAGCCGCAAATTTTCGAAACTCGCACGGGAATCAAAACCTACAGGGTACTTCCCGTAAACTTAGAATCTTGAAATTTAGTTATAGGAAAAATTACGAAAACCGTAAATTTTCAGTTACATCATGTAAAAAAAAATTGGCAATTTTGAAAATTTCAAAGTTACTACTCCTTATCTCATGAACGCGTTGAGATATTAAATTAACATTTATATTAAATACTTAAGTCTATAATACCCGTGATGGGTGAACTCTTACTTATATACCTACAGGTTTGTACGGAACCCTCGGTGCGCGAGTCCAACTCGCACTTGACCGGTTTTTTTTTGAAAACAAAATACCACATAATGCGTAAGAGTAATTTACCTACCTATTTTTCAAAAGTTTTTTAATAAAAGGTTTTTGTTAAAAACACACTTAAAGAAAAATGGATCAGTAAAAATTTCACATTATAAAAAAAAATTGCATTGTTAATGCTAAAAATAAAGTAACTTAATAAGGTTTCTGTTTAGTTAATAAGGTTTGTGTTTTTTTTTAATTAATCGAACTGTATAAACCAATTAATCGTCCAAGGCTGACAATATAATTACTAAGCAATCTCGAGGTACAATACTAACTATCCGCTTTTATTACCACCGGTGTAATTTTAAGCTCTAATGTATTAACTTTTGTTCATTGAAACTGAATAAATGATTTATTATTTATTATTATTATTTAAACTACATAGATCATTATTACATAGGTAATTATTATGAACTGAATGCGGATTGTATCGAGTCAAATCGGGTTATTTTAGTTATTTCATGAAGGGTTTTCTCATGTACCTACCAGAAAGCCGACCACCGGCCAATACTACTTCTCCGACCGACTTTCAATAGTCTCTTAACCTTCATGCACCTCAAAAATTTCATAAACCCGTTAGAAACGGGTAGGAAATTATAAAAAATAGAAATAAAATAAAGTTAAGATTAATAAGTTTTCCAGTTGACAAACACAAAACAATTATTTTTCTACGTTTCACCATTGCCTGCATACCTTTGGCACCTGCCTTTTAAAATGAATGGAATGTCAAAAACTGCCTATATAAAATAAAAACTGTGATTCTGCTTACAAAATGCCCATTGGCAATTTTTTTTTTATGTGCCACACAAATCCCCAGTCTGTTACTTAACTACACTTTCGCGATTCCAAAACAATAGTTTACCTTACCGTGTAATCTTATGAATGAAATCATGTCCGAAAAGCTGCAAAATTGACAAATTAGCATGACAAACATTTTTATCAGACCAACGTTAATAAAAAAAAAAGTAGTCCAGTCATCCTGAAGAATTTCGTTGCGTATTATTGCGCAATAGTTCTTCGATACAACACTTTTGAAGTAAGAGAGATTTTTATAAACAAACTAGGTCTTTGATATATTTGGTTAAGGTCACTACTATGGGTCATGATGTCATGATAGGGATGTCATTTTAACATTTTGATTTATGTATGTTGAATACTAAATTTGCTCACGGTTCACTGAATACGATGTAATGGAGCATTTAAATTTGCTTTAGCAAAAATGCTTATCAACAGAGTTCTGAAAATTCTGCTTCGTTCGTGGTTAAGTCTTTTTGGGACAACATCTTTGGTGTAATGGTCAAGAAGTTGACTATTAACCAAGAGAGGTCGCGGGTTCGATCCCCGTGTGCATGAACGTGTCTGTTTGTGCTTGTCTGCGTGCTTCATGTATTTATTGAAGTTTATTTGTAATACCACTGTTGATTCTGATATCTGTAACACAAGTGCATAAGTTACTTACCACGGAGACAGATCAATGTATGTGATGTTTTAGTATATTTCATCTATTAAAATCCATTTATTTACAAAAGGCTGTAGAAACTAATTTTTAATTACACAAAATTCTGATTCTCCTATTTCTGATGCTGTAAAATGATGTCACGGTAGAGTATTGCCATACAAAATCTATGGTACAGATCGTTTTGACGGATGATAAACAGTATGTCAACAATTGGTGGAGTAAAACTATTATACTCAGGTTTTAAGTCAGTTCAATGCGATTTAAATACGAAAATAAATGTATAAACTATTGTATGAAATACGCAAGACCCTCTCGAGTTTGATACGTGATAATCAGATAGCAAAGGAAATGATAACGCGTTATCTGATACTAGTGTGTGACAGGTGTGTATCTATCTACTTGTTGTGATGAGTTATGGAAAGAGTTTATCTAATTCCGCAATTATTTCGTGAATACAAATTAAAATGTAGTAGGTAGTAATTTAGTTTGGTCTCATTATTAATGAAATGTGTTTAAATGCAAATGGTGCCAAGAGAAAATTTCACCAATTTTTCTCAATATTTATAATGCTTAGTGCAGTGACTACTTACATAACCAGTAACCACATCATCATCAGCCTTACTGCTGAGCATAGTTAAGGATTTCCACTGCGAGCGGTCTTGCGCTTACCGCATCCAGCGGCTATAACAGAAAGCACGAATTGGAGAGATCGGCCAACTGCGCAGGAGATATTATAGTGCACAAGTGTGAGCGCAATACGCAAGTACACTCACTGTTCCATCACACTCAAAGTTCGGTGAGATGGCAATCCGACATGACCGGAGAGAGATCATGCGCAGGACCAACGTCTTAACGTGCGCATCGAGGCACGAGGGTGTTACACTCTCAACTTCCCGACTCCGAGTTGTTTTTGAGAAAGCCACGATAGAAAATCTCAGAAACAATTTTGACTCGACCTAGGATTCGGACCCAGGACCTGTCGGATGTAAGGCAGAAACCTTGCCACTAAACCAACGAGGCAGTCAAGGCAAGTATGTATGAAACTATCGGAGCTTATCCTCTTAAAAAATTACAAGTTCCCGTCTACCCGAAAATCTAGCGACAACCCTTGTTTTACTTCCTATTTTTAAGAGTTCAACTTATTTTCATCGTTATTCTTTTAAAATTAGTCCAAAACAATATGACTAATGATATTTTTCCAGCCAAAAACTGTATGACAGTGCCCGGCAGTGTGCCAAAATAATGTGTTTCTGGGGATCCCTGCTCCTGTCTAGTAGCCAAATTAAAACAGGTGTAATGGTTAATGTTATGCACTAATGGCTACTTTCGTCTGTTGTCGGATGTTAAAAGATATGAGCGATAGTCTGTTGAGCTATGTGTTTTGAGAAATGATCACAATACAAAGCTGGGTGTATCAATTTTTCAAACTTATAAAAAGTTCTGCTCAAACTTATAAAAGTTCTGCTGCAAATGCGATCAGTTCCTTGCGTTTTCTGCCCCTGCCCGCTCCCTCTTAAGCTTTCTGATACTCTATGCGTTTAATTTTTTTCTTCTACGAATAAATAAATAAATATACAACAACATCACATACATTGGTCTGACTCTAAGCTACTTACGCTTAAGCACTTGTGTTACAGAAATCAGAAGTGGTATTAAAATTAAACTTAAATAAATACATATAACACCCAGACTAGTACAAACAGACGTGTCCATGCACACAAACGTTTGTACAGTGCGGGGATCGAACCCGTGACCTCTCGGTTAATAGTCAACTTCTTGACCATTACACCAAAGAGATACTTCATTCGTTAAGCCTGGTTAGTGGTCCTCGGGCGGCTTAAAAACATCTGACAGTATGGATGGTCACTTACCTTACAAACATCTCCCCACCAATCCGCACTTAGCTTACGTGTGGTGGAGTATGGCTCTTACCGCCTCATAGTCGAGGTGAGGCCTCCAAAAATATTTTGATATCCCATACAAAACTGTCTATTAGCTGATCGATTTACTACGGAGAGCCAAATTTCTTTTGGAGAATTCGCCTTATGTTTCTTTGGGAAATTTTTGAGTTATACGGGCACAACACCCTCTAGCCATTACCCGTTTTTTGTAACACGCAGTATAAGCTGATAAGATGAGACGATGACAGATAAGAATAACCTCATTCTCGATTCTACATCTATTTGTCTCTAGATTTGGCCTTCACTTTACATCGAGATCTTAGCATCAGAATTTCAGGTTTAACGACACCTGTTTACTAATAATTACATATGCAGTTTTGGGGAAATTCGTACTCTATAAATAGAAATTGTGACAATTTTGTATTATCAACGAACTAGTGGTCCTCCTCCGCGACTTCGTCCGCGCTTATATAGGATTTCCAAAGACCCTGTATATGATCATAATAAAATATTGCTTAAGGGCTACTTATATGTTATCTCATCTCATCAGCCTATATACGTCCCACTGCTGGGCACAGGCCTCACCTCAACTATGAGGTGGTCCGAGCCTTACTCCACCACGCGGGCTCAGTGCGGATTGGTGGAGGGGTGTTTGTAAGGTAAGTGACCAACCTTACTGTCAGATGTTATTAAGCCGCCCGAGGGCCTCTGACCAGGCTTAACGACTAATATCTATCGATATTATCCGGGACCAACAGCTTAATGTGCCTTCCGAAGCACGGAGATGCTTGTAAATAGACGTCACTTATATGGTCAGAATGGTCACCCATCCCAAACATGACCGCGCCTTAGGTTGCTTAACTTTAGGTATCACTACCAAAGCGCAGCAAACACTGCGCCACAAGCACCTCTATATGTTATATCATTCACAAATAACTCAGCTTTATATTGGTAAAAGAGTATCGGTTTTGTTGTTCCAGAGATTAACTGCTACAATTTAAATAACAACCTCACGTAAATTCTACGTCTTTATAAATATACTAGCTTTTACCCGCGACTTCGTTCGCATTAGGTAGTTTTACCTACCAATTTTATTTCAATATTATTCAAATCTTTGGTAATTTAGGACTTAAAGCGAACAGACTCCCCGGAACGTAAATATTCCCATGGGAATGCGTTGTTTTCCCGCGGTAAAAATTAACTATGTCCTTTTCTCCGTTTCAAATTATCTCCTTACCAAATTTCATTCAAATCTGTTCAGTAGTTTAGGCGTGATTGAGTAACTCACAGACAGAGTTGCTTTCGCATTTATAATATTAGAATGAATGTAGGTACACGTGTTCAAATAAAAGTAGGTACCTAAGGTACCCACCCACAAACAGCATGATAACCCACAATCAACGATAGGTACCTCATCATTGATACCACAATTATTTAGACTGTAGTTTATTTCCACGATTTTTTATCAACATACAAAGGTCGGACAATAATACCCGCACTGATAAACCTAGCTATCTATCTTGCGACTAGGTTTCTCCCCCGGCTCCACCTGTTGTCAATGCCTTTGATACATTATCTGGATATATGGCGATTTTCAGTCAGGGTAGCGAAAAAAAAATACAAGAAAAATCTTGAATGCTAAAACATTAAAACCACTGTGTATCAAATGCCAGAATTATACTTTATTAAACTTTGTTCAACACACTTAAGTACCCATCCATACAAATAAGTAAATGCCGTCAGGTAACACGAAATAACGCCATCTAGCGAAACATTTACCTTTCAAACCTTAACAATTAATTCTTAACTTAGTCGCTATGACGCTTAAGGATTCAATTATTTATTTAATAAGTTATTTATTAAAAATAATAATGTAAACGTGACAAGTACAGACAGACAGACCGAGTTCACGGTTTTCTATGGTGATTGTAGCAATATCTGCGCCTGCGCATAAATACCGAATCACATTCATATTTAATACATAACATATTGACTGTTGTAGTATTTGTAGTAGAGTGATTAAACTAGACGTATGTATATTATTTCATTCATAAATAGTTGGTAAGTAATAAGTAAATACTCGTAGTTAATTGCATTCACGTAAATCTTGATCTTCAATTATTTTAGTGCTGGGCAGGTCGCGTGTGTCGAGGGACCGATGGCCGATGGAGAAGACGGGTCCTTAATTGGAGACTGCATGGAATCGCAGTAATCGTTCTGCGCTTTTGACCTTCTGCGCCTTTGACATTCTACGCCTTTGAGTATATGCGCTTTTGACTATGTGCGCTTTTGACAATTTGCAATCGTTGGTCTTTTTGCGCTTTTGACATTCTGAGCCTTTGACATTCTACGCCTTTGAGTATATATGCGCTTTTGACAATTTGCGATCGTTGGTCTTTTTGCGCTTTTGACCTTCTGCGCCTTTGACATTCTACGCCTTTGAGTATATGCGCTTTTGACTATGTGCGCTTTTAACAATTTGCGATCGTTGGTCTTTTTGCGCTTTTGACATTATGCGCCTAAACGTCAGAATATGTTTCAGAACGTATAACACCCTTCTCTTTCATCGGGGTTAATGAGAATAGAATTATGATTTGTAGCGCTTCTGTCGAGCGGTATGCAAGATCAAAGACCGTAGTTAGGCTTATTTTATAGTCCTTCAGCTGCAGCTGCTCATATTAGGCATCACTGAACACAGTTTACAGTGCAAGAGTTCCAGTATTTATTAAAGTTTATTAAATATCACAAATAAAATATAGTTCGGCGCGACACGTATACATACTCGCGTAATCAGGAAGAAAAAACGTGTGGCCCAAAAATGTCTTTGCGCACCAATACTTCACATAACGAGTGCATCCGATGCGTTACCAAGGAAGGGCATAATGGGCAGGATGGGAGATAAGAAAGGATAACTAGACGCTTGAAAGTAAACAAACCACCTACATTTGAGGCTTATAAAAATACCTAGTTACGAAATCCATCATCTGTATAATTAATCTAGTGACTAGTTATCATGGTGTCAAGTGTATTCTCTGTGTCAGCCACGTGGTCGCCATGCGTTAGTCAGCATTGTGCGCCAGAGACACGGTAATATTTATTACCGTGCCAGAGACGTGTTCAGGCCTTGGAAGGTCATTTGTGACTGGATATGGAATTCAAATTTAATTAAAAAAAAAATTCTATCTATGATACAAAATATCACTTGTGACGGTAAATTTGAGAAAATAAGAACATGTCTCCTTATTTTTTGGGCCCTACTTCGACCCCACACCCTTAACATTTATATGGAAAAATAACGTTTGCCAGGTCATCTAGTTTTTATATAATACATAACTCCGTTAAAGTATTTAAGAAAATAGATTTTTATGTATTATCGCGTTTACGTGTAGTATTGAGGTACCACAGATTGGACCTTTCCCAAAGTGGGCGATGACGCCCCCTTGTGGGCGCTGCAGGCCTAAAGGGGTGCGTTAAAACACCCAGAAAAAAAATAGGGCGTTTTGTAGAGGTTTGGGGGTGGGTGATTTGTAATTTTATTTAACAATAACACCGACTGCATGAGCTCTCGACTCTCGACTACAGTTTGTGAACATCAACTAATATAAGTTAAGAGATTTCTCAAACTCGTTTTTAAGTTGGTGAAAAAAAGGGGGCGCTGAAAATAGTTTATTCTCAAAGTGGGCGACACACAAAATAAGTTTGGGATCCCTGGGATTAGACTGTTTTAAAGATCATACTCCGAATACAGCCCTGGCCAGTTAGCAAATCTTACCCTTATGACGCCACACTCTTATTTCATTTCTCATGAATTAGATGCTATTTTTAAGTCACGTGTTGAATAAAAACGTTTCAGCATAAAAATAAAAGTTTCAGAAGAAATCCCGCTTCTGTTATCACTCAGCAGTGTTTCGGGAAACCAAATACCTAAGTGTTTCCAACCAAGTATTACTAAGGTAGACGTTTGGTTTAGTTTTAAGGTTATATTTTGAAGTTATTTTAACGTTAAAACGAATGGTAACGTTCAAAAGCTTTCCATATACGAGTAAATGTCAAAAAAATTGTAGCACCGCAAACATTTCACTCTTGCCCTGAGGTATGACTGGTAGAGAAGGCCTCATGGCGTTAAATCCACCTTTTGTGCAAATTTTATTTTGCAATAAAGATTAAATTCATAAATGTAAAAGAAAATTGTAGATAAATACGTTTTGATAGGCAAAAAATCGTTTTCTATTTACTGAAATAGTAAAAACGATCATAAAACACATAGTACTGATTACTTTGTAATACCTTGTTAATGTGTAGACAATATGGGGTGTCAGATTCAGAAAAAAAATCAACCGAAATTTTGGGGTCCCATCGATAAGTTAAATAAAAATAGCGGATTGGTATTAAAAGGTGCTGTAATTCGCCCTCAAATATACCGAGAATATCTTGGATCAAAAACCGCGACAATATTGTTAGTAGTCCGAGTGCTTGTATGCGAATGTGAAGCGAACGTTCGGCTCGGCCGGGAGTAGGTCGCACGCGATCGTGCAGGTTCGGGTGACCTCGGAGTTCGCCGCCCCCGAAGATTCCAACGATGTTGCGCGAAGTCCCAACAGTAACCGTTTTGTTTCAAATACTTTGAATTTTAGCAAAGAAACATGGATATCTGCTCAAAAATCAACCTCGTTCATTGTCTACTGTTATAATTAGCGTTTTTCTTTGTATAAAAATAGTAGCTTGTCACGGATGTAGGTCGACCTGTCTAGTTTGATGGATGGGACAAACAGCCAAGTTACGCAGCACGTGTCACCAATACACCACCTGCGGTGTTTTTGCTAACTATAAGGCTCAGTGCACACCTGCGGCACACGGTCGCTACGACTCGCGACTGTCAGCGATTTGGCAGCGGTGATCGGTTGACTGGTCCATGGAGAGTCGCAGCGAAAGTACTGCGCGTGTGTGCCTTAGCGGTAAAATATACTTGACGCAATCAATGAGACCAAAAAAAAAGCGTAGTATAAGCGTACGGATTAAAGAACATAAAGCCGACGTAAAACATAGACGGAACGCAAAGTCTGCAGCACAGATTACTAAATAGTTACTACGTAACAGATAAATCACTCCATAGAGAAATTTCAATACCTACAGCGTTAATAGACTACTTTTTCTGCCGCGTACAAAAATGCACCTACATCTTTGAGTATAAAGTCACTATTGCTTCGCAGCTGCGCGAGACCAAGTGACGTGAGACCTAGCGACAATCGAACTAGGGTTGACACAATGTTTATTGTTGAGTTAAAAAAGTGTAGGTACCTACCTACTACTAGATTTTGCATTAAGGAAACATTATTTCGATTGTAACTACTTTGTAGTGATATTTGTGTCAGAGAAGAAATAAAGATATTTGTATTTATATTATCTATCATCCTTATTTTTGTGTACATACGTAGGTACATACGTACAAACGCGCCATGTTTTTTTCTATTATTTGTGATCATAATGAAAACTATTTAAAATGAATGATTCTTTATTCTTTATCTACATTTCATTTTATTTTTCATATTCCTAAATTTTCTAACAAAAATACCTAGGTACGTAACACGAATAATTATAGTGCGTCGTGAGCGCGTCCGACGGTTGTTGGCAGTCAACTGAATCGGCACTGCAGTCGGTGCCGGCGAGAGTAGGCTATTACCGCGCGCAAGTACATCGAGTGAGAGAGGCCTGTCTGCAGTGAACATGTATTAGACACACCCAACCACTTCATACGCTTTGATCAACCGAAAGTCCTTGCAAGAGAACGTCGTTTTCTTCATCGCATGCTCCGTGAGGCCATTGAAATTAGAAGACACCCTAATTTTAATAGAGAAGATGGTTGGAAAATTCCACCAGCTTGGGATCCTGTTTTAGCCAAGACTCAAGCTAGACTCCGCACTACAGGACCTCAAGATACTGTTAGCTCATTTTGTGTAGATGTAATGGCGGTATACATTTTTTTTCAAAACTATGTAATGACAACTAACACCTTAGTCTACTTGGGACCACGGACGCTGAAAAGGGTCCGAAACGTTAGGTGAAAATAAAATGTAAATAAATCGCGAAATTATCCGTTTGAAAGTGTATAATTTCAAAGCAAAATAACATGAACCGGTGTGTATGCCTATCTCTCTCTCTCTCTCTCTCGCTCTGTCTCTCTCGCGCGAAACGTGAGCGGAGCAGCGTAACGCAGTTTCTTGAGGTGTCACCCGGCAAACCAATTTATAAGACGTTGTCACGTCAAAAAACCTAAGTTAACTATTAACACAACGCGATAGTGAATAAAGATTTTATAGATGTCCCAAAAAGTAGAGTCAAACTGAAATCAAGTGGAATCACTGGAATCATCGTTATATGAATATTATAATTTTTTTTAATAGTTTTCAAGTTCAAACGTGTTTCATATTAAGCGTTTGTACTATATTAGTAGAATCAAAGCAACTGTTCCGAATTTATTGCTTGTCAAAATAACACGAAACTCTTCTTGAAATCTGACACTCAAAGGATCTCTCAAATAACGACGGAAAAATAAATACCCAGTTCCACTTAACCAATCTAACCTCGCTGTCAGCTCGAACCACTTAAGGATAACCTATGTTAATTAGAAGTCTAATAATAACTGAAGTCTAGACACCAGATGTAGGTAATGAAAAATTTTTTTATTTATTCAAGTTAATCGGCCCTTTCCCCGTGAGTCAGGATTGGTCGATTGAATTTGTAGGGTTGACAATTACTCTGTTGTGGGTGTCCTATATTTTTACATCCACTTCGAATTGGAAAAGATATAAGAGTTTCCAATATCTTCGGTTTTTTATTTTCGATTCGAATTTTTAATAAGAACCTCTTCTCTTCCAAATATCTACACTGAATTGCGTTATGTGTACTAAGTTTGTGTGAGTTGTTATGCTAGTTTATAATTAAGTGTTACCAATGGAAATTACACTAATTTTTCTGTGTCTATAAATAGCTTTACGTTTGGACATTATTGTCATTGCAAACATGGCAAATGTTGGACACAACCAAAGAGATTTGGAATACTGCCGATATGAACCCTTCTGATATCGCAATCAATCCATTGATGCTTCAGGTTAAAAGGAAATATGTTACTAGGATTTTAAATGGGATATCAATATGGTTCTCTGAAGTTATTAGTTTAAGGTGTATTGTACAGACTCGAGTATTATTATATTGCTTTTATAATGAAACCCTCTCTGTGTTCACGTTTTCACTTCTCAATAAAAATTAACCCGATACTTTTATTAGGTCGATTTTTAATTACTTTAAATTTGACTTCCTTGTAGGGAAAATTTGAAACTCGATAGCTGCAGATTCTTTAATCAAAGAAGCACAGCCGTGCTGTATTGTCCTTCCTTATATACATGCATATATTGGGTCCAAAAAGTTAAAAAAAAATACATTGAGGAATCAACATTGCTGGTACAAAAAGCATACGTCAAACGTTTTGTTATATCCCCCTGACATTTATCAAATGTCATTTACCTGGTTGCGGTTCAAATCTCAATCATTTCTTAAAAGCGAGAACCCATGGTCGAACTAAGTCCCATAGTATGTTTCCAGTGGCAAAAATGTGGTAGCCCTAAGCAAATAGTATGTATGCCATAGGCGTAGGCAAGTCCCTTAAGTCATCGGGGTTTTCCAGTGTAAGAATTATTCTATAAGCTATAGCTTCTGTTTTCCTGTTAGTATGGTGTCCAGTTTGTGAAACAGGGCACTTAAGTACAATATGTACAGGTATGTTTCAGCCAGGGTTATTGAGCCAAAAATAGTATTAAATAACTTGTGCATCTTATTGTATATTCGAGCTTATAATTTTGCAGCGCTTTGGTAGAGATCTCGAAAGTTAAGCAACCTGAGGCGCGGTAATGTTTGGGATGGGTGTCCATTCTGACAAAATGACGTTTATTAACAAGCGCCTCCGTGCTTCGGAAGGCACGTTAATCGATAGATATTAGTCGTTAAGCCTGGTCAGAGGCCATAGGGCGGCTTAATAACATCTGAAAGTAAGGTTAGTCACTTACCTTACAAACATCCCTCCACCAATCCGCACTGAGCCTTCGTGGTGAAGTATGGCTCCGCCCACCTCATAGTTGAGGTGAAGTCTGTGCCCAGCTGTGGGACGTGTATAGGCTGATGAGATGAATATCGTCAAGGAACATTATGTTCCTTATATTTAGGAATGGATTTGGTACGGGCTTTAAAATTTTGTCGCTTTTCTCGTCGGTTTGGTTAAATAATAGGGCATGCATTTTGTACTTCGAACTTAAATGTTTTTTGCTGAAAAAGTGTCGCGAAAAGTATTGACACATTCAATAGTTAATAGTCAATTTAGGATAGGTTTGCTCTTGACCCAAGACTAAGCCCGAACGAGGCAAAGACTGAGTCTACGATGGAGCGTGCTCACCTAGAAGATGCCTGTCCACTCTAGCTTTGAAGATTTCTACGTTGTAATTGCAGGGAAACACTGACGCAGGTAGTGAGTTCCACTCTTTTGCAGTGCGAATCATGAATGTAGATGAGAAGCGCTTGACACGGTACGCATGGTATCCCGCGGTACGTCTGGTGGTCCGATGGTAAAATGTTTCACCTAATACAAACAGACTAATAGGATAAGAAGTCAGTATAGATAGCAGCATAGCAACAAAATTGAGCTGGTGTCAATGACCATATAATCGCACCTGATAACAGGCCATTAGTGGCCGGTAACAGCCACTTCCTAATTGGAAAATATTACGACACGATAGTAGGTGTAGTTCATAATGTCATTGTACGACTTACGAATTTTTCTGCATAAAATTTTTGACAATTTATGGTTGTTCACGTAGAAATGCAGTCACGTGCGTGGAATACGTGAACACTTGGATATCACTTCATATTTTTGGTATTTCTTTACCGCGTACGTGTACAAAAATCTAACTTTACAGTAAAAAAACTCCCGATTGATCCAGAAAAACAGCTAGTGAGCTTCGACGGCTGGACGGATTTTGACCAGCTTTAGCTAGGAACCACCGTGATTGAATTATCTAACAAATAAATAAAAACCGCACTGAAACCGGTCCATCCGTTTTGGAGCTAGGTTGCCATAGACAGAAACACAAACAGACATAGGGGCCAAACATATAACAGACCTGTTATTCGTTGGGAGCCAAAAGATGATACACGTAATGACATAAGGTAGGAAGTAAGAATGTGAAAATAAAACACACTTACCGATGAGTAAGTGTCACGGTAGCTTAATCGGGAGAGCAATCGCCCGCCCTGCGAGAGGTGCGGGTTCGAGTCCCGCCTGTGGCTGTCCAAATTTTTCTTTAAGTGTGTTTTAATTTCACGTTGTAAAGAAATTTGCATTGTTAATACTAAAATTATTTTATTTTTAGCATTAACAATGCATATTCCTTTTTTAAGGAAGTAAAAAGTTACATCTTGTATAAACTGCACTGAGATAGGCCGAGTAGTGGTTTTACCGAGTACCGAGTATTACTCGGTTTAAAGCTCCCCATACCGAGTAAGTACTCGGCCGAGTTACTCGGTTTAATTTAATCCCTAAAACAAGATCAAACATGACCTACACACTGTGATTTTGTATTAATAAATCATGACTTTACTTATCAACATAATATGTATTCGATTTTATGATATATCGCTTGAATTGATTTACAAACCGTTTGTCATATAATTTGGCGATCCGCATCGGCCTCGCTGTCCTGTAATTAACCAATAGGAATCGACAAACGCTAAATTAGGGGCTTTTCCATTGATTTAAGTATGTGGTCATTTAGGTACATATTGTATACTTTAATTCCTCCAGTTGACCACTCGCAAACTTATTACCGAAATGCTGTTTAATAAGTTTACATAACCGAGTACTCGTCACTTGAACCGAGTTATTCGGCTGAGTACGGGTATTAAAAAAACATCCGAGTACGCCGAGTACCGAGTACTCGGCCCATCTCTACTAATGCCCTACCTGTACTATCTAAATGCGATTAGTTCATCGCCCCACATACCTACAGTTCACTCATCGGTCAAGTGACATTTTCTATTTAGGTCTTCTTTGTAAGTTCAAAATAAACATCGAAAATACGCTGATCGAAATCGCTGACCCTTCCAATTCATTTAAGGTATTACTTTGCGTAAAAAATAGGCATACATTTAACGCGGCGACTAATAATTCTGATTTGAGGTTTAAATATTAATTAAAATTGATAATAAAATAGGTTGGCAGCAACGGTCGAGTATAATATCAAGTAAAAACTAGCAGAATTAAAATTCATAATAAAAGGGTTTCGTTAAAATTAAACCGTCATCGAGGTTGAGGTTTTTCTTTTGGCTATTTATTGTTAGGCGGAAACTTGAAAGCAACTAATACATATACGAGTAAACAGGCATTCATCCTACTACTATTATAAAGGCGAAAGTTTGTAAGTATGGATGTATGGATGTATGGATGTATGGATGTTTGTTACTCTTTCACGTAAAAACTACTGAATGGATTTGAATGAAACTTTACCACAATATAGCTTATACATCAGAATAACATATAGGCTACAATTCATAAAGAATTTTTAAGATAAAGGCTTTCCACGCGGACGAAGTCGCGGGCGGCCACTAGTATGTTATAAAATAGATATTTCAATAATAATGATTCCAGGTATTATTTAATTGGATTGAGATCTGATTAACATAACACACGGTACGACATGTAAGCTGCAAATACATGGCAAAATGGCATGCAATCAAAGTATTGATAGTTTTCTTTAATGCCTTTTTTTTATTTTTGAGGTCGAAAAATTTAAACCCACAATAATTATCAAATCAATCGTTTCTTATTTCTGTATTATTATTATGACGTTATTTTTACGAAAGTATACCTAGGTATATTTATATCACTTACACAGTATAAGGCCAAGTCGTTTTCCGCGTCTGTACCTATGTCTGTATCTATGTATGCTTAGAAACTACCAAACTAACACGCACTAACAGAATGTTGTTGTTGTTGTTGGAGTCCTATGGCACCCCCGTGGTGCAAAGGGCCTTCGTGAGCTGTCGCCATTTCCCCCTGTCCTGCGCTTGACTCTTGACATCCTCCCATAGTAGACCTGCAGCTGTTATCTCCTGGTCGATGGTTCGTCTCCACGAATGTATGGGTCGTCCGCGTCTTCTCCTGCCATCGGGCTGCCATTCAAAGGCCACCGACGCAGCATTGCACTCACTTCGACGCAGCGTGTGCCCTATCCATCGCCATTTGCGCTGAGCAATTTCCTGCTGTATCGGCAGTTGTTGACTAACAGAATAGGGGTGAAAATTATTTCACACCTCTTTTTCGTCATTGGTAAAGAATTTCTTGGTCACTTTACGTATGGCATAAACGTCGTAGGTTATTGTTACGGAATTTCACCCAAGATTCATTTTACATTTATCAGATAACCATAACATTTTTTCCTTGTTACAGATAGAGAAACACATTCGTCGCAGTCGCAGCCCATCGAACTAGAAAAAGACAAAACAGTCAGCAGGACTTAAAACTGCTTGTGATATTATTTATTTATTATTAAGGAGCATTTAACTGACAATACTCAGTCAATTAACAGACTATAAAAAAGATAAAGAAAGCATAGACAAGACCAGAGAGTTTTACAGACGACAGACTAGAAAAACGTGAGAGCATAGACAAAACCAGAGAAAAGGAAGGAGATTGTATGTTAAAGAAGATTAAAAAATGAGGGACACCATGAAGTCCTGCCAGCACGCGTTATCGAATGACATAATTTACAAAGAAGTCGTTGTAATTGGTAAGTCGTATCACTTTTTTTTAATAGCCTTAATTTTTTAGGGTTCCGTCCGACAAGGAACCCTTATAAGATCGTTCAGTCCGTCCTAGTCTGTCACAGCAGAACGTTTATGGACTGATTTGCATGTACGAGGATACTTCACATATAGATCTCATTTTTAAAAATACGAAAAATTTAAATTACCCCTTTTTAAAGGGGGGGGGGGTGTAAAGGGGGGGAGTATTCACCCCCCCCCCTATACATGTAAAGGGGGGGTGTTTTTTTTGAGTGCATGCCCTTTTTGTGGGGTATCGCTGAAAAGGACTATAAAAATAAGATAAGGTTTCCATTCTAGCGCGGTGCCAAAATTGACTACGGAACCCTACTTTATGCGTGGTCCGACACGTTGGCCGGTTTTTTTATGCTTGTTGCAAAATGAAGATAATCGTGGTCGTCGTTTTCCTAGTCCAATACGAGAGGTACGGGTTCGAGTCCCGCCTGTAACAGTCCATTTTTCTTTTAGTGTGTTTTAATTTTACACTGATAAGAAGTTTGCATTATTAATGCTAAAAATGAAGTAACTTAACCTCCTTCTGTTTGAATACGGTACAGTATCGTCATATTGATAGCTTTATTTTTTGTATTTAAACCGATTCTAACATCATTATATTTTGATTTACGTATAATTTAGTAACCCAACCCAAACTCAGTATATATTCTTAAAAAGTAACACTGGAATCATCAATTAGTCAGTATTTGCGCTACTAAGAAGAACAATAGAAACACTACAGCATTTTGATTCATAGTTAAATACAAGTCTTTACATTTCAGTTTGTAAACTATTCTCTTTCATAACTGAAAAAGGTATTCTTATTACTTTTAATACCTTTTCTGTTCGTGGATGATATACTTATTCCTCGAGCCCTATCAAGATTTTTGTTCAGGCTCAACAGAAGCTCTGCGCTTGCGCAGTTTATCGTAATTTTGTTCTAACTTTTTGAAATAAGAACGCTGCCTGGAACTGTAAGCGGAAAGCTAGATAATGCCGCCCCTGATCCCAAAATAGCGGCAAAGCTGGCAAATCAAAAACAACGAAGGTACCTACCACAAGCACCCAGACACGTGACAGCATAGAAAATTGTTACTCTAAGTTTTCTCCGTCCGGGAATCGAACGCGGGACGCCATAGATGGCGGTACCTTAAAAACCGCGCCATTATCCACAGCCATTAGATCGTGTCGTAATCAATTTGGGTCTCATCTACCCATCAGACAATTGACAATCAGCGTAATTGCCCCAGCCAGAACAATTGCTAGGAACGGTCTCGAAACATGAGAAGGTATCATTAACGTGATGGATGGGTCCGTTGACGCGAGCAATTTAGGGTCTTTATGGGTTTGCCATAAACGATACTGTTCAATGTGGTGGTACTTAGGCTAAAGTCGCTAGAAGTAATGAATCATTATTGTCAAAGATAAAAAAATAATTGAAACCTGAAAAAGAGAATTCTTTTGCTTTAAATTTCCACTAAACGATGCCAGCGCAGAAACCCAAATACATCCAACTGTAACCACTTGAAAAATCTAGAGCTTGAAGACGCAGGACTTATAATACAACTTACAATGTGACACAGAAGATGCACCTGGAAACACAACACTGACACCAACAAAATACTTGACATTTTTCGCCACTACACACACTTCGACAGATTACGAGCGACATTTCCTACGGCGTGCGTCGTTGAGTGGAAATTTAAAGCCAATAATTCTCTTTTTCAGCTTTATTCATGGATTTCCGCAAGATAACGCCTGATTCCATCAACTATATTAAAAATATGTTGTTAATCAAGTACAGTTGTAGTTAGTACACGGATCGAACCAAATTTAATCGACGACGATATAGGCTACTTATTGAAACGTAGCTATTGACTTCTAGAGATAAATGTCAATTGCCTATTTAAGACAATCAATATATATTTGACATAGGAAAATGCCAAAATCAATAAAGTCAACACAATTATTTTCCTATAACTTTGGCATCATCAGTCGGCACTCTTAGTAAAAGAGACTTGAAACCTGCTAGAATGATATCAGGAGTAAATAGGTTGTTTCTGGACTGTACTAAATAGCTTCATCATAACTTTATCCTTGCTCTCTGTCTGGCTCAGTCTTGGCTAAGAGCACATTATATCGCCCGTATCAAACATATGAAAAGCGCCTTTGCGTCCATACTGCAGTCATTAAGGTGGGAGCCTAACGCCGCCTAATCGCCGCACCAGCCCCCAGTCACTGTGCATTCAGAGTGGACGCACACTTATAAAATCGTCATGTCATATACATATATCCGTCCGTATGTCCCAGCCTTTTTTTTTATTTTTAATCTGTTCTAATCCTCCAGGCAACGGCCCCAGCGGATTGGTGACGTCATACATGCTCGCTGGAAACGTGCCCTACCTCAAACATGTGCCCGAAGACTTGCCTATCGACGAGATGCTCAGAACCAGGTACATGACCTTCATAATATGATGAAAGAATAGATCATCAACGATCATGGTCTTCATATTACGCAACCATATGACGACCGCTTGGTGCAGTGGTCCACATGTCGGACTTTTAAAACCAAGGGTCGCGGGTTCGATCACCGCGCAGTACAAGCATTACTGTGCATGAACATGTTTGTACTGGTCTGGGTGTTTTCTATGTATAAATGTATTTATTTACAAAAAAAAAGTATTTAAGTATGTTTATCCGTTGTCTAGTACCCATAACACAAGCCTAGTAGCTTACTTTGGGACTAGAGAATTGGTGTGATTGTTGTGAAATATTTATTATTATCATTTATTTGTCCACCTGAAATTAGGTATTTGACACCAATCAAAATAAATGAACAAGATATCAAAATTAACACGTAACACGAAGTGACCATTACTTATTTCTTCGGACGAAGTAGAATAGTGGGTGAGCTTTTTTGATATTAATTGTTAATTTACTTTTATTTTTTATTTTAATTTGTAAAGTATTTAACATGATTTTGCAGTGTTTAGAAGGTTGTACATTTGCGCTCTTGATTTGCTAAGTATTTGGGAAATAAGTAGGTCCTTTGTTTAAAAGGATGCCAATGATTTCAAAGTCTCCTTGATATTGGGATCAGGAGTCTTATTACTATTTTTGAGGGTAAACCACGAAATTTAGATAAAACTTAACATGATTTCAATTTTACATCCCTGTAGTCGTCGATCATTTGTGTAAACTTTAATTGCTTTTGCAGAGAGTGCAATAAAATGATAACATCATCTAGATAAATGAGCAAACTTAAAACTTTCAATCTCTCTTAAATCTTTAACTTATTTTGTTATCTTTCTATTTCAGATTATCAAACCTCCCAGAAGGACAGAATTTATATGAAACAGACCTACTGGAGTTAGCAGAGGGTCTGGAAGGGAGAAGTCAGAACCCTATTCCATTATTGGTGAGTATTTATGACTTTATATTTCTGGATTGGCCATCTTCTTAGTAACACAAAATGAGACTCTTATTAGAATAATCTTCGGTGATAAACTCAGGGTTACAATTTAAACGTTCTGTTCTGGAAAACAATGAGAGATTCGAGCGCTTATAGTCCTTAGTTCTGATATCATCTTTGTTATGAAAAGTATATTCTCCTTGGATAAAGGTTTTGATGGAATACTAGCACAATGTATTAGTAACTGCTTAAACATAATGTCGAATTATTAACCCTAGCGGCTAATAGTCTTGGAGGAGATTCAAAATGTTACCCTAGTAAGTCTGGTAAACAGATTTGTAAACTATACCGTGCTAGCGAATGCGATGGGAAATGATGATTTCCAATGACGTTACAGAGTAACCCTCACTACCAGCGTACCCGCTAGTAAGTATCTATAAACTATAATACCGATATACGAGTATGCAAATATGGATAAAATAGCCATGATTCATAAAGAATCTATGACGAGTTTACTTTTTAAGTTTGGACTTCCTTTCATGAAAAAAAATTATACATAATAAATTCGTAAATAATGCTTGACGTTGAACATTCTCGATTTTTCAGACATGACTGTCTTTAAAGAGCGTCTACGGAAATGTAAAATGATAAGTTTAGTAGTTACCTGTAAATAATTTTTATTTTTATTTTCATAATCAATGACTGCATACTATTTGATATTTTATGTCTACGGTTTATTTTTCATACAAAAATATATCTTGTAATTTTAAGCAATTTGTTGTTATCGATTACCTTATTCACGGTGTCACGGTAGCTCAAAGGCAATCGCCCGGTTTGCGAGGTTGTTTGGTTAAATTAGGTTTGTTTTAATTTCACTTATTCACACCAATCAAAAAGGTTATAAAATACAGGGCAATTGTGGTGGTATCTCACCACAAGCTATCAGTATTTTATCATGGTATTTACATCCTATTGACCTCAAAAACACGTGGCACCATTACAACAATTAATGATTGAAGATATTTATATTGACAATTGACATTACATTGAATTATAGAATGTTTCTTAAAACTTTACTACAAAGTATAAAACAAAGTCGCTTCCCGCGTCTGTCCCTATGTCTGCATGTATGTATGCTTAAATCTTTCGAATTTTGATGCAGTTTTTTAAAAAATAGATAAAGTTATTCAAGAGGAAGGTTTACATATATAAAAATATGAAAAAATAAAATACAAAACAAGTTAATGCGAAGCAAGATTAATATTTTTTATTTTACTACGGATTATGATAAAAAACGCCGATGAAAGACTGTATATTTTTATGATATTTATCAACTAGCATACCAACGTAGGTATGAAAAGACGTATATATAGACGATTGTCAGATTATACGTATATTCGGACTATAAAGTAATTACTAAGACAGGTACAGCTGGTGTAAAATTGTCATTCATAAAAATAAAACATAATAAAACCGACTTAAATTGCATGACAACATTTGGTCGATTTGACACACATTAACCTCTGTATAAATAATCTTGATAATACAAATATATATTTTTTTTCACACATCATTACATAATGTGCGCTGGCGCTCTGCGTTGGCTCAAGGTGAAATGGTTTTATGTAATCTGACACTACATTGATATCATTTATCTTTTCATATGTCATTTTCGCTAATTAGCTTTAAAGCTGGAAAAGCGTTTTTTTTTGCTTTAAATTTCCACTAAACGATGCCAGCGCAGGAACCAAAATACATCCAACTGAATACACCTGAAAAAGCTAGAGCTGGAAGTCGCAGGACTTACAATACCTACAACTCTTTCAGCTTCAGCCATGGATTATAGATTATAGACATGGATATCAAATTAGGTTTAGACAAAGATCAATGATTCAGGCTTATTGTCAGGGTCAGTACACGGGTGCTCTGTGGATCAGCTGTGCCAAAAGTCGATGAACACTCTTCGGATCCAATATACTCGTAACAACATCTTCCAGGTGATGATGCGACTCCCTCGGTGTTGCAGTGCTTCCGAAATGTTTGCCCAGCGACAAACTGACGGCTTTCAGGCTATTGTCAGGAAAAAAGGAGCGTCACTGGTGAGGCGGATGCGGGAGAGTGGCAACAGCATCCTGAGGATGGTGGCAGATGATCCGCATGCGCCTATATCTTACTTACTTAAATACATACATATAACACCAAGACCACTACAAACAGACATGTTCATGCACACATAAATGTTTGTTCAGTGTAATCGAACTCGAACCCGCGACCTCTTGGTTGATAGTCAACTTCTTGACCATTACACCAAAGTGGTCGTCAAATTTAGTCTGCCATACTGGTATAGGTTCTCAAAGTTATGTTCCCAACCATTACTTTGATTGCATCTCATTACAAAATAATTACGTTCCATTCATCGTGGATGCGAGTGCAATTATGCACGTGAATCCACACAGTCGGGAGCTAGGAAACGTCGCTAATGAGCACATGTGTGGGTATTGTCAGTTGGAGTGTTTGTAAATATACGCCTCCATTGGCGTGGAGTCAGGGCTTAAGTTGAAAACAATATCGGATGCGACTTACAGTACCTATTCGTATATACAGCCGAATCCGTAAGTCGGTTCCGATCATCCGACAGTATGGTTTCAGCTTACAAGTGTAGATATCGATAGATCTTGTAACGATTTTCCAAAATTGCTAACCTGATGAGGTTCATTACCTCCATTATGGTTCTCGGTAGCTCAGTGGTCAGAGCATTAGACCGGACTTCCAAAGGTCGGAGGTTCGATTCCTCCCCGATGACCGGAGCCGAAAAGATTGTTTTATGTGTTATGTCTTTCTGATGAGATGTCGACTATATGTAAAAGTTTTTCCGCTTTTATAAAATACTCAGCCCTCGCTACCCAACAAGCCACAAACGAATTTGAACTGCGAGTAGTAACTTCTGAATAGGCTTGTTTCCACTATGAAAGAAAAATTTAAAAACTGATTTTCTCTAAAATAATTCATAATTTCAGATGCCTTTACACTAATATTTTTCTGCAGTTCGTATTATTTGATTTTTAATTGGAAATCAAATGATAATTAGTCACTCAGTCGGCATTGCACGCGGTGACGTCAAAGTGTGTTATTCCCATACAAGCTCTATGAAGAAAAGCGTTTTGACAGTTGATAAAAAGTACGTCAACGATTGGTGGTGTCAACTACCGTATTGTCTGTATATGAACTTGATATTAGCACGTTAATATTCTTGATTGTAAATTATACAATCGCCAGTGTCATTCGCCTCAGACTCAGATAACGTGTTACCAGGCCAATTCATTCATATGCGGTTTTTTATCTGTTCAATATATGTATAGTTGCGTTTTGTTCGCACATGGGTGTAAGAAAGGACATACTACAAACACTGCTTACTACACTTTGACTGCCTCGTTGGTGTAGTGGCAAAGTTTCTGCCTTACATCCAAGAGGTTCGAATCCCAGGTCGAGACAAAATTGTTTCTGAGATTTTCTGTCATGAATTTCTCAAAACAGCCCGGAATCGGGAAGTTGGCGGTATTACACCCCCGTGCGTCGGAAAGCACGATAAGCCGTTGGGCCTGCGCCTGATCTCCCTCCGGTCATGTCGGATTGCGCCGTCTCACCGAACTTTGAAAGTGATAGAACAGTGAGTGCACCTGTGTATTGCGCTCACACTTGTGCACTATAATATCTCCTGCGTAGTTGGCTGAACTTTGTTGAGATTGGTCGCCGTGGTCAAAATCGGCCAGGAGGACTAGTCATCTAACTTATTTTGGCTTATATTTAACAATCCAACGGCTATTTATCCGTCTATTGAAGATTCAGGCCTTAGTCAAAGGAAGATAGAATATTAAAACAGGCAGTAACATGAGTACAAGTAGAGCCTTTCAAAGCTGTTTCAATCTAATCATTATCAATCAATAAAAAAAAATCGCTTTTAAGAATATAATTTATTTTTTATTTTTGTAAAATGTACGTAACAAAAATTTTAATTTGCATGCTATACAAAAGCAAAACATGTGCGCTTATTTTATTGTACCACCTACAAATGACATGTTCTTAAGCAAATAAAGATTTATTATTATAAAGGTGATTTAAAAAATAGGGATAAAAATCTGATCGAAAAAATTTAACTTATAAATAACTTAGTTTTTGCGTGGCGGATACAAACGTTTTTTCCTGTTAGTTTTTGTGACATGTTTTTGTTGAAAACAAAAAACGACAAGAGTTTAAGTTTCCTGTAAAGGCGTGGTCTCAGATACAGCGGGTAGAGGAATAAATGACAAAATTAATCTTGTTTGTAGGATGTGGGCCTGTAAAATGAATCCATCAGACTTCTTTCAGAGTCAGTTGTTGTCAGTAGTCAGGTGCAGCTTTATCCAAGCACAAGTTTTACTAACTTCAATGGGTAAGGCCTATTCTTTACTGATAATGTAACGTGTTTTTAAATAAAATAGTTTGTATTTTGTATTTGCGTAGGTTTAATGGTCAGTTTGTTCAGGCTGTGTAAGGAGAAGCTATTTTTAAGCCCCGTCGAAAAAGAGGGGTAATAAGTTTGATTCAATTCCTACTTCATAACGGCCTCCTATGCTCGATTTATCATTTAAAATTCGGCAAATAAACTGCTCTGATGTCAAAATTTTGTAATATATCTCTTAAACTTTAGATCCGAGTTTTAACGATAAAATAAAATACTTCGGTAGCAACGACAATTTGAAAGTCCAATGTCAAACGAATTTAAATTGGCACTTCCTAGAATACAATCAATTAATATTTAATTGCCGTATAAATTTAGTAGAACCTTTCAAGAATGTTCTAGTAAATACTCCTAACTTCAACAAAAAAAAGTCACAATGATTTTAAAAATTCTCACTTGTAGTACTTAGGTAATGTAAAACAATTGTGAACATATGGCACATAATATATGTCATCATAGTTGAGGTGAGGCCTGTGCCCAGCAGTGGGACATATACATATAGGCTGATAAGATAAGAATATCACATCATACATTGAGTATGAAAAGCAAAAAAATAGAACTTTCTTTAATTTTTTTGCAAACGTGTAATAGTTAGGTTACATATTAGATAGCGAACTTTCGCGATAACAGTTTAAAAAATTAAGTTATCTCGTGTACCTAGTATTGGAATAATTCATGTCCATAGTGAATAATTACACCCTGTTCAATTTATTTTGCTATTTATAATGCTGTATATGTCAATTAATAATACAAACTCGTACGCACGGCCACAGGTCAAGTTAATCACTGCGGTATCCAAAGCTTACGTAATAAGGGTGATTTTGCAACGAAAATTAGTTGCTTGATGTGGCGGGATTTATATCTGCGCACGATTGAATTATAGGGGACATGACTAGGCTTTTTATTTCTCGTTTGATCTTCATAATTAAAATTATTTAAAAGTGTGGACCCAGAACACGTCGTGGCCTTTTTTTTTCTTTGTAAGAACTTAATAGATAGATAATAGAAAACTCTTATCAAATTATTGCATTGTCATCAGTACTTGATACGTGTGCAAAGTTTCAAATTAATCTGATTTATGGAAGTTGGTGAAAATCGAGCTCAAAGATTCCGTTACATTCATACATACAGACAGAGCTAATAAAAGCGTGTTAAAAAGTAAATACGAGGTCATAGCAAATTTCGATTCGTCCAACAGTAGGCTGTTTATATCCTAACCTTAATTTACGGAACCCTAATAAAAAAAAACATTGATTCTCCTCATCGACTCTATGGTTCAATTCTATCGATTCTATTGTTACCCGACCGGCCTTCGCCGCTGAGAGGTCGTTGTATCGGCTCCACAAAAAGTATAACACTGGCAATGGCAGATATTTTTTTACACTACCCTTGAACTGGTTTGGTGTTAGTGGCTTAGAATAATAAGTTCTTGCTTAGAAGTAACTAGCGGCCGCCCGCGACTTCGTCCGCGTGGATGTTAGTTTTTTGCGACCGGGCTTCATACAAATTCGCAACCCCTATTTTATCCCTTTGGGGGCAGAATTTATCAATATGTAATATTATTTCTATCCTTCTTTACCTTCCAAGTAATGTTGAGTCAAATAAAAAAAAGTCCCATTAAAATCGGTTTAGTAGATTCTGAGATTCAATTTCCTGCCTGCCCCCTAAGTTCATCGGCGTGATTATTTATATCCCAGTTTACTCTCCAGGTGATACTGAGTCAAATAAAAAAAGTCCCGTCAAAATCGGTCCAGTAGATTCTGAGATTAGCCCGGACAAACAGACAGACAGACAGACAGACAAAAATTTTAAAAATTGTTGTTTTGGCTTCTATTACGGTAATTAAGACCCCTTGTAACAATTTTTCATAAAAATCTTCAATGTACAGAAATCGATCTTTTACAGTCTTATTATATGTATAGATTTAATGAGGTTTTCCAGTAATAGTTTGAATTATATCTTTGCGGCTTAGACGTAGGATTAAGTATACTTCAGTTTTATGTGACGTTATTGAAACCAACATCCATCATACTGCTAGTATATATTACTCATATCATACTAGAGGCAGAGCTCAGTGGGGTGAGCACGAACAACTTTCGTAACGTATTCGTATCGTTAACCTATCGTTATGTTTAATAAGTTACCAATAGAGTTTTAAAAAATAGTTTACCAAAGTAGCTTCAAAACAAAATTAAAGGTATTTTTATTGGAAAAATGTTTTTATGCTCTTGATGAATTTATAACTGTAAATGTGTAATTGAATGAAGTTTGACAAATTTATTATTGACATTAAAATTATTATTGACAGGATACTAAATTCAATTGTAATAACGATTATCTTAAGAATATTTAGTTAAGAGAAGCGTTTTTATATATATATATTTTTTTAATTTTGCTGCACAATTCCACACAATGATATTGTTTTGAATAAAGAATTGAATTGAAATTGAAAAGATAACTTGTAAATTTGTATGGAAAAGTCCGTCAGTTTCTGACGTTTGGACGACACGAATACGTTACGATAATGTTCGTGCTCACCCCACAGATAGTCGATTCTTAGTTGGATTATTGAGTTAAATCCCTTGATGTTTTAGGAAAAAATATATAATGTACAGTAGAATCCCGATTATCCGAATCAATTAAAAGCAGTGGTAATTCGGATAATCAAAAACCCGGATAATCGATTTCATAGTTAAATCTAACAATATTTGTTGAAATAATATATTTTGTAATAAGTTTGACATATGTAACTACGTTGTTTAGACAAAACGATATAAAAACAATTATATATATGGTTCAAATATAATGAATGACATTGTAATATTTGTTTCTTCGGTTTAGTTCTTCGGTCAGGTTAAAACAAAATGTAAAAATCGCGAAATAATCCGTAAAAAGTGTATCATTTCAATGACATTGTAATATGTTGTTACGTCTGTATAGTTGCGCGGTATAAAATTTCAAGCAGCAGCTAGAGGCCGTGACGCGAGTCCGGATAATCGGGATTCTACTGTACTTATCTCAACATCTAAATAACACTCAACGCCATCTCTCGGTGAGACTTAGAACCACATTCTGTCACCGTGATTATATTGTGTGCTGTTTTCTTATATTACGTTTTGCTTATTTTCAGATGGATAACCTCCTGAGGCCGTGTGCTGATCTGGGTATACAGGCGGACCCGCTCATCGAGTGGAAATACGACGTTGAGAAACAGGTAAGCCGAAACAAACTGATCAGATGTTTTGTAGCAATGTTACAATCATTGCATGGCCTGACAAATACTGGGCAATTTTTTTTTAGGTAAACACTACAGTCTAATTTTTACAATAATTATCAGCCTATATACGTCCCACTGCTGGGCACAGGCCTCACCTCAAGTATGAGGTGGTGCGAGCCATACTCCACCACGCGGGCTCAGTGCGGATTGTTGGAGGGGTGTGTGTAAGGTAAGTGACCAACCTTACTGTCAGATGTTATTAAGCCGCCCGAGGGCCTCCGACCAGGTTTAACGACTAATATCTATCGATATTAACCGGGACCAACAGCTTAACGTGCCTTAATTTTTATAGTCTAATTATTATTATTATAGTCTAGTTTTATAGTAGTATTTATAGTAGTAGTTTATTACTACTAGTAAATAAACTTAATTAGTTACAAACTAAAATACTTAAAATCATTTATGTAAAAATACAACAACATCACACATATTTTATCCGTCTCCGTGGTAACTAGCTTAAGCACTTGTGTTACAGATATCAAAAAATAAATAAATCCTGCAATGTGCTGGCTGTGCGGCAACTCTTTATTTGTACACTTTACTAAAACAACACTCTCTGCTTTCTTAACGTGCCGACGTTACTAATAACAAAAGATAGATAAAGTTTGCACTCCACACCACAGTGTAAAGGCCCTCTTAGACTGTGGGCCCTTGGGCACACAAGAATTTGGGGCCCTTGGGCACACAAGAATTTGGGGCCCTTTTGGAATTTAAAGAAAACAAATTAGGTATTACATTATTTTTACGTTAATCTACTTTATTGTGGGCAATCAAATCTAATTAAAACTTATTAGAATGCTGCTCTTTTTTATTATGATTACGAATATTACGATAATTGTTTCTTTCGAGATTTCTGTTGAGCAAATCTTCTATAAAATCCTTACTCAGTTTTTTTTTAAGAATATCACTTCTATACTCATAATTGACAAATTTAGTCGCTCTTGTAGCATTGATGTTCGCAATTATTTTTTTATTCTCTTAAGCTGCGAAAATGGATAATTCGCATTTTGAGATAAAATGTGAGAAAAATTATCGGCCCCTCGGGACCCCCTGAGGATGGGGGCCCTGGGCACTGGCCCCTTGTGCCCTTACGGTAAAGACGGTACGGAGTGTACTTTAAAGTTCACTTTAAGTAATAAGTTTTTTAATTTTATACGTCCTTTTTTGTATAATGTAATAACTCGCACTTTGAACATACTCGTATATTCACTTAATTACTTTATTTTATTTGTAAAAAAGAATTGTTTAAATACCTCCGAAGTTTGTCGTATGAAGAGACAAAGGTCTTATTTGTAATTAATATTTAAGGAGATATACATTTGTTAAGTAGATATGATATTCCGCAACATATTTTTTTTTTGTTGTAAATTATATTCTTAAATTATCCGTTTCTTTCTTATGTACCTACCTACTCTAATTCTACCAGTGGAGACATGTAAATGGCCTTCTTTTTATTTTGACTATTATTTAATATCTTTCTAGATGTAAGTCTTCTAAAAATGTAAAATAAAATAAAATAATCATGTTTAATTATTATTACTTTAGAAAATTTTGCTCGTGATAGTCTGAAGCACAGGTTAACCCTAGTTCAGATAGAGAGAATACTTTCTAGCCTAAGATTTTTTTCCCCTTTTTGTTTCTATTTTTTTATTTTTCCTCTGTTCATGAATAAACCAATATTTTATTTTATTTAGTAACACAAAACAGTTAACAGTTGTAGAGATAAAAATTTCTTAAAAATTAAATGATTAAGCACTAAACTGTAAGCCAAAACATGTGTTAATAATAATGTTAAAATATTATTATTATTATTATTATCCCAGATTGACCACATAGTCCTGGGGCGTGGCCCGCCGGGCGGCGCGTGGCACACGTTCCCCCCCGGCGTGCGCACGCTGTCCCCGTGCGCGTGGCTCGCGCTGCCGCCGCACGCGCCGCGCGACCACGCACGACGCGCCGCGCGCGCCATGGCCGACTACTGCGTCAGATACGTGCGGGTTAACAAGCTAGCGGTGAGTTTCTTGAACTCAATAATAGCTACTTACCCTTGCATTTTGACGTCTCTATCGTGGTTAGCGTTGCCAGGCGTCCGGATAAAGCCGGACATAGTTAGGCTTTTTGATTGCATGTCCGGCCGAAATGAACGGTGTCCGTCTTGTCCGGCTTTTGTTAGGCTTTTTACATTTCGCTAACAAGCGAGCACTGCCGCCGCGCGCCGAGCGTGGCCGAGTGTAGGCGACGAGAGTCGACTACCGAACCGAGAATTTTTTGTCGTACCTATTAATACTAAGACAAAATCCTCAATAATATAGGGTGTCCGGCTTTTTAAACCAAATGTCCGGCCAAACTGGCTGGTCTGTCCGGCTATTAGTTTTGGTGACCTGGCAATGCTAATCGTGGTGATCTAGTCTCGAAAGACGTGAAAAGTTGCAGCAACAGTCCACTCTCGATACCGCACCGTGCGTTTGTACAAATAAATGTGTTTATTTGCGTATTTTGGGTGTTACAATTTTTTTTAATACACGTCACATACATTGATCTGACTCCGTGGTAAGTAGCTTAAGCACTTGTGTTACAGATATCAGTATCAACAGTGGTATTACAAATAAATTAAATAAATACATAAGACGCAGACCAGTACAGACAGACATGTTCATGCACACAAATGTTTGTACAGTGCGAGTATCGAACCCGCGACCTCTTGGTAGATAGATTGATAAATGATTTATTTGATTGATGTGATTGTATTGATGTTCAATTCCGATCTGCCTGTGACTGAAAAAAATAAAACTTTTATACTAAAAGCTACCTGAAGATACAGCCGTTTGTTTGAAACTGACAGTTATCTTGCCGATTTTTCAATTGACATCTTTACACCAAAGTGGTCTTATTTGTTAAGTATTTTTTGCGTTTACAACGCTATTTTTTTTATTTCGAAAAGACATAACACTTAAAGAAATCTTTTCGGCTCCGGTCATCGGGAGGAATCGAACTCCCGGCCTTTGGAAGTCCGGTCCAATGCTCTGACTACTGAGCTACCGAGAACCTTAATGGAGTCGTTGAATTTTGTAAGTGCTTTTTAACGCTTTGAGCCAGCGTATGTTTCATCAATGATTGTGGGTGACACCCTCAAATCACCCGAGAGAAATATTTTTACAAATATTTAACAATCGGTTAAGATGAAACAACCGATGACCGGAGCCGAAAAGAATTTTTTAAGTGTTATGTCTTTTCAAAACCAAAGTGGTCGTCAATCTTTGCTTTATGCTGTGGCGACTTCTACCATTCGCCATCACAAGTGCATGCCTAACGGCAAGCAAAACAACGAGAGATGATACGGTTCCATAGGCTAGATGGCGCTGTTAGCCTAGTACCGGCCAAATGGTACCGGCCTAGTACCGCACATGAACCGCGGTATATAAGATTACGATCCAGAATAATATAGATAGAAAAATCAAGATGATGTCTATCGGACCTTAGTCCCCGACCATAACACCCGGTCGGTAGGAAGCGCTTCCTTTTAGCTTCCTAACTCGAAATCAGTTGCGCCAAAATGCTATGTAGTGATGATAAAACGTTCATATCTCTGTAACTACTCCAGCGGTACATCCGCAGCGGCGTGGCCGTGACGAGCGTGTCGCGCGCGCCGCGCGTGCCCGCGCCGCCGTGCGCGCCCGCGTGCCCGCTGCGCGCGCACTTCTGGGTCTCCGGGTGAGTTTCCACTAATGATCTTCAAAGCTATATTGGACAGCCATCTTTTAGGCTTTTGACGACCGCTTGGTGCAGTGGTCTTCATGTCGGACTTCTAAAACCAACGGTCGCGGGTTCGATCCCCGCTCAGTAAAAGCATATGTGTGCATGAACATGTGTGTTTGTACTGGTCTGGGTGTTTTCTATGTATAATATGTATTTCTTTACAAAAAAAAAGTAATTAAATATGTTTATCCGTTGTCTAGTACCCATAACACAAGCCTCGTAGCTTAGTTTGGGACTAGAGAATTAGTGTGATTGTTGGGAAATATTTATTTATTTATTTGGGCGAAAGCTGGAAAAGAGGCTTATTTTGCTTCAAATTTCCACTGAACGACGCCTGCGCAGGAACCAAAATACATCCGACTGTAATCACCTGAAAAAGCTAGAGCTGGAAGTCGCAGGGCTT
Organism: Pyrausta despicata; assembly: GCA_963921415.1. Classification (NCBI taxonomy): domain Eukaryota; kingdom Metazoa; phylum Arthropoda; class Insecta; order Lepidoptera; family Crambidae; genus Pyrausta; species Pyrausta despicata. The sequence continues at coordinate 12,851,608 of OY992866.1, read as the reverse complement.
GTGGAAATTTAAAGCAAAATAATCCTCTTTTCAAAGTAACGCCTGATTCCATAACGATATCTTTTAGGCGTGCTCGCTCCATTGTAGACTCGGTCTTTGCCTCGGTAGGCTTAGTCTAAGTGCAAACCTATCTCAATTAAATAAATGAATCGATATCTTGGATGTTAAAAATCCTCATTCTTAGTCGTTGGTTGGTAGTAGGTAAATGAATTAGACATATTACATACAACATATTGGATATAATACCTTAAGCTAAAACTTCGCTAGCGTGAGTTAATTACGACCAGCGCCATCTGTTGGCACAATTAAGAACCAACTTTTGACACAATGTTGTTATTGATATCGTCGTTCGTTACTCACATAAACCATTAGAAATATGTATGTATGTAGATATATGTATGTATGTAGATGTATTGATGTCGAAAGGATATTTATTATAAATGACAAAGATGTATTGAAATGTTTGAATGTGGTTTACATTCAATTATATCATAATTAAGAAGACGTAGAGTTTATGATTTTGCAAGTTCATTGAATTGTAGGAGTTAATCTCTGGAACTAATAAACCGATACTCTTTTATCAATAGAAAGCTGCGTTATTTGTGAATGATATAGCATACAAGCCCTTAGGCAATAGTTTATTTTGATCATATACATATACAATCAATTATTGTAAATCTAATTTGAAAAGAGGCAATGACAATAGTGACTGAGTTTCTTGCGCCGCTTCTTCTTAGCACTGGCCCAAATTGTTTTGAAGCGGTGGTAGGGTCAATTTATACAGGGTTAATGGTAACTCGACGTATTCCTTCAAAATAATTATAGTAAAGGTTCTACAAAAAAGGTCCCATCAACGTAGGGGTCAAAAAATTACAAAATATTGCACTTTAAGCCCCTTTATCAAGATTTCGCAATCTTAAAAGCACGATATCTTAAAAATCAATTGCTTCTAACCCCCTAGTCGATGGAACCTTTTTTTGTTGCTGATTACCTCTTCTTTGTCTGTTTTTAAGGAATACGTCGAGTTTCCAGTAACCCTGTGTGTTGGGAACGTGTAAAAGTGCTCCTTGTGAGTCTATTTACAAAAATAAATTGATTATATGCGTTTGTCAACGTCCATTTCTTCCTCAGCTTCGACATGACAGAAGGTCGTCCATTCCGCTACGCGTGTCGACGCATAGTGCTTGCGTGCGGCGCCAACGACCGCCCCAACACGCTAGATCCCCACATAGCGCCGTACACGCTACATTCCTTGACAGACATTGAAAGAGCGTTGGATATCCTCAGTAGCTACGGTGAGTTCTACATTAGTTTTATTTGACTGCCTCGTTGGTGTAGTGGCAAAGTTTCTGCCTTACATCCGAGAGCCAAAATTGTTTCTGAAATTTTCTGTCATGAATTTCTCAAAACCAACTCGTAGACGGGAAGTTACACCCCCGTGCCTCGGAAAGCACGTTAAGAGGTTGGTCCTGCGCCTGATCTCTCTCCGGTCATGTCGGATTTCCGTCTCACCGAACTTTGAGAGTGATGGAACAGTGAGTGCACCTGTGTATTACGGTCACACTTGTGCACTATAATATCTCCTGCGTAGTAGGCTGATCTCTGTTGAGTTTGGCCGCCCTAGTTGAAATCGACCAGAATTCCATAAGATAGCTGTTAACCTAGTACCGCACATGGACCGCGGCATATAAGGTTAAGATCCTAAATAATATAGATAGACAAATCAAGATAATGTCTATCGGACCTTGGTCCCCGACCATAACACCCGGTCGGCAGGAAGCGCTTCCCTTTAGCTTCCTAACTCTGAATCTGTTGCGCCAAAGTTTATTTCTAAAGGCAAGCGTCCGCGGGCCGGCATCGCACGTATCGGACGCATTGCCGCATGTAACCGATTTTAGTTTGCCTTGAATAGAAACTCATACAACAGAGGCCACTGATCCGCACCGTACGGATCACCGCTCATCGGCAATGCCTAAAATAGTGTCGGGTGTAAGTCCAACAAATAAAATGGTTAAAATGGTAAAAGAAGTTTTAATCAATGGTATATTAATTGGTAAAAATGGTAATGGTTAATGGTATGAGCACACGCGGCGCGGCTGATGACCGATCGTGAACTGTCTTTATAATAATTTTCCACTAAAACGCAATAATTGGGTTAAAGCGAAAATGCTGACCGCGCGCTGTGAATGAATTTACTGTACTTCGTACAAATAGTTCTAGATAGATAGAACTTTTTTTGTAAATAATTTTATATTGTAAAGAAATTTGCATTGTCAAAAATAAAGTAACTTCATAAATTTGCTGATTCATCTTAACCGATTTGTACGAGCAAGCAACGTACAGTTTTAGTTAAGTCATCAATTTCCACGTTGACCTCATTTACTTGTATTCATTTTTCACTCGATCAAATCAGTTCGCATTTAGCCATCAAGAGCGCCGCGCGTACTCATTAATTTTATCATTAGTTCCTTTTGTACCAAGTTTAAGTCTCCAAATATACATCAGTTTATCATAATCAAATTTTATCATTTATCAAATTTGTTTCGGTCTACCCCGAACATTGGTCCTTCGAGCCGGATAGTTAAACGTTAAACAGCTGAAAAGGTGTTTCATTCGGATGTTGTAGGTATGTAACCGCGAATCTAAACGTGATGAATCATGGCTGGCTGCAGCCTAAAGAGCACTTAAAGAAATACGAACCGATGAGTAAGTGTCACGGTAGCTCAATTGGGAGAGCAATCGCCCGCTCGGCCACCGCCGGGTGGCAGTCCATTTTTCTTTAAGTGTGTCTTAATTTTTTTTGTAGTTTTCTTATTATTATTTTCTTGTTCCAGGTTCTCCCACGGATCCGTCTCGCGCCGTGCTCGTGGTAGGTTCGGGCGCGAGCGCAGCGGACGCCGTCAGCGCGGCGCGCGGCCGGCGCCTGCGCACGCTGCACGCGCACCGCGCGCCGCCGCACGCGCTCGCGAAACTAGATCCCGATCAGTACCCGGATTATTGCGAGGTGGGTACACTACAGCACGCGCACCGCGCGCCGCCGCACGCGCTCGCCAAACTAGATCCCGATCAGTACCCGGATTATTGCGAGGTGGGTACACTACAGCACGCGCACCGCGCGCCGCCGCACGCGCTCGCCAAACTAGATCCCGATCAGTACCCGGATTATTGCGAGGTGGGTACACTACATTGTGGTTAGGGGCAGGTTGACTGCCTCGTTGATGTACATCCATAGATGTGTTGTAACACATCCATAGATGATCTTTATTTTCTATTTCGGTTATTTCAGGGTGAACTTTCCATATTAAGTCCTCAATGTTACTCACTCTTTCTCCTAAATTTTGATCAATTTCAATTTTATTTTCAAATGATGCACTTTCCCGTCTCCTATTAAAAGTAACTTTGTAGGAAAAGTTATACTACCTCCCCCCAATGCCTCGTTGGTGTGGTGGCAAAGTTTCTGCCTAACATCCGAGAGGTGAAGTCTAGGTGAAGCTTTAAATGTTCTGATTATTTAATTTGATTCGATTATATTCAATAGTTATTCTTGATAGTATAATTAAATTGAATGATATGTTTAATAATTTTATTTAATCTAATTTTGTAATTCAATTTAACTTAAGTTGCTGTGCCCTAGCCGGGCGTCACTGTACTAGTTTACTCATAAGACTGTAACACCTTATTGTAACGCGTGACTTTGCAATAAATATTATGAATATAATTATGAGGTCCTGGGTTCGAATCCCAGGTCGAGACACAAAATCGGCTGTCTGTAAAGTCGGTTTACCGACGATAGTTGTACGTGTCAACGTCTTTGTCACGTTGCCTCTTTGTCGCTCGTTCCGCGCTCTCGCTTGCATTCAATCCTTGAATGGAACGCCTCAGAGCGAGGTAACGCCGCATGCGTCATGTTTTTGGTGCGTGCAGCCGGCTCCATCGAATTATAAGACGTCATGTCAAAATTGTTTTAGAGATTTTCTGTCGTGTCTTTCTCAAAAACAGCTCGGAGTCGGGAAGTTGGCGGTGTGACACCCCCGTGCCTGGGAAAACACGTTAAGCCGTTGGTCCTGCGCCTGATCTCTCTCAGCAGATCCTGATGTCGGATTGCCGTCTCACCGAACTTTGAGAGTAATGGAACAGTGAGTGCACCTATGTATTGCGCTCACACTTGTGCACTATAATATCTCCTGCGTAGTTGGCTGATCTCTGTTGAGATTGGCCGCCGTGGTCGATATCGGCCAGGAGGACTATTCGGGTAAAGGTTCTCAAATGGCTCGCGCGGGCCAAATCTTTTTATCTCACGAGCGGATGGACCGATTTCAAAGCGGTTTTTTTATTCGAAAGATAATTTAATCACTGTGGTCCTTTGTTTTGACTGATCATCATAATCCGTCCAACCTTTGAAGCTTACCATCGGTTTTTCTGGCTTATTCGGGGATTTTTCAACAGGAAAGTTAGTCCTACCAACATTATAAACGCGAAAGTTTGTCTGTATAGATGTTTGTTACTCTTCCACGCTAAACCTACTAGACCGATTTGATTGAAATTTGGAACATTCACGAAGTACTTTTCATCCCGTAAAACTTGACGGTTCCAGGGGGATACGTAGAGACCGGTCCTATGCTGGTGAAACCACAGGGCACAGCTAGTTTTTCATATACATATTATTAACAAAAGCCCATCTCCCATTTCAGGTGTACAAAATGATGTGCGACGGCGCCAAAGGCAACTACCCGTACTACCAGTCGTACCGCGACCACGTGGTTGTCGACGTCACGCCCGAGGTCGATGACCCTGCGCACACGCAACTCGACGCCATCCGTCCAAAACGAGTGCGCCTGCTCAACCGGAAGACCAACCAACTAACCGAAGTCGTAGTCTCCGTTATAGCTGTGCTCATCGGATCGAAACCAGACCTATTCTTTTTACAAACAAACTTCAACCTCAACTGCATACAAACGGATGAATGCATCAAATGTTTAGAAGAGCAACATGTGAAGAAGAAATTGGACGGGAAAGATAAATGCTTTCTGAAAAACCACTGGCTTAACTTCAAAACCGTACTCGAACAAGGGATCAATAGCTGCAAATCGAGATACCTAAACTATTCAGAGATCAACGGGAATAGTGACACGAAATGCGATCTTACAGATTGTAACAGACGTACCTATAAAACAAACTGCGCGTGCGACGCGACCGAAGAAATCATTCCCGAGACCAAATGCGAGTGTCAAACAGACAACCCTTATTCAAACGGTATCGGTTTTGGTATCGATCCGAAAAAACCGGTGGACGGACGTTCCAACCCTATAGCCATAGACAAGAGCACACACGAACTGTTAAACGGTCCTAAAGGGATTTACGCTCTAGGGCCTTTGACGGGCGACAATTTCGTTCGGTTCATACCGGGGGGAGCGTTAGCGCTCGTGGCGCACATACACAAAGACAAGAAGTCAGCCGAATGACTTGCCATACCGATGTGATTGTGATTTCACATACTTAACTGTTTTTTTTTTTTACAATAAATTATTTTTTATACCCTATGCTTTGTTTCACTTACCTCACAAACATAGACGATTTACTACACCATATTTAAGGAAAATTTGCTTAACATATTTTTTTAAATCCTCTAGTATGATCTTCTTCTTCTTTCTTCATAAATAAAAATGAATTGCTGTTCATTAGTCTCGCTAAAACTCGAGAACGACTGAACGGATTTTACTTATTTTGTTTTTGAATTATTTGCGGAAGTTCAAACCTTCCCGGTTTAAACGGTGAGAAAATATTTAAAAAATAGCAAAAATCGAAAGCAGTTCGTTACTCTAGCTAAAACTCTAGAACGGCTGAACCGATTTAAATATTTTTAGTCTCAAAATATTCACGGAAGAACAGTTAAGGTTTAAAACATAATATGATAACAGCGGGGAAGACGACGTCTCCAGGTTCCGCGAGTATTAAAATAAATTATTAGGGCAACATATACAATGAGCGAGTTAAAACTGATTCAGACATCAATGTATATTCTATGTTACATCAAAAATTGTATAATGTTATAATACATCCATGTAAACAACATCAAAAGCTAACATTAATATGGCGGCTCTTAATTTATTATATAAGTATACTTTGAAGTTTGAAGAAAATAAAGTGAAAGATAGATTCTATACAAAGTTGTATGATGTATGAAAAAAACACTTATTTCATACATCTGTAAAACTAACGTAGAAATGTGTTAAAGAATAAAAAGACAGGTACTTCATTAAGTACTACCTTTTTATTATTTATCTCATCATTAGATAAGAAGTTTAAGACTTATCAGATTACATAGAAACGAAATTCTAACAACTTTAGGTAAATGCAGATTCCTATACACATTAAGTCAAAATTATCACAGATCAAATTAGTAACAGCAATAGGAGTAACGTTAGACTAAAATAACATATTTAACGAACTCGTTCGATTAGTAAGTAACATGAAGAATTACAATATATTAGTTAGATAAATTCCGTAACACTTCATACCAATACAGTGGAATGGGGCGAAATTGATTGGTTTTTCGGAAACAGAAGATTTTTATTTATTTATTATTTAGATTATACCAATTTACACATTTTAGACTGGTTAGTTGAATGGTTGGAAAATTCCACCAGCTTGCGATCCTGTTTGCCATGACTTAAGCTCAACCCTGCACTGCAAGACCTCAACATACTGTTAGCTCATTTAGTGTGGACAGGAACGTAATTTAATATTCATGAGTGATGGTAGTTAACAAATATTTCAAAACAATGTAATGACAACTAACACCTTAGTTCACCTGTGACCACGGACGCTGAAAAGGGTCCGAAACGTCAGGTTAAAACAAAATGTAAATAAATCGCGAAATAATCCGTAAAAGTGTCTCATTTCAATGTCTACTGTTCGCGTACACCGAAGAAACAAAAAACATGTAAAGAGAAATGAAAGACAAAGAGGAATAGTGAGTCCTGGAGAAAGCAAGAAGCAGAAAAGAGTGAGCGCAAAGTAGTATTTCCAAGAGACTTTTGAACACAAGTTTGTTGGGGTCTGCCAGTTTAGGAAGTCTGCTGCGACCAGATTTTGTATAGATATTGCACAAAATTTATTCCTTTCATGATATTACCAATTTCGCCCCGTCTTTGAAAGTCGCCCCAAGTTCCACGGTAATTTTAAAATCCGGACATTTTTTATAAAAACCTCTTTAAAATATTCGCTTCCTATTGTTGTAGGTAGATTACCACATCTTTCCATAACAATGATAATATTCTTACAAATTTTCAGTCTCAGTTGTTATCCCTAGCACAAAATGTTTCAAAAAAGTTATTTATCCTTTCCAAGCTCGAAAGTTTTACACACACCCTTTTCAAGTGTGGATGTTAAAATTTGACCTACCAATGGAACCATTTCATGTAAAATATTGGTTCTCATAAAACATTTTTATTGGCTAATATATTTAAAGCCATTTTTAAAATCCTGGAAAACCTTCATATTTGTAATTTTAAGAGTAATAATTTTGCACTTAACCTAATTCCCGAAATAACGAGTTATTTTTTTTCCTTATTTAAAGTTTTTACTTGTAATAAGAAGATTTATTTTTCTATCAGAATATAGCAAATATAAAATTTAAAAAAAAAGTGGTTTCTAAGAACCAGTACTTAATTCGCATGTATTACAAACCTAGAACTAATTAGAGATAGATAGAAAACAAGCTCTAGCTTTAGCTTTTTTTGTTTTAGTAATGTGATTTTAAGAAATCACATAACTAAAACAAAAAAGTTAATGTACGGATTAAAAAATATATCTGACAAGTGATTTTTATAATGAAAGTTGCACTAATGTCGGTATTTTTTACTACCTAGGTATTCCTAAAGATATTTCAGCTCAATTACTTAACAATACTGCCTCAAAGGCTTTACACCATTAAAATTCTACGTATCTTAGATCCAACATGAGTTAAGTTAAACAAATAACATACATTTCTAGGTAAAATGGTAAACAGATAAAAAAAAGTATTTTAGATTTTTGACGTGACAACGTCTTATAAATTGGTTTGCCGGGTGACACCTCAAGAAACTGCGTTACGCTGCTCCGCTCACGTTTCGCGCGAGAGAGACAGAGCGAGAGAGAGAGAGAGAGAGATAGGCATACACACCGGTTCATGTTATACGAATGAATATTCACATTAAAATTATTTTACCACTCAGAGTCGTTGTCACGTAAAACTTTCGCGCGTATACCGACTTTTTTCAACATGAAGAATCCAAAAGGTTAGCTCCAAATTTTACAATTCAATTCACTCAAATTGTAAATAGTATAAGTAATATAAATAGTATAAATACTAATATCTCCTTAACATTTATCATTAAATTTGACATTATTTCTTTAGTAATTTGATTTATAAATACATCAACATCTAACATTGAGCAGACTAGATTAGATCTTAGTATTCTTTATGAAAATCTTAAACATTTATTCGTCAAAAGTTATTCTTTACTTATATTGATAAAATATGACTCGTAAGATTATTTATCTTAGGGCTAATGTTTCAATAGTCAGATAAATAGCTATTAGACTGTTAAATATAAGCTGACCGAATTTAAGATGACCTTTAGTTTGACCTTCTGCATAATCAAGTTTGACATTTCAAATCGGCCATCTTGGAATTTTTTTGGACTGTCATCTGTCTACAGAACAATCGGCTCTTATGAAGAAGAAGAAATATTTATTTGGCACATATTACAATACAACATAGTGAAAATTTAAACAAAAATTAAGCAAACCAAAAAGAAAATGAATGAAATATGATGACCAAATTAAAAGTTATTTATCCTTTATAAGCTACCTGTTGACACGTAGGCAAAAATCTATCAGTAATAATAAAATAATGATCATAAAAATTACTGTAAGGTTGTTAATTAAATGCATTCAAAAATTATGGCATTACACCACCAACATGTAATTCTGCTTAGCTCAAAGGTGCGACTGGTAGAAAATAGCTGATGGCGAGAAGTCCACTGATTGTGAAAATATAACTGTGTAATATAGCTTAAATATTTAAAAAATAATAATAAATACACATTCTTTTACCTAAACTACATAATCATTTTGAGTTTTAATTTTAAACGTTAACATTTTTATTCTTCTAAAATAAACATATTCAAACAAAATAATAAACATATTGAGTTAACAAAATTATATCTTAGGATATGCTAACAGTTAACTGCTAAATGCATGTTAATATAAAATATATTATTTTGGAACAAATTGGATAAAATTATCATCAAAATTAGCATTATCACTTCGCAAATAGCAAACACAAATATCAGTTTATTTCGAATTATATTCAAACCAGCATTTGCAGGCGAAACACGCGAAATAGGTCCAGGTCACATATAAGAATATAATATATATTACGTTCTGCGAGTAACCATATGTAAGCAAATATCAGGGCCGCTGGGGCGGTGGCGGGGGAGGGGTGTTCTGTATGGCATAAATGAGGTCTTCCAAATCCTCAGCCAGTTCCCTTGGCAACCCCAACTGCGGCACTTTGCTGGTGTCATTCAGATGCTGAGCAAGCGCTAACAACACAGTATTCCTAAGAGGCCTCGCCTGCACACAGATGAACCAGTTCGATCGGTGCTGAACGCCCGCTAAGCAGCTCGGCGCTCTAAATATCCTCTTATTTTGGACAACATAATTCTCTTTGGTAGTAGGGTCAGTGAACTCCCACGGGTGGGAGACGAAAGTATCTACGTTGAAATACGTACGCGGCTGCATTCGAACGTAGTGCTTGCGCTGCCCTTGGAAATCCCTCCACCAGATATCAACGGGCCGGGTCACGCTGTTTATGAAGCGGACGTAAACCGCCTGTTGCGAAACAACAGACCGAACCATCACGCGCTCTCCGTTCTCATCTGTTTCGTAAATAGGACGGTTGTCTTCGTTATCAGCCATTTTGCCTAAAATCTGGACGCAACACAAATCAATCGACACATTTTCAGGAAATAGCGATGATGCAACTTCACTTGTTGCTACGCATAGCGCAGTAATCAATAAATTAATGTCGTGCACTCGTAAATGCACACTATAGTTTTTCAAAATTTTCCCGCCATGACAAGTTAATATTTGACAGTTGGCAAAACTAAAACACTTCCGTAAACGAATCGCTACAATGGCTGTTTGCGTCGCAGTTATCGGCAAAGATGTAAGTTTATCGTTTAACTTAGACACTGGGTTACAATAATTAATTATTAACTTCACCGATTAAAATGCCTGTAAACGTTTTCAGTAATTAATAATCAGTATTTTTGCAAAAATCTTAATTCACACGTCACTTTGTTTTGTTGTCAATTACAAACAAACCATAGACTAAAATTACGATTAAAATAGTTTATCGATTGAGGGCGTTGTAGAGGTCAATTTCGAGATTACAATTGATTAGTGCTGTACATTTTGCATTTTAAAGTCTCGTCTACCGGTTTTTTGACATAATTTATGTAAAATATTTTTTCACTGTTCGTATATCTTATTTCTAGAACTCGCCGCTATACATAGGCGGTATAGGCAATGACTCGGGGTCGGACAACGAGCTGTCACGGCAGTGGTTAGTGCACACTGCACTGGACGCCCTGGAGGAACGGCTTACAACGACCGGCAACGGAGCCGCTGGAGCCAACGCGAATCCTGCCCGCAATGATATGAGGGATCTGTACTTGGGACTGCTCTACTCCACTGATACTCATAAAATGTTTGTATGATATCCGCATCTACATATGCGCTTCTCTCTTCTTAAGCAGCTTATTGTTACAAATCTCTTTCAAAATGTCTTGCATATACCATTCTGGTATCGACTTGACAACTTTACTTTGGTGAATGACATCTTAATACGTATACCAATAAAATAAAAAAATCCATTTATTTCTGTAAGTAGGCTAACAACTAGCACTTTAACCTAACTAATTATAGGGATCGCTTTTCTCATGCCAGATCCTAGAATGCTGTGAGATTTCAATGATTTATATACGTATCTAACAACTGTTTCGTCTGTTAAAGTTTCCGCTAAAAACCAGTGATAGGTCTAGTTGATAAATTCATATGTTGGAACGTGTGAAAATGCCCCTTGATAGTCTGTTGCCAAAAAAGTGTTTTTATTGTTTTTTTTTTTATTTTATTAGTGTCGTGGTAAGTTTCTTGCTGCCATTGATTGTGAGTCGGAGACCTATTCGGACTTTACTAATGTATTTTATTTTTCAATTTTGATTTCATTCCAGTTACGGCTACGTGACCAACACACGCATCAAGCTGGTGCTGGTGACCAGTTCGACGTCGCCCAGCGGCAGCAACATCCGCGACGCAGAGGTGCGCACGGCACTGCGCCGGCTGCACGCGTTGTACGCTGACGCCATTTGCAACCCCTTCCATCTGCCGGGCGACCCGATCAATTCCCCGTTAGTATTCCCTTTTTTTCCGTGGGCAGGTTACACCGACTATCTGGTGAAGATCGCGAGAAGCCGCTGGACGCGGGAAACGCAGGAATGATCGCTAGATCCTTGGGGCGCAGGCCTATGCTTAGCAATGGGCGTCGAACGGCGGAAGTGATTATGATGATTGTTCCCGTGTTTTAAGCAGCAATTAATTGATCGAGGGGGGTTCATCTTCAATTTCACGTAATTAAGTAGAAGCCGATTTTGATCCCCTTCCCTGTTGTACGGTACCTACCAGAGTTTTCATATACGCTTAAAGATACTGGTGTGACCGTTTCAAAATTTATAAACCTACCAACGGGATATTTGAAATCAACTAAAAAATTCTAAAATGAGAATTCAATTATACCAAAATACTACTAAAGGGTTTGCGATGTTTTCCAGTCTCGGCGTGCGACTTTATTGTAGCGATTCTACTTAAAAACGTCATTCCACAGGCTTTACACATAGCATTTTCACTATATTCATCTTTGGTCAACCAAGAAGAGAATTCCGGGTTTTGTTCCCATAAATTGATTTGTCCCAGTATAGAGATATTTTGGTTTATATTTGCGCTTCATAATGAAACAACCGCCATTAACACCGACCGCAGTAATCGAAAGACAAATACCAACCAATTATGGCAAAAATCTTCGGACAGCATACACAATCCAATTCAACACTATTACCGTCGGGAATGCTTGCAATGTATGGAAGTCTGCCATTGTTCTTTACAAACATTCATTCGCTGAGTGTGTGAAAGAGAAAGATTGCTACAAAGACTTAGTGCGTGACAAAGACAGCGTAATTATCAAACGATCTTGACTTTGACTTATCCTTTTCAGGGTTGCTAGGTGAATATACCTAAAAAATACCATGACAGTTGAAATTGTACCAATAATATACCGATATTTAGTAATATACTAAAAATATACTATCGTCATCCTTCGGAGCTTCAAATATACCAATTTAGTACTAAAAATACCAAAAACGGTCACCTGGATACTGCCTACCTAAAGTCTTTTGCTTGCAAAAATGATTTGGAAAACTTCTTTCTTTGGGTTTTTAATTAGTTTGAGAACCCGCCGCATGTAAGCCGAAATCGCATTATTTTTTCTAAAAAAACATTTTTTTTTTTCAGAAAATTCGACAAACAAGTGAAGAACCTGATGCTGAACAACGTTTAATTATTACTTAGATAAGTGCACTGGTTCATAATTATCCGCTCAATTGCACGACGGGCCTCTTGACGTCACCCTTATGAAATGTTATTGATTTATTAAGATTGCTTAGTAAGTTTATTTAAGTTATTGATTTAATATAACTTGTTCTTTTTTTGTAAAATGTATCACAGCACGTTATAATTAAAAACCCTACCCAATAAAATTTTAATTTTTTAATATTGCTCTTGTTTCTACGTTAAAAACTTGAAGACACGTAATTTAAAAAAAAATCTGCATCTTTTAATTGAAACATCTTTCGCTTCTCAATTTCAACAACGATTCGATTTATACAGCATTGTGCTTGCCAAACCGCAATCAAAATGCACTTAAAATTAAAATGTTGGACTGACACACTCACTATGCTCTAGAGTCTAAAATGCTCTTTAGTCTATTCTTCTCTTTTCGTGACATTTGTCAAGCAAGCTGTTCTCCGGTTCAGCGCTGAGCAATTTTTAGAAGAAAAGTTGTTTATCTCGACCGGGAAATCGCATCAACATGGTTAGTAAATTAAATCCTATTGATTGCTGCCTAATTTTCACATGTCCAAGCATTTGGAATAAAATTATAACACGTTGAAAGTTTGAGGTTATACTCGCACGTGTGAAACAAAACACTGTTTTTTCTTTATGAATCTCTTATTTTTCGTAAATTAAATATGTGGGAACAAAGTCAGAGTGCCTATCGCGGTCCATATGCTCTTACTGGTGACAAAAATACTCTTAACAAGTGACAACATAGCTAATTTAAAAGTCTCGTCATATCTCACGGAATCTCCCGCTTTTTTTGCATTTCTATTTTAATTTAAACGTATTTTACATGTAGTCTATTTTTATTATTAAAAAGCAGAGTCACTGACAAATTGTGCAGTCTTATGAATCTAGCCAGATCCGGTCGTTGGGTGAATAGAAAAATTCTATCACCCAATCAGTGGACTAAGAAAAAATAATCGTGCGCTTTACGTAGATTGATATTTTGTTGTTTTTTTTTCTAATGATCAATAACGTTACTTATTGGGCCAAGGGAACGCTCAATATATAAAACCGGCCATACATATTATTTTATTTAAAAATGCAACCTAAAATTTCCAGGCAGCCGCCGTCGTAGCAGGCAAAGACATCGAGAAGCCGCAAGCGGAGATCTCGCCCATCCACCGCATCCGCATCACGCTCACGTCACGCAACGTGCGCTCGCTCGAGAAGGTGTGCGCCGACCTCATCAACGGGGCCAAGAAACAGAAGCTGCGTGTGAAGGTGATTATCATTTTGTTGTAGGCTTGTGTAGTTTGTAAGCTACAAACTATAAAGACACAGAGAAGACACATTCATGAGGACTAACTATTCTTCTACTTCTTTCAATGTTTGGGCTTAACACTGCGACATCTTAACCACTGGTGTTAAGCTACTTACCATAGAGTCAGATCAATGTATGTGATGTTATTGTATTTATTTATTAGAGCTTGTAAGAGCACAGAACCAACGAAACTCAAAGTCCAAGCAAATGAGTGACAGATGACTGACAATAAATGAACAGTGATTGAACTAGGAATGCTTGCCGCATTATTGGTATGAGTTTTTCTAAAAATATGTAGAACAGACATTGCATAATTTTATTAGAATAAGCATTAAATGATACAATTCTACAGTTAAAACCATGTGAGTGTTCTAAGGTTTTATTGAAGGCTTATTATGGAAGCGCTAAGATGAAGACACTCTAGTTCCATACTGTGGTGTCCACCATAGTAGCGCAATATTATTACTCTTCAAAGTGCAGTGTGTGACTACTTTAGTGCACTCTGCTCATAGGAGAGAAACAACTTTTTTTGACTTATGAGGATTACATCTTGTGAGTTTTATAGGTGTTGCTCCTTGCACCATTAATATAATAAACTGTCTGTATATTCAAATAAAAATTAAACTTATCTTTTTCTCCCTTTAATAGAGCATGTTTATGAATGACAAATGTAGGTCTACAATCAAAATTTTCCACTCAAATAATTCTACAAACTTCCAAGAGTTATCTCTGTGTGAAATTCAACTAACAGAATACCTACAATGGTGAAACTCTTTGGGTTCTATTTATCCCACCATTGCAACTCAATAATATCATGAATTTGCCACAATTTAGTTTTTATCAAGACTTACTTAAAAATCGATGTATACTTTCAGGGCCCCGTCCGCATGCCTACCAAGATCCTTCGCATCACCACCCGCAAAACACCCTGCGGTGAAGGTTCCAAGACCTGGGACAGGTTCCAGATGCGAATCCACAAGCGAGTCATTGACCTGCACTCCCCCTCTGAGATCGTGAAGCAGATCACATCAATCAACATCGAGCCAGGTGTAGAGGTTGAAGTGACCATCGCCGACGCGTAGGCACAGCTGCCAATAAAGTTTATTTGATTGATGAGCGAGTTTTATTCTATAACTAGCGGTCCCGAATATAATGAAAAAAATGTATTGTATCTATGTAGTAGCCTGGAGACTACAATCGTGGAGTACCTATTTAAGATTTGCGTAGTATAATATACGAAAGGCGTTAAGTAATAATACCTAGTACTCGTCACGCCATGTTTGATTAAGCTTTCCCAAGGTTCCCACAATTTGCAAAGTTTGAGTCAAAAGTTGATCAATGTTTATAACTAAAAACACCTGCTTACACGTTACGGTTTACATTCTACATATTTTATGTCTTAACCTAAGAAAGAAAACCTACATACTAATATTATATTAAACTCGAAAGTTTGTTAGCATGGATATTTGTTATTCTTTCACGTAAAAACTACTGTATAGATTTTAGTGAAATTTTACCAGAGCATAGCTTAAACAGCTATTAATTTCATATAATACGACTACCACTAATTATGATTTACAAAATGTTGGTAGTTTGATAATTTTAAGAGAAATGGTAGGTAGGTATTTGTGAAGTAGACAAGTGATAGCACAGCACACAGTAGACAGATAAATATTTTAAAACTGTGGTTATGTTTAAGTGGATAGTGATATCTAAGTGAGTGCTGTTAAGTTTTTGATTCATTATCATTAATTTATGAGTAGCGGAAACGGAAATGACTTAAACCAATGACTATATAATGACTTGCACTTGGTTAACAACTGGTTAAGAAATAACCTACTGACTATTAATACTAGTAAAACTAATTTTATCTGCTTTAGTATACTAAATAGCACACAACCTGACATTGATTTTAATTTAAGAATTCATAAATGCAACCAAGATAGTGTTCCTAATAACTGTGACTGTGAAGCCATAAAAAGAACTGACAATACAAAATACCTGGGCGTTGTGATTGACCAGCGGCTTACTTGGCACGCACATATTGAACTTGTTTCTGCCAGAGTGAGAAAACTAATCTGGATTTTTAAAACGTTAAGACATGTGGTACCTGGTGGGTGGCGCGTAGTTAATAGTATTACCTCGAGGAATATTCTTAAGGAAATTTATGTCTCACTGGCGCAATCAGTTATATCCTACTGCATATCAATCTGGGGAGGTGCAGATAAAACAAAGATGCTGATGGTAGAGCGTGCACAACGCGCTTTACTAAAAGTGGCGCTGTTTAAATCTAGAATGTTTCCAACGAGCACCCTATATGATATCAGTAAAGTAATGAGTGTAAGGATGCTTTACATTATAAACATAGTATTAAGAAAACATTCAACCACTTCCTATGTCCCTGCTACCACTATCAGAGCTAGGAGAATAAAAAACGTTATCCCTCCCATCTATACAAAAACAGCCTTTGCTGAAAAACAGTTTATTAGCCGCTCGACCTACTTATATAATAAATTAAATAAGATTTTAGAAATATATAATAAGACACGACATAACTGTAAGAAAATACTCTCCAATTATCTAATGTCCATGGATTACGATAAGACAGAGTCTATACTTAAACGCATAGAATAAATTCACAAATGCAACAAACACACGTACATACACACATACACACACACACACATACACACACACACACACACACACACACGCGCGCGCGCATAGACACATACACACACACACACACACATATATATACAAACTAATAATGTAGTATTGTTAATTAATTTTAGTAGGTTAATTGTAGTATTGTTTTAAACTGTTAGTTTAGATAGATTAAGCCTGTAAATTCAGATAGTAAGATTTATATACTGTAGCTATGGAAGAGCGAAGGCACCTAACACAGGCAAAACTTTGCTTAAAAGGTGTCTTCGATCACTATTAATATATTGCAAAAATTTGGTTACAGCAATAAATAATTTTAATTTAAATAATTTTAATTTTTAATTTAATTTTTTTAAACCGGATGCTCATACATACTCGTACAAGCTACAAGTTTTATGATAAGGGTAGTCAGGGTGTAATAAATTAAAAGCTTCTGTGTTGTATAGTTCATATAATATGATTATGATAGTTAAAAAATATGTCTGTCGGGTTGGTCTCTTGCAGATTGGGGTGATGGATAACTTCTTGCATTGTATTCTGGTGACTGGCAACACTGACGATTTCCGGTTCATTTTGGTTGCCCAACGTGGCAGTATTCACAGTGTTGCTACTCTCAGGAACTTTATTGATCGATTTTTGAGGTTCTTTCTTCCTTTTCATCCGTTTCGTTGCGTGCGGTATTTTTTTCTTGTTCAAAATTTCGTAAACCGTACTCTTCGGGATACCCAATTCTTTTGCTAGTTCTCGTATCGGCATAGTTCGATTCTCCTTCAATTTCAGCCTTACTCGTTTGACATTCTCGGCCATTTTCGAAGGTCGGCCGGAGCGCGCGCCACTTTCCACAGATGTTCGGCCATTTTTGAAGCGCTTGTACCATTCTTTTATCTGCGTTTTCCCCATGCATTCGTCACCGTAAGCCTTTCTAAGCATTTCGATAGTTTCGGCGCATGTTTTTTCCAGTTTGTAACAGAATTTAATGCAGATTCGTTGTTCTGTGCGTTCTGTCATGTTTGTGGATAGGAAATTAACAGAATTACGTTAAGCAGTAGGACGCGCGACGCTTGCTAGTGGCGCTTTTGTAATATTTTGTATGAACTGGGCAGGGCGGGGTCTTGCGAAGTGTTTGCAAATCGCTGCCAAAAGATGGCGCTAGAAGTCTGCGGCGGAACGAGTTTACAAAAATGATATTATTTATTCCAGGCGTAATACTAAATCGTACCTAGACTTAAAATAGTGGGTATACAAAAGATGGATAGACAACTCAGCATTTCACACCTCAAAAACGCAAAAAATAATTTAAAGTTTAGACAGTCTTATGGCTAACAGTGGTTGCCTTTCAGACAACCTTTGGGTCATTATTAGATACTCAATATTAAGAAGAACAGGATATAAGTAAGCTCGGTAAATTAGGTAACCTTTTTATTAGCTTTTCTATCTAGTTTATTGACCTTATTTAAAACGCAATTAATGATGGTAACAGCTTTAGCAAGGTAGGTATCATAAATCTGATCAAAATTCAACACTTTCAAAAAACGTGGGCAGAACCGTAGGCAGCGGTTATATTAATCGCAATATAACCCGTTATTGGCTCTTTATGGTTACAATACGACCGTAACAAACCCTAAATTCACCATTATCAGATTTCGCATTACGGAAAATAAAGGACACGCGAAAAGGAGCATGCAAAACGCTACTCAAATTATGAAACATACTATTTCTATATATAGGGTGTTTTAGTCAGTAAGACCAACCCATACGAGTAGGTATGTATTAGGATTGCGAAAGTAACTTCGTCTTTCTGTTACGCTTTAACGCCACATCTGCTGAACAGATTTATATGAAATTTGGTGGACGTGTTTCCACTATAAAATAAATATTCAAAAACTGTTTTTCTCTAATATAATATAATTCATAATTTAGGACCCTTTTTCTGCAGATAATACTTGATTCTAATTGAACTTAAACCGATAAATTGTCACTCAGTCGGCATTGCACGCGATGATGTAAGAAAAGAAGTGTGTTATTCCCATTTAACCTACTCGTATATGGAGAAAAGCGTTTTGACAGTTATAAATAGGACGTCAACGATTGGTGGTGTCAACTACCCTATTCCACGCGGACGAAGTCACTGGCCGAAAGCAGTTTAAACATTGTAGGTACTTATCTTTTACAAACAATATTACTTCTCATATCACATTTATCTCGTGGGTATAAATAATGGTAGTATCCGAGGGTACAACCTGCAAACTTTTAAATAAATAAATAAATAAACAACAACATCACATACCTACATCGATCTTACTCTGTGGTAAGTAGCTTAGGGTATAACCTAGGTAGTATCTGTGGGTACCTGCCCACATTCAAATATTTTCAATATGGCGACTAACTTCAGTTATTTTACTACACCACACCCTATGTATCAGTTGCAGGCTTCGGCTATAAGGTATATGTTGAATAGCAACGTTTTGGCGTGTTTAGGAAAGATTATCGGCTTTCAGGGCAACATTTTTATGATTTGTTTTCTTTGCCATAAGGCGTATGCTACACGACAATAAATATTATCCATGTAAGTATGATATTTATTTTATTTATTTATTTAATCGGACAACAAAAGATCCAAGTAGGGTTAGTAAACAATACATCTTACACACTATGTTGGTACCTAATAACTAATTTGGTGCATGTTCTTTGGCTTATGTGCCATATAAGGGGCAAACATGTAGTCGCCCTGCAATGACTTTCAGCATAGGTACCGGTGGAGCTGTAGCGCACCCTGAACATCAGGGGTGCTTGTTTCTTTCTGATAATAGCCGCGAAGTTATCTGTATGCGCCTCTGCGAACACGGCGGACGCACTACACAAACGAGGCAGCTTCAGCAGTATCCTGAAAGCATTGTTCAATTGGACTTATCTTATTAGGTACGATATTCACTTTTATATCTTGGGTCGGATCATAATACACCTTACACCATCATTCATAAGCGTTCTTTGCACGAGGCCGACGTGATGAATCCTAGACGAAGAAAAATTGGAACTTGTGTTCAAATAATTTTAGTTCTCCTTTTAAATCTAAGCGATACTGAGCGCGATAAATATTGACCGGCGACACTAACAATAATAGTCCTCCTGGCCGATTTCGACCACGGCGGCCAATCTCATCAGAGATCAGCCAACTACGCAGGAGACATTATAGTGCACAAGTGTGAGCGCAATACACAGGTGCACTCACTCTTCCATCACTCTCAAAGTTCGGTGAGACGGCAATCCGACATGACCGGAGAGAGATCAGGCGCAGGACCACAGATTACTAAACAGGACCAACGGCTTAACGTGCTTTCCGAGGCACGAGGGTATAACACCGCCAACTTCCCGACTCCGAGCTATTTTTGAGAAATTCATGACAGAACATCTCAGAAACAATTTTGGCTCGACCTGGGATTCGAACCCAGGACCTCTCGCATGTTAGGCAGAAACTTTGCCACTACACCAAGGAGGCAGTCACTACACGCAAGGTAAATATCACGATCCAGGATCTGGGATCGGAGAATTGATCAATCGATGGATTTCAAGAAATCCATCAATAAATATCATGATCCGTCAATGCATTACCCTTCATGCGAAGAAATATCGTAACCCTACAGATAATATTGACGGATCACAATATATTAAATAAATAAATATACAACAACATCACATACATTGATCTGACTCCGTGGTAAGTAGCAAGCACTTGTATTACAGATATCAGAATCAACAGTGGTATTACAAATAAACTTAAATAAATACATATAACACCCAGACCAGTACAAACACAGACATGTTCATGCACACAAATGTTTGTACAATGCGGGGATCGAACCCGCGACCTCTTGGTTAATAGTCAACTTCTTTACCATTACACCAAAGTCGCCATATTGTATTGATCTTACGTGTAGCATTCGCCTTACGGAATACGGATCATGGAAAACTGTCGTGACGGATAACAAGGAAGTAGAGCAAGCGACTATTTTTGTACGAATTTAATGTTCTTTATTATTACGAGTTTAGGAAGGTAGCAACTTTGTTGGGGTATTTTTTTGACTGGATAAATTTACAGTACTACAGTGTCAAAGTTATTTGTTGCTGTTTTCTGTAGATCTAAGCCTAATAGACAAAGACGGTCTTTTTAAAACTACACCCACCGACCGAGGGCTACAATTTCAATATGGTATATTTCATTTGATATTATTTTAATTTAAGTTAAGAACAATAGAAAAGTTAGTGAAAATGACTTACGTGTCTGGAATCGCAACATATAGTTATGTATCCATGCATAAAATAATAGAAATGAAGCTATAAATAAAATTAAATCTATTTTTTTTAATTTTGCATGCTGTTAATAACGACTGAGTAAGCAGAACATACTAAAAATAAGTCATCTCCAGTGTACCTTATTCATAAGAAGATAATAAATTTCATTTCATTTAAAATGATGCAATAGACAGCTGCAGGAAAAAAACTAAGGAAACCAATCAATGAATACAGTTCTTAAAGCGTTCTGCGAGCCATTACGGTGGTCTTGATGTCTTCAGATTCTTCAAAAGTAAACAGAAAACAGATGATTCAGAAATAGGCCCAAATTGTTAGGGACGCTGCGTCGCAGACACTTATCTAATTAGTGGGACGCGGAACTTCAGTTTGGGAGGTACACGATGTGCGATCAATACATGAGCGGTCCTTGATTACTACAGTAAAGTTTATCTTTCAACTGACGACCACTCTGAGTTCGATCCCGTTCGATCATTTGTGTGCATGAATATGTCTGTTTGTACTGGTCTGGGTGTAATATGTATTTATTTAAGTTCATTTGTAATACCACTGTTGATTCTGACATCCGGAACACAATCCTTGAGTAACCACGGAGTCAGATCAATGTATGTGATGTTGTTGTATATTTATTAGAATAAAATAGAAAAAAATTGAATAAAGGTGGCCGACGAAGTCATTAATATTTTAATAACAATCTGCTAACAAAGACACTGGATCTGCCAGCTTACCAAAGACCACAGGACCAAATAACATAGCGTAAACTCCTAATTAATCACTTGCTATTCAAAAGCAATGCATGCCCTTTAAGTTAATTTTATATACTTTAGTTGACCTTGTAAGCTATATGATACCACTATACTCTTTATCATCTGTCAAAACGATCTGCTTCCATAGATTTTGTATGGGAATACTCCACCGTGAAGTGACGTAAGCGTATTAGAAATTGGAGTCAATTTACCGAATATTTATTGAATTTTGTGCAATAAAAATATGGGTTCTACAGCTTTTTGAAAATAAATTTGTTTTAAACATAAGCTCTATGAAATTATCATAGAGCTTATGTTTTCAAACACCATGATCTTGAAAAAATTTAGCTGCATCAATCATCATGGTTAAATTATAAGCGATTAAGGACCACTTTATTGAGTAACTAGTAGGGTGGATCTCCTACTGTACATAGGAAGTATGTACAAAAACAATCTCTACCAGCCCCTTGCATGTAGCATAGCTATCGTAATTTTTAGTATCCACTCACATTTTTTTGTCGTACATGTTGCATCTAAAACTAGGTAACGACATAATGTTCCTTAGCCGCATGATGCAATGCCGTATAAAAATAAAAAGCGTTTTGTCTCTGGCCGGCGCCGCGCGTCATTGCGCATAGACAATCGGATGAAATATGGCCGCTTTTTCGGAAGTCTCCTGTTCGACCTTGCGGGGATTTTAATGCTGGCTGGACGATTTTGTGCAAAATATTGATTAGACAGCTGGGATTCGTCAAGGGAGTCCTATATTGCCAACGCTCCATGGTAGCAGGGTAGTAGATGGATAGATACGTAGTGATCATATATCATGCTCCTTGAAAAAGATAGGCAACGGAAATAAAATATTGCCTACCTTTAAAAAATTGGTAAGAATAGAAATGACGATGCCTCCAGGCAAGCTAGTATTCTAAACATAACAATCTACCTACCGTCTTTTAACAAAAATAAACTGTAAAGTGTTTAATTGATTCTATGTGTGTGCGGCAAGTTAATTCTTTTACGTCTCCCAAATTCTAACGACCGTAGAAAATGTTCGGCTTCAGACATTTGAATTGTCCAATTTCACAGCAAAAGGCCATGAAATGACAATTAAACAATCAGTGTGGGTACAAGCGAATAATGTAGGCGTCCAAAAGCGTAGGTGGATCTAGCGTGTTTGTTCCTAGTACACACCTCAATTGCAGACGAGAATCTACTCTGACTTCTAAGGCTTTTGGTCTATTTTTTCTTGACGAGTTCAGGAATTGGCCTTTAACATAAAAGTCACTTACGCGAACAATCTGTCTCAATTTACGTCCTCAAACTTATCTGGGATATCAAGGGAGCCGTTTTAGTCCAGTCATGTCCCGGACGAATAATAAATCGCGCGAGATTGAACGTAACGGTGGATTAAACATGATTGATACTTTAGATCGAAATAGAGATTACTTTTATTCTGATGTAAATATCTCTTGCTATCTCAGAATTAACCGTATCTACAGAGGTACAAACGTGCTACATTGACAAATTTTTGTAATAAAATGTAGGTAGTCGCAGTCTGACCAATGTTTTTAAACATATACCTCTAGGTTAAAGGGAATAAAATTTTATTTGTTTCATCCATTACTTATTTAGAATAAATTGGTCAGGTATACAGACAAAATATAACCTGCATTGAAAGCGTATGTCTACCCTAGTACCGTGATTCGAACATGTTCCCTAAAATGCGCAATATGGCCGCCATAATCTATACCACGCAGACGACACAACAGAAAACTCACACAAAATATACCTACTTTACTTATTATGAAACAGCGTCGCCCGCACACACCCAACATTCTACATCCGATATTCCAATTCTGGTTGCCATAACAACGCGGCCCAGACCAGCTAAGTGCTAACCTAGTGCTTACGGGAGCGAGAGCGCTTTGCGGATCGTCTTTCTTGCTCTAGCAGCAAAAATCGAAGCCTGAATCTGGACCGCGCCCTGGCTGAAGGCTAGACTGGGATGAGGTAGTTAGGAGGGCCGGTTACACCAATAGCCAATAGTTAGTCTATTTGATCGCAATAGGCCAACCTGTCACCTATCGTAAATATTTCCAAGACCATTGTGTTTTTAAAACATAACCTCTATGAAGTTAGCAAAACCAATTTATTTCCAAAAAGCTGTGAAAAATATTATAAAATGAAATTAATATTCAGTCAACTGACTTCGATTTCTGATACTAAATTATGACGTCAAATTATAGTATTCCCATTCAAAATCTATGGAGGCATATCGCTTTGTCAGATGATAAAGAGTAGGTAGGTAAGGTATATGACTATCGAACTGTAAATATAACCCGGCCTAATTTAAGATGACATATTTATGACTTTCTACGTACCTATGTATGTAATGTAATAATGACTTTTTAATCTGTCATCTTGGAATTTGATCGTACTATTAGCGCTAACTGACTATTGAAAAGTCATGGTAAATGACAAGAATAAAATTATTATTATTATTATAAAATATTCATCAAACTACCATTTCTATTACCGCCAACTAGTGGAGAAATTTACCTAAGCTTTGACTTAATAGGTAAATTGGATAAAGCTGAAAAAGAGAATTGTTTTGCTTTAAATTTCCACTAAACGACGCCAGCGCAGGAACCCAAATACATCCAACTGTAAACACTTGAAAAAACTAGAGCTGAAAGTCGCATGACTTACAATACAACTCACAACGCGATACAGAAGATGTACCTGGAAACACAACACTGACACCTGCAAAACACTCAATATAAATTATAAGTAAATTGGATGTAGTTACATTCCTTTTACTAACTACCTACTATAACTTCATACGGTTTAAGTTGTTCTAGTAATACAAAAATAAAGACACTTAAACTTGCTTATTCGCAAAATAGGGAAATAGAATAAAGGTTTCGAGAAAGTAATACAATTTTCAACGAAACGCGGACCGTGGCTATATGATATCCTGCGCACATCTCTGTTGAAATTGGCCGCCTTGCCCGAAATGGGCTAGGAAACTATTATTATTTTACCAAGATAGTCATGGTGGCAAAAAACCGACAAATAATGTGGTTGAATGGTTTCAGGACTAGGAGAAGCCGACATAATTATAGGTATGCTATACTTAATAGGCATGATGATACCTATATTAAATATTTCAAGACCATGGCGCAAGTTAATACAACCAGTATGCTTCCAAAAAGCTGTAGAAATCAATTTTTAAACACACAAACTCAATAAATATTCGGTCAATTGACTCCGTTTTCTGATACATGACCGTGACGTCACGTTCTTGTATTCCCATACAAAATCTACGGAGGCAGACCGTTTTGACAGATAATAAAAAGTATGTCAATGGTTGTTGTTGTCATCTAGCCTATTATATCCTTTTTAAGTCAACCCCAAAAAGCTCAAGGTTTCGCGACAGGTTTCTTCCTTACCCAACGATTAACTAACCCATCGGTCACAGCTGCGCGGTGGCACCTGCCTCCGGGAGTATTGATTTTACGGAGCGTCGACCGCTGTGACCCGGTGCCTAGATACAGATTTGAGACCTGAATTGCGACTAGTTCTAGACTTATCGGGTTTTGTGAAATAAGTTTAAATAAATAGGTACTTAATTTGATCAAACCTTCGCTGTGTAGTCGGCATAATTATTACCTACCTAAACAGGGGAGGTTCTTTGAAGAAGTAATAACGGTTTTTAACACCCGACGAATAAGAGAGGTGTTATAAGTATTATTATGACCCCTATGTCTGTTTGTGTTTTGTGTCTGTGGCATCTAGGGTTGCCACCCGTACTTTATAATAAAGTATTGTACGTTATT
This sequence comes from Pyrausta despicata, assembly GCA_963921415.1. Classification (NCBI taxonomy): domain Eukaryota; kingdom Metazoa; phylum Arthropoda; class Insecta; order Lepidoptera; family Crambidae; genus Pyrausta; species Pyrausta despicata. Next base: position 12,826,061 of record OY992866.1, on the reverse strand, counting down.
TCAGGCAATTGTAGATAATCTATACTTTACGTGAACAATAAAGTACACGAAAATACTTCATTTCGCATGATTTGATTTCTTTGTGATTTTGAAATTTGAAGCTAAGTCCGTAAGTATTAATATAATTATACTTTGGAAGTACAATTATTTGTTGAATATGTTTTTAAAGATTATAATAAAGGAAAATAAATTATACTTTATTTTGATACATATGTACTTTTTTTGGTACCTAATGTACTTTTTTTGCAACAAAAAAAGGTGGCAACCCTAGTGGCTCCCGCCCGGATAGACCGTTTCCAAAGCGTTTTTTACGGTTTAATCACGGTGTTTCTTCTTAGCTATAGCTATAGCTCGTCAAAATCCGTCGAGCCGTTAAGCTCACCAGTTGTCTTCCTGGCTCATTCGGGGGGTTTATTTAACTGGAAAGTTAGTTTTTACCCAATGCGGTAAACTTATGTCAAAAGGAGTACTATTGGTTTCATGCTGCCCCCAAGTTTGTTGCCCCCACCCAGACCTGCCAACAACCTGGCCTGTCGTATTGAAAATGACTGCGGCGCCGCCATTTTGGCAGTGTTTGTGAATATACATATTATTTTATTTATTTATTTTTTAGGCACACCAACTACAGTTACAATACATAAAACAAAAGACTTGCATGCATTAAAATAATGTAGCTAATTGCACTATCAATTAAATTTAAATTGAATATTTCAGGAACACGACAGTGCTTTTCTTGATAATACCTTCGCTGCGTGAAAACCAAGAAAACATATTTAAGAAAAGGCCTAAAATGTGTAAAAGTATGGCATTCTTTTAATCAATAAGCAAAGTATTACTCTAATACCTACTTATACCGATTTAGTATCTAAGTAGAACTTTGAACTTTTGACGACTACTTTGGTGTAATGGTCAAGAAGTTGACCATTAACCGAGAGGTCGCGGGTTCGATCGCCGCACTGTACAAACATTTGTGTGCATGAACATGTCTGTTTGTACTGGTCTGGGTGTTATATGTATTTATTCAAGTTTATTTGTAATATCATTGTTGATTCTGATATCTGTAACACAAGTGCAAGCTACTAACCACGGAGTCAGATCAATGTATGTGATGTTGTTGAGTACCTTATAAACTCAACAAATCCAATAATTAGTTACAGACAGTCCTTGGTGGAAACCTAAAATATAATTTTCCCTGTCCTACTTCAAATACTAACATGTAGGTACCCACTAATTGCAATTCTACCCAATCCATGACACAAAACATTCTAGAGAGGGTTGACAGTAACAACTGAATATCCTCCATCGCCTTATTTAGTAACGATAATTCTACGAATATTACGTGTCGTATTATTGTATTAATATAAATAAATAACAGATGTTCAGACCTAAATAAGCGTAATGACACCTACTCCTACATGGCAAACCGCAGTGAACTCATCCTCACTTAAAATAAACCTACTGCAGAAAAGGAAAAGATGATTAAAGTCCTCCAAACATTGTTACCACTTATTGGTAATAAACTCAATTTATTATTATTATTCATTTCATTTACACGTTGTCTTAGGGATAGTTTTTACAATATAATTACAAAAGTAAAAGTAAATCATGAGAATAATATAAAAACCTAACCCTAGCTAGCTGCCAGCAGCGGGGCGGGGCTCAAGCCCCCGACAGTTAAGGCTGCAAAGAGAGAAACCTCCGGACGATGCGCGCCGTGTCCAGAAGTACTGCCTTCTGCATCTGACCATTGTACCAACCATATAGCGAGAGCTTCTTAAGGTGTTGATCGAGGCTCTTCGCTATTAAACCGCTCACAGACACGACTAATGGGAAAGTGATCGTAGAATCCACATCCCACATAGCGGTCACCTCGATCGATTATTATTATTATTAAAAAGTGTTGACACAACATTAAACATCACCTCTTTTTTAAATTTATGAATTCATGATTTTTTTGCACCTTAGTTGCTTCCAATTTCCCGCTCAACAATGAATTCAATCGATCAATTTTCATGTCAGTTTGAATTAAACATAATCCATTCTTAGGATTTTAATGCAACATTTTTAATTGAAGAATACAATACAACGGAATAATCATATAAAAAAACTTTAGTAAAAAAACATTTTAAATCTATACAACCGAGAATAATGAAATATAATTCATTACAATGGAATCCAAACTTACTCTGTCAAATAAACAAAGCCCAGATGCAAACAAAACGATAAATTATGGCAACCTAGCCTACACTTGAACATTAACTTGTGCAAAAGCTTGCCTTGAGCCGGCTCCGAACCCGGGACTGAGTCACGCGCCGGTCCGCCTACGCAACAAGCATTCGCGGTAAAAGTTGTTCAATGGCACTATGATGATATAATACTCCTCCGCTGTACTTTAGCCTCCGTATAATAGGTACTTGTAGACATTGTAATATGATAATAATAATAATAATAATAGTCCTCCTGGCCGATTTATCAGCCAACTACGCAAGAGATATTATAGTGCACAAGTGTGAGCGCAATACACAAGTGCACTCACTGTTCCATCACTCTCAAAGTTCGGTGAGACGGCAATCCGAAATGACCGGAGAGAGATCAGGCGCAGGACCAACGGCTTAACGTGCTTTCCGAGGCACGGGGGTTTAACACCGCCAACTTCCCGACTCTGAGCTGTTTTTGAGAAATTCATGACAGAAAACCTCAGAAACAATTTTTGGTTGGTCTAGTGGCAAAGTTTCTGCCTTACATCCGAGAGATCCTGGGTTCGAATCCCAGGACATTGTAATATAGTATGTAATATTTGTAACCACCTGTGCCTTGCGGTCACCCGTTTTGTACGTGTTCCACAGGAACCGTGAAACTTTACGGGATAAAAAGTGTTAACAAAGCTAATAAAATAATCCAGACATAATTTGGCTATGTTCCAAATTTGACCAAAATCGGTCCAGTAATTTTGACGTGAAAGAGTAAGGAACATCGTTAAGATTAAGATCAGGCCCACGACCAGCTCAATCAGTCGAAAGAATAAGGCTCCTGCAATTAGTGTTCTAAAATAGAAAAGAAAAAAGAAATGTAAACATGGTTTAACTACCAATATTAACATACACATTACGATAGGAAAGCATAAAATAAACATGTAATAATATGATCAAATCAATATCGGTTAATATCGATAGATATAAGTAAGTCGTTAAGCCTGATCGGAGGCCCTCGGGCAGCTTAATAACATCTGACGGCAAGGTTGGTCACTTACCTTACACACAGTCCTCCACCAATCCGCACTGAGCCCGCGTGGTGGAGTATGGCTCGCACCACCTCATAGTTGAGGTGAGGCCTGTGCCCAGCAGTGGGACGTATATAGGCTGATGTTGAAATCGATACACATTTTAGAGTAAGAATACTTTCGCTGTTCCTACGTCGAAAGTATACCATTATGCATATACCAGTTTACCTAAACTGGTTAACCAAATTTGCTAACGATTTTTTTCCACACCTTAACGGTAATATAACATGACATGTCGTGTCCAACCCCCATGGCGGCCGAGGCGAAGTCCTGTCTAGGCGCGTTACGGTGTTCGAGTAAATATCGCCGGTGATGTCATCAGGAGTGGCACACAAGGAGCTCTGATATTGCGCCTTTTTCTTTTATATTCAGTTTCATATATAAGATGCAGAAAGAACCAGCATTTTTAGATTAGTTCTTCATACACAACGTTGTCACAAATCGAGAGGGAAATATCACGCGAGTATTCTTCCCCGAACAACTTCGATTTATTTTCTGAAAGCATCTAATAAGAATACGCGAATATTCCACCTTTCGCAAGCCTATAAGATACTGCAGTATTTACTCTGACGTACTGTACATCGTACCTACCCCAATAATAATAATGAATAGTCCTCCAAGCCGATTTCGACCAAGGCGGCCAATCTGAACAGAGATCAGCCAACTACGCAGGAGATATTATAATGCACAAGTGTGAGCGCAATACACAGGACAGGTGCGGTGCACTCACTGTTCAAATCACTCTCAAAGTTCGGTGAGACGGTAATACCCCAATATAACTAACACCGACCTACCCACTTTTGAAATACTTTTAACTAGAGATGCGCTGAATGTTCGGTTCAATATTCGTATTCGGTACATTCGGCACATTTTTTAATGTTCGTATTCGGCCGAATGTTCGGTTGATTTGCCGAATAATTACCGAATATTAAAAGTTTTGGTAACATGTTAAAATTTAATTAAACAGTAAGCTTATTCTTTACTTAGTATTGCTTCTTCTTTATGTTTCTGCTTTAGGTGGTTTGTCAATGCCGAGGTAGAACCACTTTACTTTTGTATTATCAGATTCGTGTTCATTAAAAAATGTCCAAACATGCATTCTTTTACGTCCACTCATCTTCAAAAACGTTCGTTGACGTAACGTTAATAATTTTCACACGATATTATGCGAGGAATATTATTTACCCGAAAGCGCGATGCATCGAACTTGTTCCATTTCGGTCATTGAAAGGAACGCTCCGAACTAGTACAGTCGTTCAAAGGAAGTAGTTCGGTCTTCTAGTACTATTAGTTCATTGTTGTTCACTCACTTCATTATAGACCTTATTACATGCAACTTAAAGTAAAAAATCGTAAACCTCGTTCGGTCATCTTGTCTTAATAGTTCATTGTAGTTCATTTACTTCATTATGGACTTTATTACAAATATTATGAAGTAAAAATTAATTTTGTAGTTCGTCAGGTTTTAATCGTACATTATTGTTTCTCTCGTTCGCACGGCAGCGGGTCCTCATCTCTTATCTCTCTTGCTCCGACTCTCGTACTTATTCGTTCGGAACTAGGTTCTCGCGACTCAGCTCTTTCATAGGTGGTTAGCTCAGTGTACTAGATGTCCGATTGGGTTTTACGAAACGGAATAGTTCGTTCTCGTTCACATGAAGGAACTAGTTCATAATAGTACGTAGGACATGTACTACACAAGCCTACGATGCATCGAGTGAGCGAGTCGCGCTAGCGCAAAGGGGCCGCGGGTTGTGCGCGGGGAAGAGAGGGGGCGGTAGCAAACGCCGCCGCCCGGCTCATGCAGAGCGCCGTACCGACATGTACAAAGTACAAACCTGTTTGCCGCGCAAAATTGAACCGAATGATTCGGCCGAATCATTCGGTTCGGTACATTTTGAACCGAATATTCGGCCGAACATTCGTATTCGGTTGAATCTACATTCGGTGCATCTCTACTTTTAACTTACCCTAAACTATTCGCCAGACTTTCATGCCCAGACCAATTAAACTGAACAAACGAATTAACTATTCATTAGGTCAAAATTCTTAAACGCAAGGCCAATCCTTTCTTGCTACCAAATAAAAGCTGTACTTTTCACGTCATTTAGCTTTGCTAACAGAACCTGTTCATTAAATAGTTAAGAGTTAGATATAACATTTTGGCAAGGTGTTTATATGATAAATAGAAATCGATTGATAAATAGATAACGCATTTGACTGGTAGAGAATGCCTCTTGGCGTTAAGTCCGACCATTGTATCACGGTTCAATAATGTTTAAATAAATAAATAAACTATTGAAAGTACTTTTTTCGTGATACACTAACAAACATTTTTACTTACAAACTTTAATTTAGATTTAAGTGAAAAATCTCAAAACACGACAAATGTAAGTATTTCGCTGTTTTTAACAAAAAATCACCCAAATCGAGTTAAAATTACAGTATACCAACTAAAACTCCCATTTTTCCATATTTATTTATCATAGACATCCCCAGATCGTCCCACCCCTGGCTGACGTCACCGCTGACTCACGGGGGTCAGGGGTGACGCACCCTTCAGTTCAGGCTTGTCTGTAACGATATTTGCACAAATATATCACAGTTTCATTACTTTGAAGTGGGGTAAGGAATGACATCATTTTTCAAGTGTACTTCCATATTTTATTTTGGAATTACGACGTACGTTATTATTATAGAATATATTATTATTATGGAATTACGTCTTTGGGTCAGATATACTCAAAAATCGTATGTCGAGTCAAATTAACAATGCTTTCAGGATACTGCTGGGGCTGCCTCGTTTGTGTAATGCGTCCGCCATGTTCGCAGAGGCGCATACAGATAACTTCGCGGCTGTTATCAGAAAGAAACAAGCATGCCTGATTTTCAGGGTGCGCGACAGCTCCAACGGTATGCTGAAAGTCATTGCAGGGCGACTACATGTTTGTCCCTTAATGTGGCACTTAAGCTAAAACACATGCACCAAATTAGTTATTAGGTACCAACATAGTGTGTAAGATGTATTGTTTACTAACCCTACTTGGATCTTCTGTTGTCCGAATAAATAAATAAATTATTATTATTATTACACAATCATCATGATCCTGAAACAGGATTCCTATTCTAATGTCATCAAGAAAGCCTCTCATTGTATATATCCAAAACTAGAAACTTATAATATTAAAATCAGGTTAGACCCCGCTTTTTAAATAAATCATTAATTTTTTTAACCCACGACTAAAAAGAGTAGTAGAATCTTGAAAGTTTAACTCCTATGTCTGTGTGTGTATGTTTATGTTTATGTGTGTGTGAAATATAATATAATCAAGGTGGTTCATTGTGGTCTTATCAATCAAAATACTTCCCAACATTAATAAATAAATTTTATTTATTTATTTAACATTTGTATTGCATATATACATACATCAGACTATTAATAGTACAACACATAAGTATACATACACCCAACAGGGCACAGCAACATAAGGTAATTAAAATAATATACATACATGTACATTATTATACAAAAGAGAAAATAATTTCTGACTACACAGAATTTATATTACAGTAAGGTAAAAAGCGTGGGGTGCACTTTATGACGTTTTCATACATACTTCTCTTTTTATAGTAGCCAATAATAGGATGATTTTCACATACTACTATACCAAGCACCCCACACTTTTTACTCTACTGTAATATAAATTCCGTGTACTCAGAAATATTTTTCTTCTTTTTTAGTTAGCAATAAAAGCGTGTTTTTTTTTTAGTTTTTTAAACTATTATTTATTTTCATTTTTTAGTTAATATGGATAATGGAAAACTTTTATCAAACTAATGCATTGTTATCAGTAAGTACTTAATATGTGTGCAAAGTTTCAAATTATTCTGATTTCTGGAAGTTGGTGTAAATTGAGCTCAAAAATTCCGTTACATACATACATACATCCCGATCTAATAAAAGCGTGTTAAAAAACTTACTTCATTAGAAGAACGTCATATCTAGCTGTGTTGTATTTTTGTCTACAATGCCACAGACGGACACACACTAAAACACGAACTTATTACACTCATCTTTTTCGTCGGGGGTTTATAAAAACGGACTAAAGAAAAAAAAAAGAAAAAACCCGCCTGCTAAAAAAAACCAGTAATACAAAATCTACTGGAAAAGGCTGGAACGAGATACAAAATGCAACATCATACATGCATCGTACAAAGAATATGTTCTACAAGTAACTTATAATTACTAAGCTTAGCTTAGAACCTATTGCCAGTGTTTCTACACATGCAGTTTATGGGTGGAGTAAACACAAAAGACGCTCTCAGCTCTGCGCGTCCAGTATAAAAATGGTTTCAGGATGCTGATGGGGCTGCCTCGGTATTGCAGCGCTTCGGCGATGTTTCTTGAGGCTCGCATAGACAGTTTCCCAGTAGTCATGCGTAAGCGGGTTGCCTCTGCCTGGCGCCGCATCCGAGACAGCCCCAACAGCCTCCTGGCGACGATATCCTGAGGCATTGGAACAGCGTCCATGTTGGTTCTAAACCTGCTTAAATAAATAAATATTAAGTAAATAATTAAAGTAAATATTAAGTAAGCCATATTTTGTGTGATGTTCTTTTTTGGACTTACTAACCCTAGCTCCTAAAATATTATCTGTAACTAGTAACCTACTATATAGGCCGGTAGAAATCGACACTAAAAAATAATAGTTTAAAAAACTAAAAAAACACGCTTTTATTGCTAACTAAAAAAGAGAAAATAATTTCTGAGTACACGGAATTTATATTACAGTAGAGTAAAAAGCGTGGGGTGCACTTTATGACGTTTTCATACTTTTATACGTGCCAATAATAGGATGATTTTCACATAACGGGTGTCCCAAAATTAACGCAAGATTTGAATTTGCCGCCATTTGTGCAGTGAAGTGTTGGCAACCCTGAAAAAAAAGCAATTTGACAGCTAACAGTATAGGGTTATTAAAAATGGAGCGTTACACGATAGAACAACGTGTCTTCATTATTAAAAAAATATTTCAAAAATAGTGAAAGCTTGGCGGCTGTAGTTCGAAAATTTCATACAAAATATTTTACAAAAATTCATGGAGACTGGATCCGTTGGAGACGCCAAACACACTGGTCGTCCAAAAACAAGCCGTTCAAATGTGAATATCGAAGCAGTGCGTGAGAGTGTTGCTGACAATCCAGGAACCTCAATTCGACGTCGTGGACAAGAATTGCAAATTTCAAGAAGCTCTCTACAGCGTATACTCACCAAAGATCTGGGTCTTCATGCTTACAAAATTCAATTAACACAACAATTGAAGCCTAATGACCATGCACAGAGAAGAGAGTTCGCTGAATGGATTATTGAACATCAACAAATGGACCCTGATTTTTCGAGCAAAATCATCCTAAGCGATGAAGCACAATTTCATCTTGATGGCTTTGTTAATCGCCAAAATTGCCGCATTTGGGGTTCGGAGAACCCACATGTGATTGTCGAAAAACAAATGCACCCACAACGCGTGACTGTATGGTGTGGATTTTGGGCTGGAGGCATAATTGGGCCATATTTTTTTGAAAATGATGCTGGTCAAGCAGTAACTGTTACTGGTGCTCGATATCGCGACATGATTACACAGTTCTTTCTGCCAAAATTGGATGATATTGATGTGTCCAATATGTGGTTTCAACAAGACGGTGCCACATGTCATACAGCCCGTGAAACAATTCAATTACTGCATGAGACATTTCCAGGTCGTGTACTCTCTCGTTTCGGTGATCAAAATTGGCCCCCTAGATCGTGTGATTTAACACCATTAGACTTCTTTTTTGGGGTTATTTGAAATCACGAGTCTATGTCAACGAGCCCACAACCACCCGTGCATTAAAGGAGGAGATTCAACGCTGCATCAACGAAATTCAGCCACATTTATGCAGAATGGTCATGGAAAATTTCGACAAAAGATTGCGCATGTGCATGCAAAGCCGTGGAGGCCATTTGCCCGATGTGTTATTCCATACATAACCCTATCCTATGTACTTTATGAGTCAATAAAAATATAACTATCAAAAGACTAAAAACGGTGTTTTCTATTTAATTCAAATCTTGCGTTAATTTTGGGACCCCCTTTACTACTATACGAAGCACCCCACGCTTTTTACTCTACTGTAATATAAATTCCGTGTACTCAGAAATTATTTTCTCTTTTTTAGTTAGCAATAAAAGCGTGTTTTTTTAGTTTCTTAAACTATTATTTATTTTATTTTTTTTAGTTAAATCTCCAAATTATTGCATTGTCATTGGTACTTAATCACAGATTACTAAATAGTTACTACACTTAATGTTTTAGTTAATAGTGACATCTATTGGCAAAATACAGAGCTTCTAGTGCAAATCAATTGCATCAGTTAAAATTGCATAGCATTAGCAGCGACATCTAATGATTGCTATCAAAACTAACTAGCTAAGCGAACGCTACTAGATACTTTCGTAATATTTGTGAAAGAGATGGCGCACTATTATTTATTTTATTTTTTTTAGTTAAATCTCCAAATTATTGCATTGTCATTGGTACTTAATCACAGATTACTAAATAGTTACTACACTTAATGTGTTAGTTAATAGTGACATCTATTGGCAAAATACAGAGCTTCTAGTGCAAATCAATTGCATCAGTTAAAACTGCATAGCATTAGCAGCGACATCTAATGATTGCTATCGAAACTAACTAGCTAAGCGAACGCTACTAGATACTTTCGTAATATTTGTGAAAGAGATGGCGCCGTGCGGAAAATGTAAGAAGGCGATTTCAACAATATTAAAATTAATTTTATTTTTTTAGTTAATAAGGATAATCGAAAACTCTTATCAAATTATTGCATTGTCATCGGTCCTTGACCCCTGTGCAAATTTCCATGTTAATCAGACTCCTAGAAGTAGGTGAAAATGAAGTGCAAAGATTCCGTTACATACATACATAGTTACATACAGGTCAAGCTAATAAAAGCGTGTTAATAAAAACCCTAAATTCGCAAAGCATGATGTAGTGCTGCATTTTTGGTATGTTGTTTGGATCAGTTAGGGTGATGTAAATTCAAATTTGCAACTTCGAAAAAGTTGTGCAAGCTGCGCAACACGTGATAAACTGCGAAAATTTTGGACTTTTTTCACTTTTTGCTCTAAAAGTCATAAGCTATGCGTTTCCAATCTGTAACGTTCACTACATAAATGAAGCCAATTAAATTTGCAACAATTTAAGCCTAACCGCAGCTCTATGAACTTTAACAACTAAGCTGTGGCCCTTCAAAGATGGTCCGTTTTTCTCGAAAATTTTAAATTTTTAGTTTAGCTCCCGTTTTAAGCCCAATATTTGCAAAACCGTTCGTTCTATGTCTATAATCTATATCGTAAAATAAAGTGATAGAACATTTAATTTTCTTTCATTAGAGCACAGAACAAAGCCTGTAAGACAAGTAGTTCACTCATAATATCTAAAAAAAAAGAAGGTAGAAATAGATTTTTAAAGAATTAAAATAGAAGGCATATAAAATCCAATACGCTTAAGTATTCCATGCACTCTGGGACATTTTGGGTTCTGAGTATTTCTTCTCTCGCACGCTGGATGGAAGACTGTAAAACTTCTTTTACTTTAAAAACGAGGTCAAAAATAGCTGTAAGACGATCAATAATTTGCCGACCCCATGTATCACCTCGACGACTGGCAATTCCATGTCATTGATTCTACTTTGTACACCTCATTTCTGCGTGACTTGGGAAGTTTGTTTTGGAGCTGGAGAAGCTCCTCAGTGATTTCCTCCGCACAAAGGAAAGAAATGCTCCGAAGATTTAAAGGGCCCGATTGTTCTAGAGGTTGATGGGTAGTGTTGTGGAATTTGATCGCCTCCACGTAGGCGATCAAATTACCCCACCCAAGATAATAGTTTTTTTGGCTGCTCCCCTGCTGCTGTGTTATTACTGCTACTTCCAAGTACCTTCTTGTGCGAAAACTAAAACCAAAACATAAGCTCGAAGGTATTTGTTTAGTTAACGGGAGTTGTAGCAAGTTTACACTGTTACCGCCTTTATCGCCAGGAGGTCTCCCAGCTTATGTTTTGATATACAGATTGTGAGTGATTGCGTTGTGCTCTAATTCAAGAAAATTAAATGAACTACAATTTTATTTTACGACTTTTTTATAGAACCAGCTGTTTTGCCAATATTTTGCTTCAAATTCAAATGGGAGCAAAACTAAAATTCCAAATCTTCGGGAAAAGCAGACCATCTTTGAAGGGCCAGAGCTTTGTTGTTATAAGGTTTAGAGAACTGCGATTAGGCTTAAATTTTTGCAAATTTAATTAGCTTTATTTATGTAGTGAACGTTACAGATCGGAAACGAATAGTTTTTGACTTTTAGAGCAAAAAGTGAAAAGAGTCTAAAATTTTCGCAGTTTATCGTGTTGCGCAGCTTGCACAACTTTTTCGAAGTTGCAAATTAGGATTTACATCACCCTAACTGATCCAAACAACATACAAAAAATGCAGCACTACATCATGCTTTGCGAATTTAATGTTGATTTCCACTGGCATAATATGGAAAGTTTATTTTTGAATTAAACATTAATAATAATAATAATTCAATTTATTGCCTCCGACTGCATGTTATGTCTGATGTTTGATGTTGCTTCGTTATTAAATTTTGTATCTTGTTCCATTTTCTATTATGTAATTGTATTTGATTTTTAAAATCATAATTTTGTTTATGTCTTTTTAGTTAGACATATTATGTAAATATTTTCATAATTTAAATCGCTGTGCTAAGCCCTTCAATTTGATACCCATATTGTAGTATTCTACAAAAAATCATTTTTCTTCACTACGTACAATGGCATCGCACTGACGCAGCCATGTTTTTTTTGACGTGACCCATTTAAGAACACTTTTGGGCAACTAAGATAAATTTCCCGATATATACCATGTTATTGGTAGAATACACCGGATTTTATGAATGAAGCTGTATTCTTGCAAATAAACTATAACTTTCATCAACCATGTAAATCCGTTCAGTGATTCCAAAAATATCAGGTCAAAAAGAATATTACATACATAATTATATACAAGATACGAGCGAAAAACATAATCCCTCCTCGGCAGTCGGAAAAAAGAAAACAGCGTGCATCCAAATTCAATAACTTATTCCTTAAACAGCCAGTCAATTTTGATCATGAAAGCTGAAAGTCGTCCTGCCCAAATATGGCGTCTGTTGATCTTGCGTAGGATGCGCAGGACACGTCAGATCTGGGGTCCTATTACGTTATTTGACGAGCGCTTGGTGCAGTGGTCCACATGTCGGACTTTTCAAACCAATGGTCGCAAGTTCGATCCCCGCACAGTACAAGACAAGCATAAGTGTGCATGAACATGTGTGTTTGTACTGGTCTGGGTGTTTTTCTATGTTTAACATGTATTTATTTACAAAAAAAAAGTATTTAAGTATGTTTATCCGTTGTCTAGTACCCATAATACAAGCCTCGTAGCTTAGTTTGGGACTAGAGAATTGGTGTGATTGTTGTGAAATATTTATTTACATATTTCTTTATTTTTTAGGCTCAACAGAAGCTCTGCGATAGCGCTGTCAATAGGGATTTTGTTCATAAAATCAGCCTGTTGCAGTCCACTGCTGGAGATAGGCCTCCCCCAAGGAGCACCACAGCGCACGATCTCCCGCCCTTTGCATCCAGTCACTACCAGCTGCCTTCTTCAGGTCGTCTGTCCATCTAGCCGGGAGGCGTCCTACACTACGTTTACCTTAGCGTGGTCTCCATTAGACAACCTTCCTCACCTGCTGCTCCACCTCTCGTCGGTTCTGCAAATTTAGTTCATTTTTTTTAATAAGAACGCTGCCAGTAAGCGGAAAGAAAAATCAAAATACGGCCCCAGAGGTCGTACTCACTAGAGATCAGATCTTATGTATCATAAAACAGCCATTATATGCATGCAAATATGCAAGATTGCTTGAAATATGCACTAAAATGCACTGAAATGCTAAAATATGCATCACAAAAAATTACAATTATTTTAAGAAAAAAATATTTCATATTTTGTTATTATTACAAAAGCTTTTTAACAGAACTATAGAATGTCGCTGCTTAATCACTTTCAGGTGAAGGATGTTCCACTTAGTTTAATTCATGTATTTCTTGGATACGTAAACCAAAATCTGTCTCAATGCAAAACTTTTCAAAATATTTTGCGATTTACATACAGTTTTACGTTTTCACACAATGATTTTGATCTTGCATACCGAAAATTTCTGTAAAATTGGCGAAAACATGCATTATTCGGGGATTTTTGGCTAAAGATGCAATGACTACTCGGATTGGACAAAATATGCAAATGCATATGCGAATATGCAAATGCATATTAATCCGGTCCCTAGCTCTAGTACTTACCAAAGTTTCGTTTGTATGTTCGGGTCTGTCAAGTGCTTCCGCGCGCACGGTGTACCTTGTAAGAGTGACAGAGACGGCTATATCCGAAACTTCAGACAAAGATAATATCTTTGCTACAGACAATGGCTTAGAGAGTAGGGCCAGTAGAGTCACCAATCAGCAGTATAACCTAATATGGTGTAAGCCTAATCTAGCCAGCTCTAAAGCGAGGATCACTTAATCGGATCGTTCTTATTTAACAAAAAAAGATACAACTATCTACTGCTGGGCACAGGCCTCACCTCAACTTCAAGTTGAGGTTACTAGCCTCAATAAACTGTGAGGTGGTGTGGTATGTAAGTCATACTCCGATGATGATGATGATGTTTTGTATGGTATGGTACTGTGCCTGCGCCACAAGCACCTCACTTGTCTACTACTATATTCAATTCACCTATATGGACATTATTTTTATCAGTTTACCTCTTACAATCCTTGACCGCATAAAGAGGTATGACGGCATAAACATTATTACGTACCCAAACCAGCCTGAGCTTCGACAAAAACATGATTTTCATAAAAACCTGATCCGAATTTACCAGAAGAAATATTTTTTTATTCATTTATTTGGGATAGGTTTGCTATTGACCCAAGACTAAGCCCAACGAGGCAAAGACTGAGTCTACGATGGAGCGAGCTGTCCTAGAAGATGCCTGTTCGCTCTAGCTTTGAAAATTCCTGGATTGTAATTGCAAGGAAACACTGACGCGGGTAGTGAGTTCCACTCTTTTCACATATGAAGTGTTTCTGTCGCCGCTATAACAACAAATATTTAAAATTAAATTAAATGATCCCATGCATCAAACATGTTTTTTTCCGTGAGTAACAAGTAGTTCTTGTGCGCGCCGCTAGATGGTGCTGTGCCATGTTGACTCGTAGCACCAAATTTTTCTGAAAGTGGTTGTCTCAACCGGGACATGAATTTTATCGGTGTGAATGATGGTACGGTATGGACAGATTACTTGTTTCGTATTGTAACTTACCTGGTATTTTAAACTTATCCATAATAAAGCAGTGACCGTAGGTGTGATCCTAATTATTATGTATGAAGGAACTGGATGATGACAATGAGATTAAAATACATAATCGCTGTTCAAAGCTGTTTATTGACTCAATAGTAATTAATTAGGTTTTGGAACTCATGTGGATAAATATGATTAGTATGATTACGCTCTACTCCTCATATAAACTGGTCACATTACACTGCAGAGAGAGAGGTGCTTGTGGCGCAGTGGTTGCAGCGCTTTTATAGTGATACCAAATGTTAAGCAACCTAAGGCGCGGTCATGTTTGGGATGGGTGACCATTCTGACCATTTTTAAGTGACGTCTATTTACAAGCATCTTTAAGCTCCGGAAGGCACGTTAAGCTGTTGGTCCCGGTTAATATCGGGCGGCCTAATACCATCTGACAGTAAAGTTGGTCACTTACCTTACAAACACCCCTCCACCAATCCGCACTGAGCCCGCGTGGTGGAGCATGGCTCGGACCACCACATAGTTTAGACGAGGCCTGTGCCCAGCAGTGGGACGTATACAAGCTGATGAGATAGAACACTGCAGAGGGCAGAGTGAAGAACGCAAAAATCAAAGCCAAAAAACAGAACCCTCATCGTTGCGTCTGTTGCTTAAAAAAAATCTTTCTTATCTGTGGGTCCTTTATAAGTAACCTTCCTCTTTCACGAATGTTATGCGGTCAGAATAACCTTACTTCAACAAGTTTAGAGCTTTTCGGGAAAATCCTTTGCGTGTTGTTAGTATTTTTGCAGAGTTAGTTATATCGTGTGAGAGATAAACCCACTTATTAATTAAAGATTATATTATTAATATGATTGTCGTAGATTATAAAAAATTGTAAATTAAAATGTAGATTCGTTATTGGCTGTAAGTTTAGTTATTAAGTTGAAACATAAATGCTATATTAGAGCTGTGAATCTTGTAATAAAATAAAATAAAATAAAATAAAATAAAATAGTTAGAAAATTTGCTTGTCTTGAAGGCATATACCTACTTCAGAACTTCAATACACAGCACGTTACCTAGTAATAAAGAGAGATTGCTTACTAACTGTATATGTAGATTACGTAATAGTATTTATTTATACGTAAGTAATACTTATTTATTAAGCAAAATTATCTCATTGTGGTTTGAGGATGCATCAAAATGTGGGAATATTGAAGGAATATACATGTTCAATACTTTAATTACGTCAAACCTTTTACGTCACCAAGTAAGGCTTTATTTGGTCTTTAGTTTGGTATTACTGTGCATTTGGTTGGTCACCAAAATGTCACAAAAAAAAATAAAAAAAAAAAACACGGGTTGCACTCCGGGAGTGCCGGCAGAAGTGAAAACTTGATTATTAACGTTGTGCATTTTTGATTTATTTGAACCGTCTTACGGTTTTTCGATCAGCATCACGTGACCTGACGCGAGTTTCACAGTTTACTTTCTACCCATGCCACAAAAGTGCTCAACGCCGCTAAAGAAGTTTTCACTTCAATAAAATTTATTTATTTCGCTAACGCACTAAATCGTAAACAATCTGGATGCTGGGATCACAGTATACTGCTTTCATACAATTGATTATGTATATTTTTTATACCCTTTCATTTAATGCTCTTTAGAGATAGTGCTTGAACGACTGAATAATACCTACCTAAACCATAGTTATCTAAAAAATAATACATCGTCGACACATCGCTACATCGTTGACATCTTCTTTACCTCCTAGAGGGAGAATGATGTCAAGAGCGAACCCATATTGATAAAAAAAGAAAAAAAATAATAGTTTAAACAACTAAAAAAAACACGCTTTTATTGCTTACTAAATGAGAGAAAATAATTTCAGCGTAGGTACAAATAATGTATATTACTGTAGAGTGAAAAGGTTGGGGAGCACCTTATGTCGTTTCATAGTTCTCTTTTTATAGTTGCCAATAATAGGATGATTTTCACATACTACTATACCAAGCACCCCACGCTTTTTACTCTACTGTAATACAAATTATTTGTACTCAGAAAATATTTTCTCTTTTTTAGTAAGCAATAAAAGCGTGTTTTTTAGTTGTTTAAACATTATTTAATTTATTTCTTTAGTTAATAGGGATAATTGAAAACTCTTATCAAATAATTTCATTGTCATCGGTATTTGATACGTGTGCAAAGTGTCAAATTAATTCGATATCTGGAAGGTAGTAAAAATTGAGCTCAAAGATTCCGTTACAGACATGCATACATACACGGCGAGCAATAAAAGCGTGTTATGAACCCCTATAATCGCTGTGACCTTACGCTTAGTACTAATTTCATAAAGGTAATTTGGGATTAAGCAATAAATTATTAAATGGTTGTGACAATTAAAATACATAATCACTCATCAAATCTGTTTAATCATAGACATAATCATAATCATTCTCATTTGGTTTTGGCAAGCAATGATTTTCGTACTTTATGAAACCAGGGGGACAGTAAACATCACGATTTCTCCATAACAAAGAAAACACTTCAGAAGGCAGAGTGAAGAACGCAAAAATCAAAACCAAAAACAGAACCTTCATGGTGTGGTCTGTTATTTAAAAAAAAAAAGCTTCTCTCTTATCTATGGGTACTTTTTAAGTGTCCGCTTTCCTTCACGATGGTATGATGCGAGAGAACAACCTTTTTTCGACAAGGTTCTTTGAAGAAACGTAATTCACAGCAGTTATGGGGAAAAATCCTTTGCTTCCTTAATATTCTAACAAAGAAAACTAACTCTGACGGAAGGTAAGTGTAATATCGTCTTCTAGGCGCCAAAATTTTACAACTTTAAGGATTTCAAAACACAGCCACGTTTGTGTTTAAGAAATCGATCACTAACTGATATTTTATTGAAGCTTTATTACGTATATAAATGCCAAAATTATCACATTGCGGTTTAATAAGGTAAATTAGATAAAGAGGAAAATTGAGAGTTATTTATTTTATAACTTGCTTCGCGCTTGTGGCTTCACTCGCGTTGAATTCAAATTATTTATTATTATACATCAGTATAGTGAGATTTCGGGATAAAAACTATCCCATGTCCGCTCCCAATCCTTTTTTATATTTTGTATATTAAACAAATGTCATTCGAAATCGGGTCATTTTTTTTAAACAACATCACATACATTGATCTGAGAGGTGACAACTATGGTAACGTAATCGTAGCGTTTACCTATCGTTAACTTGTCAATTTGTCACTCTGGTTTCCCTTCAACACGCATCTTTTAACTTGTCAATTTGTACGGGGAAACTGTCAGTTTCTGACATTTGGACTATACGAATACGGTACGATAAAGTTCGTGCCGAACAAACCCCACTGACTGACTCCGTGGATTGCAACGAGTGGAGTGTTAACGAGTGTTAAAAACTCCGATGCGGAAGAAACACCATTTTTTGGGTTGAATTTTGAACAGTGTCGAGGAAAGACGGAGAGAACGGTTGCGTTTTTCAGCCGAAAATACAAAAATAACAGACGAGACATGTAAAAGGGAACCAAAATGTAAAGCGAAAATAGCGGGATGAAAACAAGACACGAACAGACGATTTATCGCTGAAATCACAGCTGTTTTTAGATTTAACGCCCGAAGACGAGTTTTTGGAATTGTAAGAAAGCAGGATTTTCAAAAATACAAATGGCATAGTTACAGCTTTATTCACAGACACAGCATCTTTAATACTTAATATATACAATCCTACTACTATTATAAAGGCGAAAGTTTGTAAGTATGGATGTATGGATGTTTGTTACTCTTTCACGTTAAAACTACTGAATGGATTTGAATGAAACTTTACCACAATATAGCTTATACATCAGAATAACATATAGGCTACAATTCATAAAGAATTTTTAAGATAAAGGCTTTCCACGCGGACGAAGTCGCGGGCGGCCACTAGTGACAAATAAGACATTTACCTACTTATTAGTTCTCATATTGTTTATTAAAATAAAGCTTTGTTGGTAATGGTGAACTTATAGAAGCTTTCTAAAAATCTTGTGTAGGTACAAGACGGGGCCACACAATAACAATAGCTGTTCAGTCCATTCAAACATCATACAAATTCATTCACGCATTCACGAGAAGGGCTCAGTACGTCGATGACACAATAAAACTTAACCGTAAGACCTCTGAATGCAGACCATGCCATGTATAGCGAGGATCTTGCGATTTGCTGTATGACAAAATTCGTAGCATTCGCGGCATGAAGTTAGCCGCGATTCAAAATGGCGGGCGACTGGCCAATCGCAGCGCGATCGGAACACGCTTAGCGGAGGCGACGGATCGCTTGAAAACCCCCCACCGACATCGCTCGCTGTCAGATCACATCTTCCTAGCCGTGCGAGAGTCGCGGTGTGTTTAAACTAATTTATTTAAAACAAATAATAAAATGAGGGAAATCGTGCACCTCCAAGCCGGTCAGTGCGGCAACCAGATCGGAGCTAAAGTAAGTTTGTAGTTCTCTTTTTAGTTAAGTTTTCCTTTACTCGGTAAAGTTCATAACGGAACTAACGGTTTTGGGTATCACCATAGATGCCAATGGAAAACGCGCTTGGCTGCACTTGTTAATACTCATTGTAAATTTATTAACTAAATAAAAGTGTGAATTAGATTGTCATCTATTGCATAGTTCCGTTCGTTTGCCGGGAATAGACAAGGAAAGAGTGTGTTCCGAATATGAACATTTTACGCGCGTAGTGTAAGGGTTGTCACATCCCGCTTTTTCTTTTCGCTCAAACCAATTTTTAACCAACTACGGAGGGCAATTTTCTTACGCGTAGCTGAGATATTATGTTAAGTATTGAAATAAAAAATATTATAATAATCTCATCGTTGTTGTTAGGTACGAGTAAAACGTTTTAATTTTGTAGCATGTTAATTAATGATAACGTCCTCGGTCACATTTAAAAGATCATTTACATTGTAAACCAATTTAGGTGAGTAGGTTATTATTTTGCTTAGCTTTTTTTGTTTGTAACTAAGTAAATTGTTCAATATTATTTAAATAACAGTTCAGTAAATCTATGTAGTTGAGTTATATTTTTAAGGAGTATTAATAAAAAATAATGTTTTTTTCTATACACGGTGATTGGTAATCGTCCAGTCCAAAAACGGACAATGACACAATCACTTGCAGAATCAATTTATGGAGATGTTTTTTTTTTTTCTTTATGGCTTTTTCGTTATTGTGGAGGTGTTCGTGTTTTTCGTTTGTATTCTATTGTAGGTTTGTTGTCAAGGAGGTCTCATTGAATAGATTACGATCTACAAATATTAAATATAGGTATAGCTTTGTTCAAAATCAAATTCAAAATTGTTCATTGTGCATAGCAAAACACATTCACAATTAAATTTGTGCAGGAAGCCAACAGTTGTTATCACAAAACAAGTAATTTTATTGCATATTACTCGTATACTTATTTAATATGATCAAATTACGAAACAAAGGAAGCTCTTGTTTGACAACCAGTCCTGTAAACTTATAACCCCGATGCCATGCCAGTGTTATAGAAAACGGAACGTTTTAGAAAATGACCATACGGTGTTGTAAACTGCGTGCAATTATCAACTTTCCCAATAAAGCTATCAGCGAGACTGCGGTGCATACAAATATGTACATGTAATTTCCAACCTTATCTTGGTCTGAATAACTACTCCGGTGTGAATAAGGACGCCTGTTGCCATCTTAATAGTAAAACTGAAAATAGTAACAATTATACAAAGCAATTCGCAAAACAAAAGAGAAAGCTTGAGAGTAATGTTGTTCTATTGTTACGAATTTGACAGAATGTAGGTACTATTCCCACGGAAAGCAAAATGTTAGACGTAGAACTAACTAGGAATTAAGGCCAATAAATCCCGGCAATGTCTTGTAACCGTTACATTAATTGATCGTTTTACACGAAAACCAAAATCTAGGGCCGTATACAAATATCGGATTAGCAAAGAAAAAAAAAATCAAACGCCATCGATCAATCCGCTTAAAGCGTTTCAATACGTTCGTTAGTTTCTCTCATTTTATTACCAAGTCATTCCTTAGTCAGGTTTTGAATCACGAATACGCTTGGAATTCCATCGGAGGAAAGATGTACTTACTTAACGGGCTATTTATATAAATATTATACATGCGAGTAGCGTATCATCAGCCTGAGTCAATAGTCGCCGGCTGACTGAGTCGCTTATACAAACGAATATGTAGTATGTTTTACAATATTTTAGCGGTTTAATTTAGCAGACGTCGCGTTATGGGCAATTTCACCTGATGATTGCGACGAAACAATAGCATTGAAAATGTGATGACCTCAACCGGGCTTCATACTCAAATGATCATGGTGATTCATAAATGGGCAGGGTACCTATGCTACAGAAAAATGATGAGGATACATTTTATATTTACTTCTAGTTGAAAAATGGAACTGGCGAAAAATAAGAGCGATGTAATGTTATATAACGGAGCATACAAAGTTATCTTATCTAGTTCCCAATAGAAATTAAAGTCGATAGATTACCGAGGGCGTTGACCCAACGGTCGTCGGCCGGACTTATAAATAACTACCATCGCAGAGCCATGGCAGAGTGCACTCTCTTGTAAAACGCAATATTTCAGCCTCGAGAACCGTTAAGAGAGCCCCAACACGAATTGCCCATGAATTATTTAGTAACACTGCTATGGAGATGATGATCAAACTCTAAATGGAAGTGGGGTTGCGAAATACACGTGAATTCAAGTGAACGCCTAAATATGGAACTCATTCCGTGTCACCGAGCCATATAAGTTCCGAGAGAATTTAAATTACTACATACTTACATTTCTCTGCTCCATATGTTTTAAGCTAATTTTCTTGTGGAACACAATTTGACAGGTTGTTACATACATCACCTAGGACTACGATTAATAGCAAACATTGTTCCCGTTCATAATTTTGGTTTAATCTATCAGGAGCTCAATCAATCGTGTCCGTGAATGCTAAATAAAATACAATAGAAAGGCTTTAAAATCGTATCTAACATGGAATCTATGTAAAACTAGGTCAGACATTATCATTACCAAAGCTACACTACGTAACACGCATGAGTCCAAAGTATGCTGTACTGTACATATAGGGTCACCTCGAATTAAGCGCAAATATTTTAAGGGTAGATTCTATGGAATAAGTTAAAAAAATAATCTTAATAAAAAAATGGTGTAAATACGCTAGTTTTTGTGATAAACGTTTTTATTGAAACGCAAAAAAAGTGTGCGAATTTTAAAAGCATTGTAGAATAATGTACATGCTATGCTAAACTCCTATGCCACAAGAATGTCTAAGAAAGCCCATTGTAAATGCCAGGGTTTCCCTTGCAGTGCGTCTGCGCCGGTCACACGGCGCTTTCTTCACTTGCTTATCTAGTAACTTCGAAAGTAGCCGCGCACAATCGAACACGATCACCTTTCACTTTTTGTTATTAATAAAATCATTACTGTCATGATGTTTTGAAAGTACATTGATGAGTTCTTTTTGATGGATTTGCTCAGTCATATTTGTAAGTGATAAATTTACTCATCGCGAAATGCCAATGTTGTAACACTTGTTAAAAGACAAGAAATTAAAGATGGTTCGTAGCAAAACTAATTAACAAGAGGAAAATCAAGTAAATGAAGTTACAGAACGACTTGATAGCATTGACCAAAATTAGCATGAGTCGATATTATTCGTCGAATCTTGAAGCCGTGAGCCGTATTAGTCATTTTACCATATATGTCTGTGTGGGGCGAGCCTCGTTTGCCTTACCCACACAAACGCCTACCGGTGATGTCATCGCTGTTTGTACCGAGCGCTGAATTTAAATACTTTACAAACAGTCTCTAGTCGCTAAGGCCTTTTGTTGTCATCAAGGATTTCTTTTAACTGAACAAAATTCAGGTTGTTAAAACAGCTGACCATATGGTTGAAGCCGAAAACCAGGCCACGGATTTCGAGGAGCTCCGAAAATTGAATGCTAATAAATTGTGAGCTCGTACAAGACATTCGCTACTTATATGGAGAGATAAGCCAAGTAGGGACACGGACGGTGCGTGGGCGTCGCCCGTCGCCAAGGCGACTGCATTATAGTACACGCCCGCCATAACTCAAACCATTGTCTTGCGTAATCCTCTCCGTCGTCATTAAGATGTATTATGTATCCTGTCTACCATTTACGCGATGGTTCATTGAGCTCGCGTCACTCACCTCAACTTTCCATTTGTGTACCATTCCACTTGAAAACTTACGGCACTTGCAATGCAACATGTACTCGACTAGAGCCATCACTTAGGGTATGCACAAAACCGGTTCGAAAGCGAGGCGCACCTACAAATGATTCTCCCGAGCTTTCGTGTTGGAATTTTAATAGATATTGTTCGAGTTTGCGCTTGCAATCGGATTCTTAACGACCTTTTTTTCTTTTACAGTTCTGGGAGATCATTTCCGACGAGCACGGCATCGACCCGACCGGTGCCTACCACGGAGACTCTGACTTGCAGTTGGAACGCATCAACGTATATTACAATGAGGCATCAGGTGGCAAATATGTGCCCCGCGCCATCCTCGTCGATCTCGAGCCCGGCACCATGGACTCAGTCCGCTCAGGACCCTTCGGACAGATCTTCCGCCCGGACAACTTCGTCTTCGGACAGTCCGGCGCCGGCAACAACTGGGCTAAAGGACACTACACAGAAGGCGCTGAACTCGTCGACTCAGTCCTCGACGTAGTCCGCAAAGAATCAGAATCATGCGACTGTCTACAGGGCTTCCAACTCACACACTCCCTTGGCGGTGGTACCGGCTCTGGAATGGGAACACTCCTTATCTCAAAGATCCGTGAAGAGTACCCCGACAGAATCATGAACACATACTCAGTCGTCCCCTCGCCTAAAGTATCAGACACCGTCGTTGAGCCCTACAACGCGACTCTCTCCGTCCACCAGCTAGTAGAAAACACAGACGAAACCTACTGTATCGACAACGAGGCTCTGTACGACATCTGCTTCCGCACGCTCAAACTGTCCACTCCTACCTACGGTGATCTCAACCACTTGGTCTCACTCACAATGTCTGGTGTCACAACTTGCCTTAGGTTCCCTGGTCAGCTTAACGCTGATCTCCGCAAGCTTGCTGTTAACATGGTACCCTTCCCACGTCTCCACTTCTTCATGCCTGGATTCGCTCCTCTAACGTCCCGTGGCAGCAGACAATACCGCGCACTCACCGTACCCGAGCTCACCCAACAGATGTTCGACGCCAAGAACATGATGGCGGCCTGCGATCCTCGTCACGGCCGGTACCTCACCGTCGCCGCCATCTTCCGTGGCCGCATGTCCATGAAGGAGGTGGACGAGCAGATGCTCAACATCCAGAACAAGAACTCGTCATACTTCGTCGAATGGATCCCGAACAACGTAAAGACCGCCGTGTGCGACATCCCGCCCCGCGGTCTCAAGATGGCCGCCACCTTCATCGGCAACTCCACCGCCATCCAGGAGCTGTTCAAGCGCATCTCCGAGCAGTTCACGGCTATGTTCAGGCGCAAGGCTTTCTTGCATTGGTACACCGGCGAGGGCATGGACGAGATGGAGTTCACAGAGGCCGAGAGCAACATGAACGACTTGGTGTCCGAGTACCAGCAGTACCAAGAGGCGACGGCCGACGAGGACGCCGAGTTCGACGAAGAGCAGGAGCAAGAGCTAGAAGACCACCACTAAACTGCTGCAATGCAAAGCTCATTGCTTCAAAAGTACATGCCATTATATGTCTCGTTACTTTTTGTTTAAGTAACATTAATGATTCCTATAAATACTGAGTATTAGACATGCTTTCTAACTTTTAACAGAAGCACGACTAAAAATTTTCCCGGTCATGACATTTATTGTGAATCGATAGCATTTGTATTGATAATACATTCCTTGTGATTCCACCAAACCTCGCTACGAGCCAGATCTGAAATTGTAAAGGCTGATCTATTGTATAGACAACTCTTTATGTATTTATAAAGTTTGGACGCCACGCCAAAGGCCAAACGTGAATAATTATTATGAAAAGCTTCAATAACCGAAGTTTTATTACAATTAAAATTGTTATGAATAATTTAATGTATATAATAAAGAGATTGATATTTATTTAACACTGTTGTTGTATATTTCCCAAACACTATCATATTTCCATTACTAAACATATAAACTGAGTCAAATCTACAAATAAACAGCCTTGAAAGACCTTGATAATTCAGTAATCTTATCAAAATTACATACATTTTACAAAAACAAAATTTTAACACTACAAAAGCTTATGTTATTAAAGAAGGTGAACAAAAACCCCAGTACCTACGTGAAGTAACGTGTTATTTAATGACAAATTGATAAAGTATGTCATGGCCAGAAAAAATAAACATGTTTTTTACTTAAAATAATATTGTCTTCCGAGAATTAATCGACGAAAACGTAATCGTTTATCAATCATGTACCACGGTACGCAGACAATTTCCATTGACCATTTAAAGCTGTAGAGAAGTTGATCGGAGACCTACATTGGTACGCACCTGACATCACCCGCCTTGCTTCTATATTTAGAAATGCACTTATACATATGTCGGCCATATTAAGCGGATCTCTGTTGTTCCCAGTTATATGAGAAGTATCCGTTCAATTTTGGTGTTAAAATTGTTGCCATGGAGCTCTTGGTGGTTTGGTTGCGATAAAACTGATGTCAGCACGGTACATTCATCACAAACAACCGTGCTTATGTCACGACGGTCTTTACAAACAGGTTAAAATATTTAGATCACGCCAGTGACACACGAGACCATTGGAAATGATGTTTACCGTTGTGTGTGTGCTACTATGCAAGTGGCATGCATTAGCATAGCTAATTATATCATCGATGCTTTTGTACAACGATGACATGTAAATTGGCTAGGTACTTATGTTATCAAGATGAGACAAAGTGGCATTCATCTACAATTGTAGGTATTTATGTATAAAATTACCAAGGATTTTGTAATATTGAAAATATATACAGGTTACTGGTAACTCGACGTATCCTTAAAAAGAGACAAAGAAGAGGTAATTAGCAACAAAAAAGGTTACATCGACTGGGGATTAGAAGCAATTGACTTTTAAGATATCGTGTTTTTAAGATTGCGAAATTTCATGTTAACTAAAAAATAAAGAGGCTTAAAGTGATTTTTCGACCCCTACCCTACCTTTCGTGGACCTTTTTTGTAGGCAATCACCTTTACTATAACTCTTTTGAAGGAATACGTCGAGCTACCCTGTATATATCTATATATAAAATAAAGTGGTGTTACACTATTTATAGGTAGCTTAGAACCAGGAAACGGATCTAGGATAATATTTATCCCATTCGACCGCGATTTCGAAAACAAAGGGGCTACCTACCATAGATACTAAATAAACGCACATTATACTTTTTAATACGAGTAGTCAAAATAAATACTCGCGGCGAAACTACAAATTAATAATCATTTCGTAACCGATGTAATTGTATGCAGAAAATAATGATAAAAAATCTTATACAACTCCCACAAGGCGCTGCCGCGCTGCATAAACCAAAATAAGATATGAGTCAATTGATTAAGCAAGAACTGAAGAGGTATGACGCAAACTTTTTCGTTTACGAATTTATTTCTTAGTCATTCAAATCAATCCAATTAAATATTACTCGAAATCATTTTAATTGAAATCTCTATTTTACAATTTATGTATGCATATTTTGTACTTATAAATTCCTTTCAAGTTTCCGCTCAACAATAAATTCAAGAGCCGTAAGGAAAACTCGATATTAGTTAAACGAAAACCTTATATGTAATCGATTTTAATGCTGTTAGTTTTTACTCAATACTGAATTCCAGTGTTGCTGCCAACCTATTATATTTGCTATCCATTTTAATTTATGATATTTTTTTAACCTTAAATCAGGTTTATCAGTTACCGCGTTTAAAACACGTCATTTGGAATTCAAACCTCAAAGAGACAATACCTTTATTAAAAAAAAAAACATTTTTTTTCTTTATGGTTTTTCGTGACACGTATGTAGCCATTATCAGTGGCTCGACAGTCCCGTTTCAAGAAATTTTCAAATTGGCAATTTAATGAAAATTCAACTTTACTGCGCATAAAAATAAAGTCCATAGTCTAATGAACAACTACTCCGAGTTTGATGAGCGGATCATTACCAACCTACAAGTCGCAACATTCTGTCTGTTGCCAGCATTGGAAAATGGCTGACTTTTGTATTTCTGACGTTTGTTTGTAAATTTGTGATAGCTGCACAGTTATTCAAATAAACGTGAAACAAACTACGAAATTTGCTTTCTGAGCTTTTAGATTAAGAAAATTGATCATTTATAATTCATTACCAGTGATTTTCCTGTTATTGTGATCCACTGTGTTCGTGATTGAAACAAGAGTTTCTCCAACTTAGTGTGAACATTAATTTCGCTTATTTTCTCTTGTGATAAGCCGAAATATTCAGTAACATGGAAAGTCGTAGCTGCAGAAAATGTGAGATTTGCGGTGAACGAAAGCTCCCCAAATCAGGCATGTTTCTTGCAAAATTCCCTCTGGACCCTGATCGGTAAGTCTAATCTTCATCATACCCCCACCAGCTAAAACCAGTTCCTCGATGTGATTTTTAGTCTGACTATTTATCCATCTGTAGAAACTATTTAAATAATTCGAACAATAGCTTCAAAAAAATTAATGTAATTGAGAATCAAACCTTGGAAAGACTTTAGAATCGATACTATATTATAAAAGGTTTTGGAGTTTGGGGGGAGTGAGAGGGGGGTAGGGGGAACTCCCTTCGAGGTGCGGGGTTGCGGAGACCAACCCGCCCCTTATTTCTTCTTCAAAAATTGACTTGTTTCACATCTGAAGGCAGTCCAAATGCCTTAATAGACCCCCTTAGAGAGGATGGGGGGGTATAATGTGACCCCCCATCCTCTCTTTTTTTCTCGAAAACTATTAAGTTCCACATGAAATAATTTTGCAGAATTGCTTAGTGCATCGTAAATTATTTATATTGAGAACTGGTTTGGAATTAGTCCCATAATATAAAGTTCAGTATCTGTTAGTTATGTAAAATGAATTAAATGTATTTCAGATGCCGAATATGGGTCAAAGCATCGGGCAATGAAGATTTAGTTAACGTGCCAATTGAGAAGTTGCACCAGCTGAAATATGCCTGCGGTGCCCACTTTGCCCGTGAATGGTGTTATTTGCAGGAAGCGGAAGAGAGAAACAGGAATTTTTTGAATTTCAAGAAAATTACTGCAACGGTTGTGAACCCTACATACAAAACTAAGATGCGTGTTAAATTTGCAGCTCACGCATTGAGCAACACGATGGCTGCGGTTCTGAAGATGATGGCGTGGAGCGACTCGCGTTCAGAAGAAATCAACGATACTGCTCTGGTTGTTGAAGAAATGGATAAGCTCTTCGATTGCACCAATGGACCAGCATCACCAAAAGATGTAAAAAAAGGGATCCGGGAAAATGTGTCGAGAAAAACAAAACACGAGGAATCTTGGAATTATTATTTAAAATACATTCACACAATTAAATTCCTTAAGTCAGACTCCCAAATGCGTTTGAAAAATGTGCGTTGCATTAAAGGTTTAGAAATTTCATTAAAATCATTAAAAGATATTTGGAATTTGTTAAACAAAGAGTATAATTCACAATATTTAAATTTACGTCAACTAAACCAAGATTCCTTGGAAAATTTGTTTGGGAATATTAGACAGCACAGTGCAACAAATAGAAATCCAACATGCAGTCACTTTAGCGCTGCTTTAAAATCCAGTGTAATATGTGGATTATCAGGGCCACACAGTCGTGGCTCAAATTGTGAAATTGATTATAACAAACTGTTCATATCTCATCAAGAATTGAGAAAGAATTCAGAGTCTCAATTACCAAATAAAACAACGCGACAAAATCAGAATTCTGATACTGATGAGGCAGATATTTGTTATCCTGTGCTGTCATTGCCTGAAGAACCTGAAATTGAGCATGTGGAAAGTTGTTTTTTTAACTTTGAAGAACAACCGATTGTATATGTCAGTGGATACTTAGCTGCAAAAGTACTTAGTAAATTTAATTGTGATAGTTGTAAATATTTCTTGAAAGAAGAAAGTCCAAACCTAGATGAACCGTTGTACAAATTTATATCCTTAAAAGAGTGGTGGCAGGATAAGATTTCTCTTACTTATCCAAAGAAACAACTTTGTATTATAAATTTTTTGTGCTTCACTCAAAGCACAAAAAATTTATGAAACAACAGTTTTGCCAGAGCTACACCGACAACACATTGCCCAATATTGTACATTGCAATTCAGTATTCACTGTAATATGGAATGGCTTAAATGTGATGCTCATTCTAAATCTGTACATGATTATTTATTGACCTTTTTGAGCAAATTGTTTATAAGAAAATCATGTAAAATTTTAAATAGTGACTTTTCAAAGGTCGAAATTGAAGTTGCAGATAAAGTTAAAAGAGCTCAACAACAAAATAAAGACCAGTAAATTATATCTTGTGTTTTTATTTAATATGTTACACAGATTGATGTATTAACATGGACTTTTAGTTAAACGTATTTAATTTGATGTCCATGATTGAAACATTACTCTGTGTAACAAACTTTTGTATACGAAAATAAAAATTCTGCGTAGGAGTACGAAACCGTGGCATTTCATCGATAAAGCACAGCAGTAATTTATCGATATTCGATAATCGATATTTACCACATGACTAGAACTGTCATATTTTGATTACTGTAGTAAAGTTGGCAGTACTGGTTAAGAATTTCATAGTTGGTAGTGTTCAACTTGGTAAAGATTTATGTGTGCGTGAGCTCAACCCTATGTAGGGATGTGCCGTCTCTTAAAACGTAGTGATTACTTGCTCTGTGGCCATTATCAAGAAAAAAATACAAAATTACGAGTGTTTGTGCGCAAGAAAAGATAAAAACACCCGATTCTTTTTGAAATAAAGTCTTGGAAAAAAATTTAAAATGTTTGATTAAAAACCCTATCCGTCCGTGAAAGCTATAAACTTTTTTTTAGAGTAATAATTAACTGCAGATCAGATCTAGCAGCCCTATTTTTTAGCTAGAGTAAAATGAATTGCTGTTCATTTGTACCGCTTAAACTCAAGAACTTCTGAACCGATTTGAACTGTCTTAGTCTTGAAATATTTGTGGAAGTCCAGGGAAGGTTTAAATGTTGAGAAAATTAAAAAAAAAACGACGACGTCTACAGGGTCCGCTAGTTATTAATACAACGATAGCGATCGCTACTTTCATCGGTCCACAATATAGATAGGTACATACCTATGACAGCTGGTCAGGGTAAATGGCAAAACCATGGTGATAGGTAGGTATCTTAATACATAT
Source organism: Pyrausta despicata (assembly GCA_963921415.1). Taxonomy (NCBI): domain Eukaryota; kingdom Metazoa; phylum Arthropoda; class Insecta; order Lepidoptera; family Crambidae; genus Pyrausta; species Pyrausta despicata. Next base: position 12,795,837 of record OY992866.1, on the reverse strand, counting down.
TTTAAAAGAAGGGCAATAGGCTAGATGACAACACCAATCATTAACATACCTACTCCTTATTATCTGTCAAACGGTCTGCCTCCATAGATTATGTATGGGAATATATAAACGTGACGTCACGGTTGTGTATCAGAAATCGGAGTCAAATGACCGAATATTTATTGAATTTTGTGTGTTTAAAATTAAAAATTGGTTTCTACAGCTTTTTGGAAATGTACTCGTTGTATTAACTTCATACGGGCCATGTTTTTTAAACGCTGTACTGTTTTCTGTACTACCTATCTTTATCAAGAGGCCCATAACAAGAAAGAATAGTAGGTAGGAGATGTCATTTTGCGCGGCAGAGGCCGTGGTGACATCGCCTGAGGTCATATGAAGGTTGTTCCTCGATGTCTGCCCACACGGAATCTGTCTCGTCAGTTGTCACGGTGTCATAAAATTGATATGATTGTGATCTAAAACGAAGTCAACTGATGTAGGTAGGCTGGTATGGCGATTGAGGTTCTAACTAGGTGTGTGGGCATCATGCAGATTATGGATTTATTCCGATCCATACCGAAAATCTAATACCACTGGTATTTCTTTACAACGTTTTATCACAACTATTCCGAACGGATCTTATTTTTTAAACGAATTCCAAAACAAGATTGTAGATATAAGGTACAGTCAGTAAAAAAACTTTTAGCTACTGTGAAAAGGTTTCAGTAAAACTTGTTGTAATAAGTAACCACTTTTCAAGCAAATAAATGAATTTGATTTGATTTGATTTGATTTAACGTAAAAAATATTGGATTAAATTAAATACAGTGTTTTAACGTCGTCTAGTAAGTAGAAAGTTTGTTAATTATTATATTACAATTATAAAATCATTTTTCTAGCCGACTGTACCAAGATGCATGTTTTTTCGTTCGGAATATTAAAAATTAAAATAAATTATAGTTTGAAAAACTAAAAAAACACGCTTTTATTGCTAACTAAAAAAAGAGAAAATAATTTCTGAGTACACGGAATTTATATTACAGTAGAGTAAAAAGCGTGGGGTGCACTTTATGACGTTTTCATATTTTTTTTTTATACGTGCCAATAATAGGATGATTTTCACATACTACTATAACAAGAACCCCACGCTTTTATCAGAAAGAGCTTTTCTAATAAATTATTTTCTCTTTTTAAGTTGGCAATAAAAGCGTGTTTTTTTAGTTTTGTAAACTATTTTTTATTTTATTTTTTTAGTTAATAAGGATAATGGAAAACTCTTATCAAATTATTGCATTGTCATCGGTACTTAATACGTTGTGCATACGTATTAATTTTTTGAATGACTATGGTTTCTTTTTCACAGAATACTACAATAGCATGATCCCGTTACATACGACCTACGATAGTTATTCCGTTCAGAAAAAGTCTGTTGTAATCCTTCCTAATTATGGGTAAGCCGAATATCAGACTACAGGTCAAAATTTTTCAGTGAAACCCCAGTCGGGTAACAATTCCAAGTTTTCCTTGTAACAACAAAAAAAATACAACAGGAAAAAGCAACAACATAAGTATGTATTATTTCCAGCCGAAAAGCTCAATAATTTAATTTTATAGTTATTTTATTTAGGCATCCGATCCGAACGGTACGGGTGCCTTATGTGGTAGGCTGGGATGAGCCCCTTTTTGGGCACCGATCGATGAGAAAACCGCGTGACTCAGACGTTGCGACATGAGACGATGCGTACTTTGTGATTTGTATCGCATACATTGAAGATTCTGCGGTGGTTACTGTTGGTATAAAAAAAATGCTGCACAGCCTCAATGCTGCCTCGAGACGTGTGGGGCTTGGGATGAATTTGGACAAGACAAAAGTAATGTTCAACAATCATGTCATCCCGGAACCAATTTCTGTCGAGGGCACTACGCTCGAGGTTGTCCAAGAGTACGTCTACCTTGGGCAAGTACTACAGCTCGGTAGAGACAACTTCGAGCGGGAAATCGACAGAAGAGTGCAGCTTGGCTGGGCAGTATTTGGGAAATTTCGTCATATCTTCACGTCGACCCTGCCGCAGTGCCTGAAAAGCCGAAGGACGGAACCGAAACGTGGAACATGACAGTAAAGCTGGCTCACCGACTGCACGTCACTCAGCGTGCTATGGAAAGGTCTATGTTGGGTATCTCATTAAGGGATAAGATCCGGAACGAGGTCATACGACATAAGACTGGGGTTACTGATGTTGTCCAAAAATGTAGTAAGCTGAAGTGGCAGTGGGCTGGCCATGTCTGTCGCAGAACCGACGAGAGGTGGAGCAGGAAGGTTCTCGAATGGAGACCACGCTTAGGTAAACGTAGTGTGGGACGCCCCCCGGCTAGATGGACAGATGACCTGTGGTTGTTGTGGCAGATGACCTGAAGAAGACAGCTGATAGTGACTGGATGCAGAGGGCGGGAGATCGTGCGCTGTGGCGCTCCTTGGGGGAGGCCTATGTCCAGCAGTGGACTGCAACAGGCTGATATGATGAATGTTGGTATACCACAATGTGTATTAAACGTTCACGCTCCAGGAGCGAGAGGTTCGCGAACATAGTGGATACACGGTGTATAACGCACTTGTGATAAGCCGCTAGATTTAGCTATATAAGTTAGGATGGTTCACTATTGTACCAATAGATAGACTCGCGGTACAGTATTTTTACACCGGCTGCCTTATAAGACAGAGGTTCGCAGTCTCATCAAACTACCAATTTTTATTGCAAAATCACGTATCACAAACGCAAGAACACCGCAGTGTTAACTGTGACCCGCTGGTCCCCGTCCAATATTGTAATACAACTAATAATAGTCCTCCAGGCCGATTTCGACCACGGCGGCCAATTTCAACAGAGATCAGCCAACTACGCAGGAGACATTATACTACACAAGTGTGAGCGCAATTAACAGGTGCACTCACTGTTCCATCACACTCAAAGTTCGGTGGGACGGCAATCCGACATGACCGGAGAGAGATCAGGCGCAGGACCAACGAAATACAACAAAATACTCAATGTATTCGTAAGAATCGTATAAATCGCCAGACGAGTCTCGGTAGATGGCGCCACGGGACGGTGGTGAAATTGTGAGATTTGTAGGCCGACGAACAGATGGTCCTTGCGTATTGTACCTGTGTTGACTTGGTACGCAATACGCAAAGTACAGATCGTTGTTTGGTGCCTACCTAACCTACTGTTTACTAGGTGAATAGGATTACCGTCTCACCGAACTTTGAGAGTGATGGAACACAGGAACAGTATGTGCACCTGTGTATTGCGCTCACACTTGTGCACTATAGTATCTCGTACATAGTTGGCTGACCTCTGTTGAGATTAGCCGCCGTGGTCGAAATCGTGAATAGGTCAGCTTTAAACTGTAAAAATTTGATTAAGTTATTTTTTTTAAGGATCAAACAATGTAAAATTAAAACACACAAAGAAAAATGGACTGCCACAGGCGGGATACAAACCCGCACCTCTCGCAATCCGGGCGATTGCTCTACCAATTGGGCTACCGTGACACTAACAGATAGAATTTCTTTAAACGCTCTTAAGTTGCAGCCAGCAATGATTCATCAATGTTGAAGTAAGAAGATATATTAAACTAGCTGACCCGGCAACCGTTGTTTTGCCATTTAATTTTTTTTTATCACTTAGAGGTATGAAAAATAGATGTTGGCCTATTCTCAGACCTACTCAATATGCTCACAAAATTTCATGAGAATCGGTCAAGCCGTTTCGGAGTAGTATGGCAACGAAAACTGTGACACGAGAATTTTATATATTAGATAGTTGTTGTGGCAGTCCATTTTTCTATAAGTGTGTTTTAATTTGACATTGTCAGAATTTGATTCAAATGAAACTGAATCTAAATTTAACACTGCCTACTGTTTTTGACTAAGCACTTTGAATCCAAAAAGTTAGGCAAACTTAAAAAAATCTTAATCTTAAAAACACCTACATCTGTACCCACCTGTCTTAGACAAGGTGAAGGCGAAATAAAGGTTAAATTAGATATGTAACTACCGGTCTAACGATATGTAAGCCTTATTCATAGAATATAAAAAAAAGCCTAATGGTCCAGGAAAACAGCTGGGTACACACACACAAAGTTACAACAACACAAACACATATTATGTATACATACAGACGTACATAGGGGTCAAACTTCTAACGGCCCTCTTTTTCGTCGGGGGTTAATAAATAAATAAACATTTGATAAATATCTTCAAAAATGAAAAAAAAAAAACTATTTTACTCAACCTTGTACCACCTATGATGACGAATATGAATTTGTAAGCCTGTATCTCTCGGTAGAGAGTAGTATATTCCTTGGCCTGTATAATGAATGATGTATAACAAGTGAATTAAGAGCTACTTAATTGTGACTCATGCTATCTCTTTCTAAAACGAATCTGTCATTTGTGGAACCTGTCGTTTGTAGATTATATTATTAGTAGGTAGGTACATTTCGAGAATCGGTCAATTTTATTATCAACTATTTGTAACTACTAAATAATCAGGTTTCTAGTGTAGGTAGGTAGGCAGGTACTTAAACCTAGTTCAAAATGTGTGTCCTTGTACGTTACATTATTGTAAAGCCCCACCCACACTTAAATTAATTGATGGAAATTACTAAATACCTAGGTTGGTTCCTACTTTTATAACCTAAGGTACCTATTTATCATACAAATTGAACTAACACAGGAATACTCATCTCTAAAATAAACCATTTCTTAACTGTGATTTGAAAACAATATTAACTATCTATTGGGTATTACATAGGTACCTTTATGTAAAAATTAAGTAAGAAGATAATGAATGGATATTGGCAAGAAAAAAAACCAGTTCTGTTTTTATTTTCTTGCCGGCCGGCGCCGTAGATTATTCACCTAATGCCAACATGACGGCGTTAAAACATCTGTGTGAGTTACGTGTATTCTGCCGCAGTATTTGTAGCTTAAATACAGTAATACTCTTCCATGCAACGTTCTTAATGATTATGATTATTAAAATGGAGGTAATACGAGGAAACTACGCGTTTTTACGGAAAATACAGAAAAAAGCGATCGATACCGTATATATTGTAGCGTTGGTAGCATTGATTGCAACATGGCGGTGTCGACCAATCAGAGAGAACCACACCACTTTGAGCTGGGGCTATATCGATAACATTTATCGATGGTCTTTTTTTCGGAACCTTACTTGTTGAATGTCGATACATTAATGAAAATACGATTATACTAAGACCAAGACTCACGAACACGCCTCACTAGATGAAAGAAGGATGATAATTCTTGATATTATGTGAGATTTAGTACTGTTAGATGATGAGTATAGTCTATTTTTAAAATAAATAACTATTTACACTTTTGGCCACATTCTCTCCTGATGTTAAGTTCTTTATAATATAAATATTATATATGAAGGGGGAAAAATAAAAGGGCAGGAAGTTCGCTAGTTAAATTCAAAAATATTCAAGCAAGCTTTTCTTTATTCTCTTATCTGTACTACTTCAAGTTTTTTTTAAATCACCGAGAAACACGTTTACGGATAACTCATATTTAAATCAATTATGTTCATAGTGAACTATTAGTGTTGGTGTTTAATATAAATTATATTTATTAAATTAGATTTGGCTTTTGTTTCGGACCACCTCATAGTTAAGGTTAGGCTTGTGCGCAGCAGTGGGACGTTTTTAGGCTGATGAGAGGAAATTGTGAAATTCGATTTTTATGAATCATTTCTCATATATAATTATTATTTGTAGTGGTGTAGTGACGTTAGTACTGCCGTCTATGAGTGCTCGACCCCAGCCGTTGGATTGGAAACGAATTTTGTGGGTGTGTGTGGGTGTTTGTTGTATGTACTTTTGTTGTTTCTGATTCCTATAAGACCAGTGCTTACTTTGGGATCAGGGCAATGTATTCGATTTTTTTTCCATTCGCCCCATTTATTGTTTATTTTTACAAAACTATTTACATAGAAACGGTCTCAAATTTTAATGACATGCCATTGACGTAATTCTGCATAAGACGGATCCACTGGCCAAATCGTTGGCCCAAACAAGAACGCTATTGGACTCTAGAAAAACACAGCAATTAACATTGAGACCAATTTGAGGCCAATGCCAAAGCTTTATTTCCAGATTAAAGGGTTTTTTGTTTTTTCACAGTTCCATCTAGTGTGTGGAGATATGGTACCCACCAAATGTTCAAAATATACAAATAGAATGATACGTTATTTGATAATTAATTAATGTATCCACTTTTATCCAGCAGTAATAAATAAATGACGATGAAAAATTCAACTGAAATGTTTACCCATGTATGGAAATGGGAAAAATCTGCCGCCAATAAAGAAATAACTACGTAAATATTTACAATACTACATCTTTAAAATCACTATTGTGGCGCATTGCGACAAATTTTATCGATAGCCCAATTGAGGCTCGTCCCCAACACTATAAAATACGCAGCTTGGTTCCCCGCACGAAACGAAACGCGATTATTCTTCAAGCAACCACGGTAGTACGTGGTGCGTGCGGAGCAGAAATTTTTATTAGTGATAAGTAATTTATTAAGTTCACACAACAAAATGAGGGAAATCGTGCATATTCAGGCCGGACAGTGCGGAAACCAGATTGGTGCTAAGGTAATTCACATTCTTTTGTTTGTATTAACCAGAAATTCCATTTTCAAACGTGCCAGTCTGTCGCCTCGGCCGGCATTTTGTGACGCCCCAGTGGTCTTATAAAATTGCTTACGAATACCCTTTTTTTGAGATATTCTTAGGCATTACATATCAATTGCAGTAATTTTATCGTGGTATGATTTGATTTGAGTGTAAAATTGAACATTAAATTCATGGGGCCTCTGGGCGTGGCCGTTAGAATTCGCGACTAATTCGCTTTCAGTAATACCGGCCGATGTTCAACGACTCTCACGCTTTTTTTCTTCCACGATGTGTTAATTGTTGTGTCCAAATATTGTTTTTCGAGGCGAGCATCGCCCGTGAATATCGACTGATGGCATTATTTCCAAGTAGGTTGCCGGGTGTCCAAAGATTCCACGTGTCGTTTTCGCTGTTCTTTGTACTGCATTTCGTTTCACTGCCACCGCTTCGTGATTCATTTCATTCGGGTTGGACGTGTTTGGAGGATGGAATAGGACTGTCTATTTAGCTACAATTGATCATTCATCACGTCAAACAAAGATACGTACCTTATTTGGCTATATTATTGATACTTACACTTCGTACATTAATTTGCATGTTGAATTTCATCATCTTTTTGGCATGTAAACGTCTCTTTCATCTAGGAGTTGGTAACGAATTTTTTTCCCGCCCGAAAAAGACCGTTACTGGATGAATAGGGCATTTCAAACCGGGCCCAAGGTTGCGCCCCGCGTCCTTTGATAAGGGACGGCCAATCGACGCGCGAGTTTCCTAACGTTCGAAATTCGTTATTCGACGCGACAAAAATAGTAATAATAGCGTTTTACCTACCGGCACAGAATGTTCATCCTGTTTTTTTTTTTGGGAAGTATGTTGCGTGCTGTTATGTTAACCGTTGTAAATTAGATTATTTACTGAATGAATCTGAAAGATCAAAATGTATTTTCGATTAACGAGTTTTAAAAAGATTACAACATAGGTACTTTTATATGTAAAGTAGCTCTCAGACTAACTAACATAACATCGTAGATAAAATAATTATGCTAAAGGTGCCTACTTGAAATCGGGAAAATGTAAATTAAAATCGTCTCTTGCAACCGCTAATCCATCGCGTCTGATGAACGCTAAAAAACGCGTTTATGCCACATGCACAAGTAGCAAAAACGTAATTATTGAGGAAGGAACCAGGTTCGATGACCCGCGCGCTTCCGCGTGCGAAAATAGACCATTTTCTACTTTACGACGAGATATGAACACGCTTTGAAACTCGAAATATGGGCCGTTAACATTTTGGGCCATTACGGTTTTATTTTCAGTGTTGTCTTTGAAATAAACATGTTTGACTCTTACTCCTGAATTCACTGATTGACGAATTAGGAACACAATAAGTTCCCTACCTAATTTATATTTATTTTCCGATATAGGTTTTGTTTATAAACTTTTTCACATACCTAATTGTTTTGTGGTAATTTTTATAAAAAAACAGCTCAGTAGACGACACGACTAAGGTCTAGTAGCCCATTGCTAGGACGTACTGTTTTCTTTATGATTACAATGATAACATTTTTATGATTAGTACCTAGGTATCAATCAAACGATACCATGATTATTGCCGAACTTATTTTTATGGCAGTGTGTTGCTAGCTGTCCTCATAATCGTCTACTTTAATGGCTGACTTGAGTCATTGTCTATGCTCTGAATAACTTACATTGAATGACACATTATCCTACCTTTCAGGGCCCTAATTCTGCCAATGCTAACAAAATCGTAATTGAATTGCCTGATTTTGACGTTGCGATGACATACCTAAATTCGCAACAAATAATAAATCGTCACGTTGAGAACCTAACTGGGGTTTTCAGGAATCACCATTTGTTTCTTTTATCATTAAGCAACTGTGATGAATAGGAACATAAGTAATTCATTTATTAAAGTGATAGATAATATTATTCTTTCATACTTTTATTCATTCTTCTACCCCATTGCATAACTTCATATTCCATACCCGTATCTAACTATACCTAAGTAGGTATGTTACCTATTTGATACATAAAGCGATGACTAGTCTATGAGTAGCGACATTTCATAGACTTCAAAGATTACCATCTCGCATTCGTGCCAATAGATAGAAACCTTATTAATCCCGTTAATTGGATAAACACCGAGCCAATTTACAAAGAAGTTAATTAACGATCCATAGTTAGCTCGCTGATTACAACGTCCACTTAAAAACTATTATTTGCTGGAGTTAACACTGTAAATTGGTTGTCTTCAAATCGGTATCACGTTAGTTCTTCTTTTAGTATTTAACATGTCCTGCTTGTTCATAAGGGGTTTTATCTTAAAAAATTAAAGAAAAGATAGGAATATCATGCATGTGATAACAAAGATAATGATAAGATTTCTTAGAAAAAAATAACACTGGTGGGTGATGCAGTTTTATTTGCAGTTGTTTACACTTTCGCGTTTATCAGCTCTGATACAAAGTAGTTGGTATGGGATATCTATGTAGAGTTGAAGGCAGTTGGTTCGAAGAACGTAGTGTGTAATTATTTTTTTGGGTACCCTGTAGCGTCGAATGCCCGTGGAATCGATAAACTTCATTTTGGCAAGGGCAAAATTTACATAGGAAGCCTTTCTCCGGAAAGAGGATGGGACTCAAGGCGTCCTTCAGCAAAATTTTAGTACTCGAGAGTTCCGTAGTTTTTCAGGAAAAGAAATTGAAAGTTTCCCGCATTCCATACAAAAATCTCAAAAGTTTTGATTCTTTTTCCAAAAAAGTTCATCCAAATAAAAGATACAATTTTCTATGTAAAAGCCCTTGGCGAAATAAAGTTTTTCGATCCGACGGGCATTGGACTCGACCCTACGGGGTAGCTGAAAAATAATTCGACACTACGTCCTTCGACTCTTCTTAGGTAACCTGTTAGGTATTTAGATGAAAAAGGTTCTGTCAAACTAATTACAAAGTCCAGTTACGAATTTCAACACGAGTCAAACGACATTTTCATGATCGCTAGTCTTAACCTTCAAGGTGTATCCATTATGGCACTAACATCCTAACATGTTAACGGATGGTCTCAATTCCTTCGAAAAATACCTAGGAAGTAATTTTTCCAGCCACTTGGCACGAGGCCCACTTGCTAGACAATTTGAACATTAAAATCACCTCTTGCGTGATAGCGAGGGGAATAAGAACATGCGCCCATAGGTAACCTATCATTTGAGTGATCAAGTTTTGCGCTTGACAGGATATGTTTACTAGGTCATTTTAAGTATTTTTAGTCCGAGCAGAAAGGATTTCTTTTCTTCTGGTGGGGGGTAGGGGGCTACAAAGATGGCCGCTGCCGACAATTTAAAAAAAAAATCTCCTCGTATACTTACAGCTATTATAGCGATATTGGTGTCATTTTCGTATAAACCGAAGCCGTAGAATTCATTTCTGATATTTATTTTTAGCACTTTCATACATTTTTTTTAAGAAATAGTAAAAAAAGTGAGAAATTGTATTCAGTATTTTTTGTTTAAGAGCCTGTCAGTGGTACGTTTAATTATAAAAAAGAAAATAAAAAATATGAGAAGAAAGAAAATTTTATGCTGATTCTAAAAATATATACTTTAATAGACTTATCTAGTATTTAAATGTAAAAAAAAATATATTTATGCAGCAGCGGTGATGTGCAGTATTTAAGTTTATCGATCATATCTGCAGAAATAATCGAAATCTCAATTTATTTTTAATGTAACAACTGTATTTATTTACAATATCAAAAGATAAAATATAAACCTGTGTTTGTTAGCTTACTTGTTCACTTATTTTATAACAATTAGTGATATCATAATGAAAGTTACAAAAATCGCTTTCCATATGAAGATTCTCCTCGAATCCTCCATTCCCATTTCATTTTATCTTTTGACATTTGATTAAATGACTATGGGACTATTCTAAAAGCAGCACTTCTGAAACAAAAAAAATAATTATCTAAATCGCTTCAGTCGTTTTCAGTAATCAAGGAACAAATATATTAAAAATGAACGACAGACAGGCACCAAGAAAGATCTTGGTGTCACAATTTAAACCCTTTGACCGCCACAGCTTTAGCAGCAACTTAAAAACTTACATTATTGAAAGATTTATGGGTGCATATGGGCACAGGGAAAAACCACTCCTACATATCATGCAATGCAATTGCGAATGGACTTGGTAAGTGTGTTACACGCTGAACTTCTTTTACATTATGAATCTGAATTTCAACCCATCGACGTCCCAAATTTAATTACTGATATTTTTTTAGGATTTGATAGGGCTGAAGTATTGCCTGTGTTTCATGCCTTTACTGGATGTGACACTGTGTCGGCTTTTCATGGGAGAGGCAAAAAGAGCGCGTTTGACGCCTGGTTTGCCTACCCGGAAGCAACACTTGGGTTCAAAGCATTGGTACAACAAAACTTGGCAGAAGCAGATAGTTTCATTCAGAAATTTATCATCACAATGTACGATCGGTAAGTATGAATAGTAAAATTAAGAACGCTCAACCTCTACGCTATAGAGACCTTTAGTGAATTTATATTCATTCTTATATAACATCAATTTCTTATCCACACCTACATAATATAAACAATGTCCGCAAATTTTATTTCACAGCTCAAGCCCCTGTACCACCGTTAATGAGTGTCGAAAATATCTTTTCACAAAGAAAGACAGACAGCTGGAAAATATACCCCCAACAGAAGGCGCTCTGCATCAGCACACATTAAGAGCAATGTACCAAGGTGTGCATATTTGGGGCCAAACGTTAATTCCCGATCAAAATCTTCCCTGTCCGTCATCTTGGGGTTGGATTCGTGAAGGAAACGTCTGGAAACCTCGCTGGTCTGTTTTACCAGATGTAGCAACAGTTTGCCTAGAACTTACCCGGTGCAGATGCAAAACATCATGCAAAAATAGATGCAACTGCATAAAAAGAAATTTAAAATGCACAGAACTATGTTTCTGTGCCGGATTATGTTAACACTAGGCTCTGCTAAGGTCTGTCTAATCAGTGTTATTTTTATTTTTCAAATTTTTCTATTATTTTCATTTTCGTCAGATAACCCTTGAAACTTGTCAGACGTAGCGTAACCGCTCTACCTTCCCCATCACGGATAAAGGCGTGATTTATGTTGTAACTATGTATTTCGTCTTCATATATTAATAATTAGATACTATAAATTTACTTTAATCATAACTGTTTTACCTAACCTTTTGACAGCCATAGTCGGCTATAGCCGTCAAAAGTTTTTTAAGTTGCTGCTAAAGCTGTGGCGGTCAAAGGGTTTAAATTGTGACACCAAGATCTTTCTTGGTGCCTGTCTGTCGTTCATTTTTAATATATTTGTTCCTTGATTACTGAAAACGACTGAAGCGATTTAGATAATTATTTTTTTTGTTTCAGAAGTGCTGCTTTTAGAATAGTCCCATAGTCATTTAATCAAATGTCAAAAGATAAAATGAAATGGGAATGGAGGATTCGAGGAGAATCTTCATATGGAAAGCGATTTTTGTAACTTTCATTATGATATCACTAATTGTTATAAAATAAGTGAACAAGTAAGCTAACAAACACAGGTTTATATTTTATCTTTTGATATTGTAAATAAATACAGTTGTTACATTAAAAATAAATTGAGATTTCGATTATTTCTGCAGATATGATCGATAAACTTAAATACTGCACATCACCGCTGCTGCATAAATATATTTTTTTTTACATTTAAATACTAGATAAGTCTATTAAAGTATATATTTTTAGAATCAGCATAAAATTTTCTTTCTTCTCATATTTTTTATTTTCTTTTTTATAATTAAACGTACCACTGACAGGCTCTTAAACAAAAAATACTGAATACAATTTCTCACTTTTTTTACTATTTCTTAAAAAAAATGTATGAAAGTGCTAAAAATAAATATCAGAAATGAATTCTACGGCTTCGGTTTATACGAAAATGACACCAATATCGCTATAATAGCTGTAAGTATACGAGGAGATTTTTTTTTTAAATTGTCGGCAGCGGCCATCTTTGTAGCCCCCTACCCCCCACCAGAAGAAAAGAAATCCTTTTTGCTCGGACTAAAAATACTTAAAATGACCTAGTGAACATATCCTGTCAAGCGCAGAACTTGATCACTAAAATGATAGGTCATGTTTGTTATTCCCCTCAGTATGAGAGGTTGTCAGCTTAATTTTACATGTTTAAGGTATCGTTTAGTTTTATTGTCGTTCGAAACATCGCTTGGGGTTTTTTAATAGGCGACAACATAGTTAATAATAATAAGGATTTTGCTCGATCTCATGGTGGATTCATGGAACTTTTCGTTATTTTATTTTGGTGATGCTGATGATGACCACTTAATCTTGTAAACCACTTGGAGGTTTGCCACAAACGTAATTCACTTCCGAAAACGTGATTCAAGCTGTTTTGAAACTGTTAATTTTTTTCATTCGGAATTTCAGAGTAGATTAATCGGTAGCTAAAGAATTTCTCAATACTTGATTTTAACGAGTATTTTCTACATAATTGAGTTGTGAATTTAGTAGGTTAACGTTAACCGAATGTCAATTATTTCTGTAATCTAGATTTATAGACTGCAATAATATCGAATTGAGACATTTAGTGTGAAGTAGGTATGCTTTCTAAATTTTCCATTAGCTTAGCATGAAGCAACCGCGTTATCGGCTAATCTAAATTCATTGTGAATGAATTATCGATTATGCCAAGCCGCCGAGAAAGCCGCGATAGTGATCTTTTGTTCGCAACTCGCTGATTAATCGTACCCGTGAATATTAATATTCGACAAAAGATTATGTACATTCCGTCCTCAAAACGTCAGGTTTGACTGCAGACCCCGACCCGTTGATTTGTGAAGTACAAAATAAGAAACTTGCTTGACGCTCTCCACTTATATGGTGCCGTTACATATGGACGGAAAGTAGGCGACGGTCGTACTCTTAATTTTTTGCTGCAATTATGTTTATTCATTACCTTAAACCGAGTCGTGCTTTAAGTAGGCAGAATGGTACCTGTGAAATCGATAGCGAAGTAGAGCGACCTCATAAATATTATGGTAATATGGCGCGCCAAGGGACCGGTGTTGCGAACCCCGTCGCCGTGGCAACTGGTGACTCATCCGGGCTTACGCGTCGTATGCGGTACCGGTTCACGATTCACGATAATCCTCTGCATTGTAAAACGGGGAACATAATGTCTTTGAGTTATTTTAGAGGTTATAAACTACGTTTTATTGTTACAGTTCTGGGAGATCATCTCCGACGAGCACGGCATCGACCCCACCGGCGCCTACCATGGTGACTCGGACCTGCAGCTGGAGCGCATCAACGTATACTACAATGAAGCCTCCGGAGGCAAATACGTCCCCAGGGCTATCCTAGTCGACCTTGAGCCCGGTACCATGGACTCAGTCCGCTCAGGACCCTTCGGACAGATCTTCCGCCCGGACAACTTCGTCTTCGGACAGTCCGGCGCCGGCAACAACTGGGCCAAGGGACACTACACCGAGGGCGCCGAACTCGTGGACTCAGTCTTAGACGTCGTCAGGAAAGAAGCAGAGTCATGCGACTGCCTCCAGGGATTCCAACTTACACACTCGCTCGGTGGCGGCACCGGATCCGGAATGGGCACATTATTAATCTCCAAAATCAGAGAAGAATATCCCGACAGAATAATGAACACATACTCAGTTGTACCATCTCCCAAAGTGTCAGATACAGTAGTAGAACCTTACAATGCCACACTCTCAGTCCACCAGTTAGTAGAAAACACAGACGAAACCTACTGTATCGACAACGAGGCTCTCTATGACATCTGCTTCCGCACGCTCAAACTGTCCACACCCACGTACGGCGACCTCAACCACCTTGTGTCGCTCACCATGTCCGGCGTAACCACGTGTCTGCGGTTCCCCGGTCAGCTAAATGCGGATCTCCGCAAGCTGGCCGTGAACATGGTCCCCTTCCCACGTCTTCACTTCTTCATGCCCGGCTTCGCCCCTCTGACATCCCGCGGCAGCCAGCAATACCGCGCGCTCACCGTACCCGAGCTCACCCAACAGATGTTCGACGCCAAGAACATGATGGCGGCCTGCGATCCTCGTCACGGCCGGTACCTCACCGTTGCCGCCATCTTCCGTGGCCGCATGTCCATGAAGGAGGTGGACGAGCAGATGCTCAACATCCAAAACAAGAACTCGTCATACTTCGTCGAATGGATCCCGAACAACGTAAAGACCGCCGTGTGCGACATCCCGCCCCGCGGTCTCAAGATGGCCGCCACGTTCATCGGCAACTCCACCGCCATCCAGGAGCTGTTCAAGCGCATCTCCGAGCAGTTCACGGCTATGTTCAGGCGCAAGGCTTTCTTGCATTGGTACACCGGCGAGGGCATGGACGAGATGGAGTTCACCGAGGCCGAGAGCAACATGAACGACTTGGTGTCCGAGTACCAGCAGTACCAGGAGGCGACGGCCGACGAGGACGCCGAGTTTGACGAAGAGCAGGAGCAAGAGATCGAAGACAACTAAACTTTACCCGACACACTACCACCCCTCCCCCGTCCCTAGGGACGCCTGCATTTCTTTGCTTGGTATTTTACAGTAACAAAAGTTCTGAATGTTAGTATACTAGGGAGTACACGTTGATATCTTGTAACACGAAGTTGCGTTTACATTCCCCGCATTTTTCCTTGACCGAAGGGTGACTCTCGGGCCTATTTACGTGGTAAATGGGCCCTCGCGACGTGGGCCCTTCGCCTGACCATCTGGTGCTGTGAACACACGATGACACAAAAGGAAATGATCTTTTTTTGATAAGGCTGAACTTGATTTTTTAATACCTAAGTTTAATTTTTAATTGTAACCAGTGTGATGAGTTTACATTGGCTTTTTTGGTAAACTAAAAAGCTAGTAACGTACAATTTTCGAAGTCGATCAAAGTTTTTAATTATTATATTCAGCTGGTGAATAATAAAACTACAATGATTTTAATATGCTTGGTTTTATTTATACTTTTCGGAGCTAACGGTAGGTTAAAAGGCTACCCATATACTCACATACAACATTATTTATTCATTCACTTCAAGATGTCTTAATAATGAATTAAATTAGGTAGGTACATACTTTTCATAAATAATTTGTCCCAGAAAACTGATTCAGTACTTGAGACACTTATGAGGCTAGTTAGGTAGATTGGTTACAGATAGGTACGCAGATATGGGTGTTATTGACACAAAGATACAAGATTTAATACAATTTGTTTAGGATCAGTATATAGGGATACTCTTCCTAGTTGATGTAGTTCCTAGAAACAGTAGGTAATTTATTGTTTCAGACGAGCACAGCTTATACTTATGAAAGCAGTAATAACCACCACCACTGGTGGTAAGTATTTATAGTAATCTGGTGGTCCACCAGTAACTGTAAATACTGCAGGGCTTATCCACTTTATTTGCCACCGGTTCGGTGTGGTGGTTGGCACTGGAAAGTCTCACTTACCACCTCGGTGTGTTACTGTATTTTTACTAAAATAATCAGTTGCTCATTAGATACATACCTATAGCACAGATTAGATAATAGGTAGTTCCTATAGCATGAATACGGTAATATTAGGTCCTTACATATGAAATTGGCGTTTTGTCGTACTGGCCACTTTGATCACAAATTTTTCCTATTTGGTTAGGAATTCGAAATTCAAATTTATACAGCTATTTCCACATGTAGTTGTGTTTCGTAAACCGTCATTCATTTGTTTTTTTACTTATCTTTTTTCTGTTTGCATCGCTCAATTTACAAAATGGAAAATTTGAAATATCGCGTTATTTACGAGTACGAGTTCCACCGTGGCACCAGTGCTGCGGAAACGGCTCGAAGGGTTAATGATGTGTATGGCGGTTGTGTCGCAAAAGAAAACACAGTGCGTTTTTGGTTCCAACGTTTTCGTTCTGGAAATTTCGACCTGCAAAACAAGCCCCGTGGACGGCCGGAGACCCAAGTTGATAATGAAGAATTGAAGGCTATTGTGGAAGCGGATCCATCGCAAACCACGTCCGACTTAGCTGCAGGCTTTGGCGTTAGTGATAAAACTGTTTTAATCCACTTGAAGCAAATTGGGAAGATTAAAAAACTTGAAAGGTGGGTTCCTCACTAATTGAGTGAAGCAAACCGGCAAACGCGCGTCAACTGCTGCGTTACATTACTTGACCGGCACAATAACGAAGGGATTTTAAATCGAATCATTACCTGTGATGAAAAGTGGATTCTCTACGATAATCGGAAGCGCTCATCGCAATGGCTGGACCCTGGCAAGCCAGCCAAAGCCTGCTCCAAGCGAAAATTGACCAATAAAAAGTTACTTGTAAGCGTTTGGTGGACTAGCGCCGGTGTCGTTCATTACAGTTTTCTCAAATCTGGCCAGACGATTACGGCAGATATCTATTGTCAGCAATTGCAAACCATGATGGAAAAGCTAGTTGCTAAACAACCAAGGCTGGTCAATCGCTCTACGCCACTGCTGCTTCACGACAACGCTAGACCACACACTGCACAACAGACGGCTAGCAAATTAGAAGAACTTCAATTGGAATCTCTAAGGCATCCACCGTACTCCCCGGACCTTGCTCCAACAGATTACCATTTTTTTCGAAATTTGGATAACTTCTTGCAAGGGAAAAAGTTCAACTCAGATGGGGCAGTCCAAGTCGCCTTCAAAGATTTTATTGATTCCCGTTCGAATGGTTTTTTTAGTAAAGGGATCAATGAACTACCTATGAGATGGCAAAAGTGCATAGATTACAATGGCTCATACTTTGATTAAATAAATATGCTATATAAAAAAATTTCGACTTTTTGTTCCTCCCATACAAAACGCCAATTTCATAGGTAAGGACCTAATATATATTTCCAAACTTGTCCAATTATAAAATGCCACATACCTTGCTCTATTATTTACCCCGGTGGAAAATGGGATAAGGTAGTTCCCACCACCCCAGTGGCAGATGGGAATAAATTGTCTTATATAGAATTTTTGATGAATGAATTTATAACATATAGGAAACACTAATGCGTCATGTGGTGGTAGGGTCTGATGACACAAAACAATGCAAAATTTGCATTCACATGAATGGTTAGCCGGATATGCACGCATCGTACTTCCTAGCTAACGGCGCTGATCAGCTAATTAACCCATATAAAAACTTGGGTGTTGTGTGTGTAGTTAAGAACCGAAGCGTAGCCATTGAAGTAAATCCCAATCGGCCATACATTTATATTACCTACCATTTCTTAAGGTTTGATAGGTATGAGAGGTGAACAAATAAAGGAAGAATTAACTAGGTACCTACCTATCTGATGAATTTTACTAACTTATGTCTTAGGTTAGCCTTCTGAGATTGCGCTAACTGAGAAATCGTCGGAAAATCTAATTCGTCATGTGGTGGTATTTTATATCATTCGGAATTTTTAAGAAAGTGAACTTTACTCGATTGAATAAGAATCGGCTCCAACAGTAAAAAGTATGAAGTTAAAAATAACAAAGTAAGTATGTACTTGTTTAATAAAATTAAAAAGTTAATGGACATATCAATATGGATAATTAAAATAAGTTCCGAGCCTCATTTGAAAAAGAAATACTGTTTTCTTTAGTGTTCAAAGCTGTCCCAGGGTTATTTAAAAATAAAAAAACGTTTTATTTCCAAGTAAAAGGTTAGAAACGGTATTGATCTGTAGTTTGTTGCGTGATATAATACCTATATATGAAACATTCTAACTAATAGAAGAAATAAACGCTCCACATGCCATGAATTGGATGAACGCAGCACGAAACTTTATAAAAAAATTTTGAAAAACTCCTCATAATTCAACGAAAGGCTGTTAAACGTCACTAGGGACCATACCCAGAAAAATAAATACGAAATTTTCTTCGTAAACTTAAATATTAGGTAGATCAAGCCTTGAAGGTGACCAAGACAGTCAATAATTTATTCAAGCAAGTTTTTATTAGGAATAAATAACTTAAGTTATGCTCTTCATAAAAATCAATTTGCGTTGCCTTTCGTACCAAACTGGACATCTTTGATGTGATCAGAAATAATGTCTACCGTATCATCCGTAATTCTGCCGGCATCTCGGAGAATTTTTATCAAATTATTCAGCGTGAACAATGACCTCACTTCTACGCCATTTGCTTTTAGTACACTAACGCCACCTTGTTCCCTATCCAGAACTATTACCGCGTGGGTGACGTTTAAGTTTTCAGCGCGTAGCGTTCGAACGGTTTCCAGTAAGCTGCCGCCAGATGTCACTACGTCTTCTACAATGAGACAAGTTTGGTTTTTATGGTAAACTCCCTCGATAAGTTTTCTTGTGGCGTATAGTTTGGTTTCCTTCCTCTTCATGATCATGGGGACGTCCGAGTTGACTGACATGACTGCGGTGAACGGCAGCGCAGCGTACGGAACCCCGCATAGTAGGTCGTGGTCTATTTCGGAGGCTAACCGCTGCAGATGCTCTGCGACTGCTGACTGAAATGAAGAAAACGTTTTCTTTATTTCCCTGCAGGTAATTTACTTATTTATCTAATATCTAGCAACTGTTGGTTCCCAGATGCAAGTTAGATCGATTCGTTCATTTTATCCATCGTTTCGCACATGAATGAAGCTTTATAGGTACCTTCATCTCATAACTTCATAAGCCTATATACGTCCCACTGCTGGGCACAGGCCTTATGAGGCCTATGAGGTGCGGTGGTGCAGTGCGGGTTGGTGGAGGGGTGGGTGTTTGTAAGGTAAGTGACCAACATTACTGTCAGATGGCATTAAGTCGCCTGAAGGCCTCTGACTAGGCTTAATGACTAATATAGGTACATATATCGATATCAACCGGGAGCAAACGTGCCTCAACGTGCCTTCCGAAGCACGGAGATGCTTGTAAATAGACGTCACTTTAATGTTCAGAATGGTCACCCATCCGAAACATGACCGCGCCTTAGGTTCCTTAACTTTTGGTATCACTACCAAAGCGCTGCAACCACTGCGCCACAAGCGAGGTGCTTGGTGCCTCATTATTACCTACCTACTGCTTGAAGCTTCATAACCTTGGCAAAGTCAAGGAAAATTATTACAAATCAGCCAACAGTACCTACCAAGCTAACTAACTTGCTCAAAAAGTTTATTAACCTAATTAGTTCCTATTTAGTTTTTGCTCGAAGGATTGCTCAGCTGAAGTGGTAGGGCGGGATGGAACTCATGACGTAATCGATTGCTTGGAGCGGAAAAATTATCGAATAGCGACCGCGTGCTGGGCGAGACGTTCCGTAGACAGGTTAAAAAGTTTATACGAATGGCTGGTAGACCATGCATTTTATTCATTTCAAGAGATTTTGAATACCTAGCTAGGATTATAGATATAGGATTAAAATGTATGGAAATATTATGAAAAACAAATTAGTTTAACTTGACTTGACATTGCTGGATTTAATAGAATAGGTATTGACATTGACATTATTGTAAAATCATACTCATTTTATTATAGATTGAATTTAACATAATATAATAATTAATGTTTGCATGCTATTTTTAATAGTTAAATAGGACGAACAACATTACAATTAAGATCTTCAGTGTAACCCTATTTATGAGCAAATAAATATTCATTCATTCATTTACGTCCCCTATACGCTAGACCAGGGGTCGGCAGACCGCGGCTCTTCCATAGGATATGGCTCTTCTTACACTCACTCTAACTCAACTGTACTGCTTTAGCACAAAAAAAACACCTAAATAATATGAAAAAACTGAATTCATCGTTAACTTGACTTTTTACTAACATATTAGGCAAGCTATGTTTACCTATAATTGACTGTGCATTTAGCATACTTATAGGTACTATTGTTAGCTTTTCATCCACGATATAATGTAACAGTTCTTGGTAATCTTAATAAATAAATAAATAAACTTGCGCTTGCGCGCTCGCACTCTGTTACCCCGCCGCCCGGCATGTCCCGCGCTGATTAGATTATTAGACTTATAATATTAATGTAGCGGCTCCTTGAAAGTATGGCAAAATGTACAAACTGGAGATTTGGCTCATCTGATTGGTAAGTCCCCCCACGCTAGACCGACGATCCGGAGGGAAGCCTCTCTGGACGCCGGAAGCGCAGGTCCTTGGAAATCCTTGGGGGAGGCCTATGTTATGTCCCCCTCGAATAGAGCACGCCTTGCCGTGGCGAGGGGGCTCAGTAGCCTGTCGCAATCCAGCGACAGGTGAAGCCAAGATGCTCTGTGGAGAGTGCCTCTGCGTCTGTTCCCGTATCGGGCGGCTGAGGCACTAGTGAGTCGCGTCTGTCTCGCATCGAGCGGCGGCTCACCGAAGTGGTTGTGGCTCCCAGCACCCCTCTGGCTTATCAGAGGAGGCAGGGGATGTCCTTGGGACTCTGGTCCTCGTGGCGAAACGAGGGTCTTGGCTTAACCGCCCGGACCCTCCTGAGAGACGGCGCCAGTGTGCCGTCTGGAGTGGGATGAGATCTCCTCACCCCACTCCGTGGAGTTCCGCCCTCCTGCTTAGAGGGCGGACGTTGCTGCTGGCAAGGGTCGCGGGACTGTTGAGACACCGCGGCCCCTGCTGTCACAGCCACACGCAGCGGGCTTCGTCAGGTTTTAGTGGGTATACCCGAAGACGGGGGAGTCCCACACACGCCCCTCCGGTCCCCGACGGAGGGGTACGGTGCGTAATTGACATTTCCTGACGTTAAAAAAAAAAAAAAAAAAAAAAAAAAAAAAAAAGGCCTATGTTATGTGTTTGACTTGATCGGGCCGAGTACAGTGCAGAAGGCACTCTACCAATTGGCGAACCCGTCAGAGGTGGCACCGCAGGAACCTCGCTGCATGATGCAGGTCGGATCATTGTCTGGCTCCTTAGTCCTTACTGGCGGGCCCGATCGGGGAAACGGACTTGGGCTCAAGGGCACCCCAATTAGGTTCGGACCTCGGCTTGAACCAACATCCGCATGGCTCACGGGTGAGAAGCGGCCAACCACATGTCTGTGATTGCCAAAGTGTGATGAGGGTCCCCGCACCCTATGGCGGGTGCGGCGGACAGAGCTAATATGTTGTACTGAAATTCGACTGCTTAAGACAAGTGTGGAATTGAGTATAGTGATAGAGGAGGCCTATGTCCAGCAGCGGGCAAATGAATATGACCAACCATTATCCTGGGGTGGGAGACCACGACTCGAAGGTCGAAGTAGACCGGCGTGCGCCTGCCTATCTTAGCCTCGATGTCACCAAGACGCACCGCGCCCGCGTCGAACAGCCGCACCGCCAACTCCTGCAGGGACATCTGGACGATCTGAATGTATCTGGATGGAGACGAAAATTGAGATAAAATAATTGAAATACCCAACAATTACTACTATACACAATTGGATCAATCAAATCAAAAGGCGACAGGTACGGTATTAGCTAGTCGCGCGTGGTCCTACTAAACCAGAGGTTTCATGGACCCCTTTCGAACGGCGGACTACAATTTTTTCAGGCCGGGAGGTTAATTTTTGGCCCTATCATGATAATTTTGACTCTTCTACTCTTTCGTATTGTGTCGGTGAAGATTCGTTTGCGAATCGAAGTTTTTGGCGTTTTTGTTTCTTTAAATTTTCAAACGTCATTGAAATCAGTGCACGAGCGAATCTAGCGCCTTAGAATAAAGGCTTTTTGACCTTACAGATTTACGGAAACACATATACGGCACATAATGCCGGATAAATTATAATTTATCCGTAACTGTATGAACTAGAAGAGAGATGTACGAGAGAGAGGCCCGATATATTGATATTTTTGTGCAGTCTGTAAACCTTAGTGCGCGGTGCCCTCAAATGCTAAAGGGGATAGTGTTTTTTTTTTACTTTTTCCAACAAATTGATCCGGCACGGAACTAATCATATTAAAAACAATTAAATATCACTTTGTTACTTATTTTACTTAAGTAACAATCGCTGAGCTACTTTCATTATTATCTGCCTACATTAATACATTTGTAGATTCGTTAAGTGTATTTAAGATTTTAGTTTTACACTATATGAGCCAGAAGATTTTTTTTAAAAGTGGACGGACTGCAATTAGAAGATGTGTGGGACATAATAATAGTCGTCCTGGCCGATTTCGACCACGGCGGCGAATCTCAACAGAGATCAAGCAACTACGCAGGAGATATTATAGTGCACAAGTGTGAGCGCAATACACAGGTGCACTCACTGTTCCATCACTCTCAAAGTTCGGTGAGACGGCAATCCGACATGACCGGAGAGAGATCAGGCGCAGGACCAACGGCTTAACGTGTGGGCTTAATGTGTGTCACGGTCACGGCCATACGGACAGACAGATATGACGAATCTATGTTAGTTAATTCCGTTGTTTGCTATTATTGCTATGGGTCTCGTGAAAAGTTAAAAAGCTTGAATGGTGGAAAACTTAACATCGGTACGGACAGATTTTTTCTACACGTGACACTTCACAGAGTCAGGTAATTAAAAAGCCTTGGCACTAAAAATATTGGCTTTACTTCTTTAGTATCATATTAATCTATTTTATCATAGTTTTATCTTATTACACCTACATCTAAATACCTATAAACATGTCACTCATTAGACGCCCCATGAGTCATGGAGTCATGGGCCATGACCCCATAACTGGTTCCATCCGTCTAATAACAGTTATTACTGGACTATCTGCTAGATAACTCCCGGATAGGTACAAATCGTATCGATAGGGGGTCATTATAATAGGCATGATGACAACTATCGTAAATATTTCCAAGACCATGGTGTTTTACAAACATAACCTCTATGAAGCTAGCAAAACCAATTTATTTCCAAAAAGCTTCATAACCCAAATTTTATTAAAAATTAAAATTAATATTCAGTCAATTGACTTCGATTTCTGATACTAAATTATGACGTCAAATTATAGTATTCCCATACAAAATCTATGGCGGCAGATCGTTTTGACATATGATAAAGAGTATAAAGTATAATATTTTAAGTCGATCATTCTCGAAGACATTAGGTAATGTATGAAAAATTCAAAAGAACTGAGTTAAATTTTTTGTCTTTTTGTAAATCATTTTATAAGCTATTTTCATGATTTACACTAAAGCTTAGTGGCATCCAACAACAAGGGTGCATTACCATCTTTCTGCATGACCTTGCGCTTGACTGGCAGAATGCTTTTAGCATTAAGTCCACGGCATTGTACTTATCTTAAGCGATATAGTTTTAAATAAAATCTACATATATATATATATATATATCTTAAAGGTTTTGACTGACTTACTGACTGACTGAAATATGACATAGTGATCTATCAACGCACAGCCCAAACAACGTAGCTACTATAATGTAGGGCGCGTGCATAAAACGTACGCGAGCTGGTGTTTTATTAAATTTTCTATCCTTCCCTTCCCATTGGTAAGATGTCGTGAGTTTTTTTTCTCAAAATTTGGGTTTATGTATTATGTAAACACGTCGGATTGTTATTGTAAAAATAATAGTTAAAAAAAACTAAAAAAACACGCTTTTATTGCTAACTAAAAGCGAGGGGTGGACTTTATGACGTTTTCATACTTTTCTTTTATACGTGCCAATAAGTGTATAAGTGTAAGTGTAATAAAAGTTTAGCAATAAGGAAAAGAGTTAGTAAGAAGTTGCGTGTAAGAAGTAAACACAAAATCAATTTAAAAAAAAGAATTCCGTCATAACAAGATGACGATCTGAAGACCTCGCGATACCGCTGACCCGTCCGGGGAACCTGGCGGTCGCTTTCTCCCAATGATAACGTGAAATTCCTTGTAGAAACGCATTTTGTAGTTGTAAACAAGCTAAGATGTAAAAGCTAAAATGTTATTATCATAGTTTCCTGTAGGTACAAATATTGATTTTAATATATACTATAGTAACAAGCACCCCACGCTTTTTACTCTACTGTAATATAAATTATTTGTACTCAGAAATTATTTTGTATTTTGTTTATTTTTATTTGTTTGCTAATAAGGATAATGGAAAACTTATCAAATTATTGCATTGTCATCGGTGCTTGATATGCGTGCAAAGTTTCAAATTAATCCGATTTCTGGAAGTTGGTGAAAATTGAGCTCAAAGATTCCCCGTTACATACATACATACAGCCCGAGCTAATAAAAGCGTGTTAAAAAAAGCTAGTGACACGATTTGATTCATTATTTTATTACTATTTACACTCTTGGTGAGAAAGGTTTTAACCCTTTGCGTGCCAACAACGAGATAACTACGTACATAGTACGGTATATCATCATGGTGCCGACTACGAATATATTCGTAGTTTTTGTAGGTCCTTCTACACAAAAAAATATTTATTGGCACTACAGGTAAGATCGGATTTTGAACGTTGGCATTAGCAAAGTAAACGCATGATAATTTCAAACTTAACACTTTTAATGGGAAAAAGTTATGACATGACAAACATAACGTACTGAGTATAAACAAACAAAAGAAGACATGTCGAATGGATTTATGTTCTACTATGCCAAGTACGATTTATCTCGTAGCTGCTTATATGTATGATGGCATACAGCATAAACATATCAAAATATTCTGGCGCTGGCGCTGAGGTTTTAAGTGTAACCCTTATTAGTTTACGGTACACACACGCACTGAGGACTCAAGATGGCATGTGGCATCCGTACTAAATTATACCTTTAAGGAGGAAAATCTACTTATTTTTATTTTTCATAATACTCATTGTTAGCTAACCATATTGCGTAACATAACTGAGTGTCGCGCGATTCTAGGATGGAGGGCAAAAACCTGAACTGGTCCGCCCAACGCTATAAAAACATCAGTCTAATCCATTTAAAGAGATTTGGATGCCATATAAACATGTAGAATAATACTTAATAAGTTTTATAACGGTTCATTGATTTAATCAAATTATCTCGGCCTTTTAAAAACGTTGTCAAGCAAAAAATATTAGAAGATCACAACGAGATAATTATCTCCACAACACGCATGAAAAATTTGATCAGTAGGTATCAAATCGAATAAACTAAGTATCTTTTACACAAATATATTATATAATATACAACAACATCACATACATTGATCTGACTCCGTGGTAAGTAGCTTAACCACTTGTGTTACAGAAATCAGAATCAACAGTGGTATTACAAAAAAAAATTAAATAAATACATATAACACCCAGACCAGTACAAACAGACATGTTCATGCACACAAATGTTTGTACAGTGCGGGGATCGAACCCGCGACCTCTTGGTTAATAGTCAACTTCTTAACCATTACACCAAAGTGTATCAAATATGTCTTTTATTTATTTCAAACATGAGATAAACGTTTTTGTGTAGAAGGTACCATAGGACAATACAGACCGAAAACTGTTTTTATTAAGTATGGCCGCCCGCGACTTCGTCCGCGTGGAAAGCCTTTATCTTAAAAATTCTTTATGAATTGTAGCCTATATGTTATTCTGATGTATAAGCTATATTGTGGTAAAGTTTCATTCAAATCCATTCAGTAGTTTTTACGTGAAAGAGTAACAAACATCCATACATCCATACATCCATACATCCATACATCCATACTTACAAACTTTCGCCTTTATAATAGTAGTAGGATAAGTCTAAAATTAAGAGGTTCACTATATCCATTTCGAAATACGTTTCGTCGAATTACAATTCATCGATGACTACAATTCGATTATTCTTTTGAACGATGCGTTACATACCCGAAAGACGTTACATCGATGGTTAATTTCATCGAATGCTAAGAGAAATTCGATGATGATGATGAGATTAATATAGATAGTAAGATCAAAATCATGTATATCGGACCTTGGTCCCAGACCACACCACCCCGATCGGTATGAGCGCTTCCCTTTAACTTCCTAACTCTAAATCTGTTGCGACTAAAAACTGTGGTGATGATCGAGTTCCGGTTAGGAATAGCTTTCATACCGAGATTCTCTCTTTAACCCACTCAACAGAAATTCGTGACTGACGTGTAGGTGAGTACCTACACAATAAGTTATTCGTAACTAACATGTGAACTCAAAGTCAACTTCTTACCAGTTTGACGACCACTTTGGTGTAATGGTCAAGAAGTTGCCTATTAACCAAGAGGTCGCGGGTTCGATCCCCGCACTGCGCAAACATTTGTGAGCATGAACATGTCTGTCTGTACTGGTCTGGGTGTTATATGAAATTATATAAGTTTATTTGTAATACCACTGTTGATTCTGATATCTGTAACACAAATTAAATGCCTAAGCTACTTACCACGGAGTCAGATCAATGTATGTGATGTTGTTGTTGTTGTTTATTGTACAAGTATATTGCAGTTAATAAAACCCGGAAGTCAAATTCACTCGTCACATGCATTCAGTCGTCGTGAGGGTACCCTTAAAGTCACTCAAAAATGACTCTTCTCCAAAGAATGAGTGTCAAATGTATGGCTCCAAACATTTGCAACAAAATCCCATTGCATATTAGGTCAATTAATGACAAAAAGGTTTTTCATCCCACCATCTCGGAAAGAGTCATTTTGCTCTTCAATATCTGAGTGGAAAAGCCGTTTTTATTCACTAGAGGTTAAAGTAAATTTGAATTTAGAACATCGTGTGCACTAAGTTTGTGAATTAAAAAAATCATTAAACCTATTTATTGCTACCTCTATGGTGCCGAATATATCATACAACATTTTTTTAATTTGTTAAAAACTCAAACTCGGAACCTTCTTGGTAGACTTTTTTCAATTTGCTTAGTTGGCGGTTCTTTACGCGGCATTTTTTCACGTCATTGTTAAACCTTATATTTAAAACAAGAAACTTGAAAACAAGTAAAAAAACTAAAATGAGTGATTCTAGCGACGAGGAAGTTTGTTTGACGCCAACAGAATTGACTGAAACTTATAATAATGCGCAAATGAGCTTTCTCCCTCAACAATCACGCGAGAAGTATTTAAAACAGTACGTTATGTTCAACACGTGGCGACTAGCAAAAGGAGCCAAAACTTTCTCAGAAAACGTTTTGCTGGCATATTTTATAGAATTATCCGAGAACAAGAAAGCAAGCACTCGAAAAACAGTACACAAGTGACTATCACCAATATTACAGTACCCAACAAAAATATTACACTCAATTTAAATAACTGTAGCAACGTTACTTTAATTTTTTATTAATTATACCTAAGTATTATTTTGTTATAATTTAAAGATTATTCTGTAATACTTACCTGTCATAATGTAGTAGTTAATACCTAAACTGAAATAAAAGTAACTATCTTGTGATTGTCAACGGTTTTATTTGCATTTAGTCATTTCCTCGCTGAGGTGGAATGAAAAGTTACGTGTTGCACTCGAGTGCAAAGATTTTTTCACCTCGTGCTCTTTTGATTCCCTCGCTAACGCTCAGGATTCTAATTTTGAATCACTCGCTGCGCTCGTGATTCAATTTTAGAATCCTTCGCTTGCTCGGTCATCAAAATTGAACACGCGGTTAAAAAGCAACTTTGCACTCTTGTATAACAAATAACTATTAAAACCGCCTGTCCGATATCGAAACATTCTGTGATGACAAAATTTAAAAATAAATTTTGCCCTTTACATTTCTCTTTTGAAATATAAGGTATTTGTATTTTTATAATAATTTTAATTTCATTGAGTGACAATTGTGTTGTAATAAAAATATAATAATTGAAATAATTTTTAATAATTTTAAAAATATAATAATATACCTCTTATGTGAATCATGGCTGTTCAATCATTTCTTGTGTAAAACAACTTGTATATTACCCATTTTTATGAACCAATAAATAATTAATAAATTGACTCACTTTCAAAAAATCACATCCAAATAGCACACTGACACAAAAACTTCCCATAAACCGAAAGCACTTGAAAAAGTCCGTAATTCTCGAAAGTTCGAATGGAAAAATGCAACTTGATA
The DNA here is from genome assembly GCA_963921415.1 of Pyrausta despicata. Taxonomy (NCBI): domain Eukaryota; kingdom Metazoa; phylum Arthropoda; class Insecta; order Lepidoptera; family Crambidae; genus Pyrausta; species Pyrausta despicata. The sequence continues at coordinate 12,767,120 of OY992866.1, read as the reverse complement.
GGTAAATAACTTATTTACATACAGATGTATCTAAGATGTGGCCGGTTCGAATAACAGAGCTCAAATGAGTCAGACTCGTAACATTAGCCGTATAGGTTTGACCGAGACTTAATAATTATGATAATGATTTGATTGATGCTGTATTTATTTGCCTACAACTATACAGGATGTAAAAAAAAACCTTAACAAAGCCGTCAACCACGCGTTCAGTACATCAAACCAAATCGTATGAAAAAGAAATTTTGACTGGAAAACAACTTTTATTTTTTTAAATCAAAAAAAACAATTTAATTCTAACCCGCAATGTACAGCGCGCACGCGAAAAAGTGACCGCGGGTCGTGTTTGTTGCTATTCGAGTGTGCGCTGTTCATTGCGGAGTGTGCCATTTAGAGGCTTTTTATGAAAGAACTAGTGAAAATTTGTATCATGTTTCTTGGGAAAAAAGTTCAGTTTTAACGGACAGAAGTCATTTCTGTAAAAATCATCAATTTTTTTTCAAACTTTAACCATCAATATTTCAGTAAACGTTAACTTCCCAGGTATTGTGTAAAGGAAAAAAATGATCGTAACAATTGGTAGAATATGTGGTATTCGGCTTCGTTAAGGTTTTTTTTACACCCTGTATAGAGGTAAGTAAAATTTGAAGTGTTCCCAAAAAAGGATAGATTTATAGATAGGTTAACAATTTATTGTACAACACAAAACAAAAACTACAGACAAGTTTAACAAAGAAAGATGTAAAATTTAGGCGGTCTTATCGCTTGAAGCGATCTCTTCTAGACAACCTTCGGTTAAAGGAACATTTAAGGACGAAACATTTTTTACGAAACAACTAAGATATATTATGGTTAAAATATAATACATCTAATTAAACTCATAAATACAAACAACATATGTTCTACTACATAAATTACTAAATACCTACATATACTATACATAAACAAAAAAAATACATATTTATAAATATTTATAAAATACAGATTAAAATATAAAATTATTTAAAGCATGAAATGATGTTAATAAAAATTGCTCTTTATAAAGAGTATGACGGATCTCTGTAAAACTAGATACCTCATATCGACCATCCATGCGTGTCCCCGATATGCGCCGATCACTCATTGCGCGCATTTACTTCTCCGTCACGTTTCAACCGCGCTTGCGACAAGTCGTGTGCCCAAAAGTGTTCGAAATGCCAAATTGTTCGATAATTAATTGCAAAAGCTAGTGAGTCGTGTTTATGGAGGTATTTCATTTTATCGGTAAGTATTTTTATTGCACAAGAGTCGGTAATTTAATTTAAAATCATTTAAAACGATAGCATGTATTACTCTTGATACCTTACTTCGATAATTCCATATTTAAATATCTTTGTTTTATACGTGTTACATTAACGTTGTTACTAGGTAAGATCACTACTCAGTATATAGCTAGCAAGCAATGTAATGCAAACGATTGAAACGTTTAGAATCTAGCAATGTTCATGGTAGCGACATTTTTATCATTCATTTTCCTGTCAAATGAAGCAAATAGTGATGTATATTTTGTTTAAATAAGTCGATTTTACGATTAATCGATATTCCATTCAATTGACAGGAAAATGAGAAAGGAAAATGAGAGATAATTTACCGCACATTTTAAGGATGAGGACTTTATAGTAACAAAAAGCGCAGGCGCAAAGAGGTTACATGAAATAGCAAATCCGACATTCCAGGTGCTGTGTGGTATAGAAACGAAGAGGTATGTAGATAAATAGTAGTATATCATCTCTCTTTGTACGACTTAAAATGAAATTTATAATGTTACTTTTATAGAAAATTTGTCGTCAACATTTTATAGCTCGACAATGAGAAGAAAATGATTATACTCTGTCTGGACAGCGTATTATTTTTTCGGTGACATTTCTAAATATTTTTATGCAAATTATCGTTGTTGTACACATAAATGTGATGTACACATAAATAAATATTGTAGGTATAAAATATCATAATAATGATAATAATAGGCACAAAATACACTACATGTTTTGACGAGTTTTATGTTGAATAGGTAGGTACTAATATGAGGTGATCATCTGTCTCATCTACAGATATAGATGTTTGTAGTTAATGATTTTCGCCATGTAAAAACAAAGTTACACCAAGCTTTAATGCTATCTTACATAAAAATATTTCACAGACTGCACGCACGTCCTCTCTCGTCGAAGTATGTAGGTTTACTAAAGATGCGCGATTGTGTGTGAATGACATTATTCGAATTATTCGATTGTAGAAGTCATTCGAATTATTCGAATAACCTTGCAAATCATTCGAATTTGACAAAAAGCAAAAACCATATAAGAAAGTTTATTTTACGACATAAATTACCGACAATAATTCTAATTAATTACAAAAAATAGTAGTATCAAACCGTATCAAACCATTCGATTCTTGGATTCACTAAAAAATTGCCCATCTTTAAGGTTTACTGACTGACTCGATCGATCAAAACGATTTATGCGATTCTGTTGGCTGTATGTACATCACTAAATTGCTAGTGTGACGTCATAGTAGGTATTTCAAAAATGGCACGCTCGGTTCCCATACTATTTAGTGAATATGTGGTATCTAGTCTTATCGTATATCTGTGCTGACCTTATTATCTAATTAGGATATCAAGGATATCAAATTAAAATAGTACCTAGGTTTTTAAAATCAATAAGAACTAGTAAGTCGTCATTTTTAGGGTTCCGTACCTCAAAAGAAAAAAACGGAACCCTTATAAGATCACTTTGTTGTCCGTCCGTCTGTCAAGACCGTTTTTCTCAGGAACGCGTGAAGGTATCAAACTAAAATTTCTATATGATACTGTTACGTTCTAGGGGTGTGGGATCTAGATTGAAATGCACTTCTAAACCGATGAAGTAGAGAAGGATTTATTGTACACACTTTACGTTACAACACTTAGTACACAAACACTTATATCGCACTCTAAATCTTCTTGTCGCAGTTTCCGCTTCGATGTTTACTCGTCGCTTTCCCGAATTAAACTCTAACTCGGTCGCATTCCCGGGCTCCTTATATACCGGCCGTCAAGGACTCCCGAATATTCGGTAGGTACCTACTACCCAGTACGAGACTGTTCGGGATCCTTCCAAATGCCGTCTTGCCTAGCCTAGACCTTTCTCGAATGTTCGGCATCATAGTGCTATCCTTGTCTTGTGCTGTCTCTGTCACACCTTTCTGGAATGTTCTTAGTATAGCTGCCTCTCTCTAATCGTGCTATCTCTTTCACTCCTACTGAAAATTACGTCATATACTGATGTGGGCTTCAAAGGCCCATAAGGGGTCCTGAAAACGCCTGAAAACGGGTTTTCAGGTTATGGCGTCATCTGATAGAGGGTGGCCTGAAACGGACTGAAAACATGTTTCAGGCGCCTGAAAACAACGGCAACTTGGGTGAAATTTCGATAAACTAGTATGTGTTTAGAGCACTCTCTGAAACGGCCTGAAATGGTATTTCAGCCTGCTGAAAACGCCTCCAAGGCACGGAAAAACACGATCAAAGTTTTAGCAGTAGCCCACCGGCGTAACACTACCCCCTCCTTAGACATGCTCGTCCCGAGCATCATTCGTTCCATGGTACTTGGACAACCGATCAACATGAACAATCTTACAGGGGCTACGTGCGTTGCGCTGTATCCGATAAGTGACGTCGTTGATCCTTGTGACTACTTTGTACGGCCCTTCCCAACTCGGCGACAATTTCGGTGACTTTCCTTTTCGACGCATAGGGTTATGTAGCCACACGAATGATCCTTCCTCAAACCTCGTCTGGTTAGATTTCCGGTCGTATCTGGTCTTCACCGTTCGGTCCGAGTCCCGTTGCCTCCAAGATCTTTTTGGGCAGCTTGATTGTATGTGTCCTCTTTCCCCGCAGTTGTAGCATCGAGGCCCAGTTTCTCGAGGTGGAGCAATCGGCTCCCTGGCCGCAACTTCGCGCACCCTAAAGGATTTTGTTGAGTCTTGGCGTACAGCTTCCACCTCCAGGGCATGGGCGAGCGCATCCTTCAAGGTCCCATGGTGTCTCAGCCGTACAGCAGCCCTCACTTCAAAGTCCCGAATCCCATCTATGAATGCCTGTACTAGCGTTTCATCGATGAAAGTCGCTGCTGAACATTGGTACGCCTTCCGGACGAGCTTCTCTATCTCAATTGCCCACTTTTGTAACGACTCATTATGCCCCTGAGTCCTATTCTTCAGCTGAGCTCTGTAAACGTGCTCTAGATGGCTGTCACCGAAGCGTGCCTCTAAAGCTTCAACAAGACGGTCGTATGTCTTCTCCTTTCCTAACGCTTCCAGAACAGTGAGAGCTTCGTCCCGCAGCGCCAAACTCAGTGCCGTTTTAGCATAGTCCTTGCTCCAGCCATTCGCTTCGGCAACCATCTCGAATTGGAGCTTGTATGCGGCCCACGAAGAGGTACCATCGAATGGAGGTACCTTTAACTTTTCTCCTCCTGTGGCTGGTGCACCTAATACACTGGTGGTGCCGTTGGCCACTCTGATCTCCAACTTCTGGAGGCGATTCTCCTGGTCCTCCACTTTTTCGTTCAGTCCATTGAGGCGCTTCTCGTGGTTATCAACTTTAATTTCAACGCCCACAATTTTGTCTTGCACCTCAGCCATCTCCTTTTTCCATTCTGCAGCTACTTCGTGTACCTCACGGAGGACTTCTTTCAGGTCCCGTAGCTCTTGCTGCAAAATTCTAGCCTGTTCCTCCTGCCTTCTGGTCTGTTCCTCCTGCTGAACCCGTAGCTCTTGTTGCAGGATTTTGGCTTGTTCCTCCTGCTGAACCCGTAGCTCTCGTTGCAGGATTTTGGCTTGTTCCTCCTGCCTTCTAGCCTGTTCTTTCAGGAGGATCAGAATGGCGTTGACGTCTATCTCCGGCGTCCTTGAAGCTGGTACCGCTGTGTCTGACGTTCCGGCGGTGCCCGCAGAGTCTCCAGCAGCGGTGCGGCTTCGGGTCTGCATCCCCTCCTTCTCTTCTTCTCGCGGAGTAATCGGCATTTTCAATCCCACTTCTGACACCAAATGTTACGTTCTAGGGGTGTGGGATCTAGATTGAAATGCACTTCTAAACCGATGAAGTAGAGAAGGATTTATTGTACACACTTTACGTTACAACACTTAGTACACAAACACTTATATCGCACTCTAAATCTTCTTGTCGCAGTTTCCGCTTCGATGTTTACTCGTCGCTTTCCCGAATTAAACTCTAACTCGGTCGCATTCCCGGGCTCCTTATATACCGGCCGTCAAGGACTCCCGAATATTCGGTAGGTACCTACTACCCAGTACGAGACTGTTCGGGATCCTTCCAAATGCCGTCTTGCCTAGCCTAGACCTTTCTCGAATGTTCGGCATCATAGTGCTATCCTTGTCTTGTGCTGTCTCTGTCACACCTTTCTGGAATGTTCTTAGTATAGCTGCCTCTCTCTAATCGTGCTATCTCTTTCACTCCTACTGAAAATTACGTCATATACTGATGTGGGCTTCAAAGGCCCATAAGGGGTCCTGAAAACGCCTGAAAACGGGTTTTCAGGTTATGGCGTCATCTGATAGAGGGTGGCCTGAAACGGACTGAAAACATGTTTCAGGCGCCTGAAAACAACGGCAACTTGGGTGAAATTTCGATAAACTAGTATGTGTTTAGAGCACTCTCTGAAACGGCCTGAAATGGTATTTCAGCCTGCTGAAAACGCCTCCAAGGCACGGAAAAACACGATCAAAGTTTTAGCAGTAGCCCACCGGCGTAACAATACTAAGGTCTACTGTCCCTGAAAGCTGTACAAAAATCAACCTTCTAAGCCAACGCAATCAAAAGATACAGCCATTTAGCCCGCAAATTTCCGCCAATTTTCGAAACTCGCACGGGAATCAAAACCTACACTTCTCGTAAACTTAGAATATCGATATTTAGTACGAAGTCACGTCTTATAGTACAGATATTGGAAAAATTACTAAAACCGTAAATTTTCAGTTTCATCATATAAAAAAAAAATATTTATGACAATTTTGAAAATTTCAAAGTTATTACTCCTTATCTACAGGTTTGTACGGAACCCTCGGTGCGCGAGTCCAACTCGCATTTGTCCGGTTTTTTTCACAAACTAAAGATCTTTTTGAAAAATGAATCAAAACCACCCAAGAGTTGGGATAGTCTGTGGATTAATTTAATACGTATCATTTTCTTACATTTCAACTCGACAGACTTATTTTAAGTTCCTTCCCGAGCAAGATTGGTTTTCACTTTCATTTGTCATTTTGTCATCCTGCCGACGAAAATACATCAGACCAGAGAAATTCCATACAAACCACCACACGGCCATCTCACTACCATAGCAACAGGTTATATTTAACGAAAAATTTATCTTATTTAGAACGGTGTAAATGTGAAGCTGATGAAGTGAAAGTGTTCAGAGGAAATAGATAAGTTCATTTCGTTTATTCTTCCATGACGCGATGACGGGTCATGTTGTTATTCTCAAGAGTTATATAAGATATCCGAAGCGATATTTTAGTAAAAGTGTCAAAACTCAAGATGGCAAAATTATGTTAAAAACTAAATAGGGTAGAGGCACCAATTAACGGGCACTTTAACTTTTTTCACTAAAACTGCACTGTGTAGGATCTTCAAATAAGCATGAAAGTAAGTAAACAATATTAAGATGACCGATATTACGCTTACGGACTTTAAATGTGCTTTCCTTATGTCGGCCACCTAGCCGATATTTAGATTGATGGAAGGCGTTACTTTGCGGAAATCCATGAAATTGTTTGCTTTTAATAAAAGCAAAATAATCCATTTTTTCGGATTTAGATGTATCAATAATTTTCATCCCTAAGCTCATTCTTCAATTATTATGTATGTTCATGAATAAATGGTATACAAAAGCTTACTCATGTTTAATAAAATTCAAAGACAAATCAATACATGCATACTAATACAGGGATTTGACTCGAAATGAGACCAAAAGACGCACATCCGTACCTGTTCGCAATTTTATGCTTACTGTTCATTCTAATGTTGCGGCACCTACACCAAAATAAAGGAGGTTATACGTAATTGTATAAATCTGTTATTGTATACTAAAAATGGATTCAAGCACTATTTTTAAGGGGGCCGATATTAGCAGAGGGCCGATACAACAGTTGGATGTCACAGTTTAGAACTTTTTCGCGTGACAAACCGAAAATGGTAAATGGCACTCGGGCTTAACGTATTTTTGGTATGATAAATAAAATGTTGTTAAATCTTGCTAGATCGAATATTGGTTAAACTGAAAAACTTGTTGCTACCTAGTAGGTCATTCCCATCAAAACACGTACCTACCTACGAGTATTTAGCGGGAAAAAGTCGTAAACCTGTATTAATCGGGCAAATGGCCGATCGTGTAAACATCCAGTATTGGAACTTATTTACAAGATATGTGCTCCTAAAAACGCGTCATAAAATTCCCTCACCTACTTTAAATTGTTTCGGTAATTGCAACCGCTTATTTTTGAATATACAAGTATTCGACTTAAAATATTAGAACAATTTAAATTAATGATTTTTTTAACGTGAGGTCTACCAATTAAATCATCATAATACTCACCATGGAGGTAGTAATTATTTAAGATGTGTACATAATTATTGTACATAATACCAGTGAATTATATAACTAAGAATCGTGCAAGGTCCAGAATGATATAAATATTAATTTTAGCCTCTTTCATCTTAACCGATTGTCCAATATTTGTAAAAATATTTCTCTCGGGTGATTTGAGGGTGTCTCCCACTGTAGTGTATGCGCCTCGGGCGCGGCCGAGCAATCGTGCGCGAGCAGCCGGTGAGCGCGGTCGTGCGCTGACGCATACGGTACTTTGCCTAATCACGAAGACTATTGTGTTTTATTAACATCGTAGATAATACAAGTGGCGACGAAGGTGAAAGTGAGTACCTAAAAACAAATATCTGTTCGAAGAAAAAAGGAAGATGCAATGTTACTGTTGTTTACTATAAAATGCATAGAAAATAACGTTTTCACATCGCGTTCGTTACGTGTTGAGGTAATTGGGTACCTACTTACTTACCTTATCCGGAAATTTTCTAATGTAAACAAACGCTTGTTATCGAATACTCGTAATTATTATATTTGTTTTACCGTTGCATATCTGTAATGTTATGATTATGCTTTAGAAATTAATTTAAGTATTTTTATTGGGTAAAAAATCAAAATGTTACATGTAAACAACAGGAACTTTGCATAAAAAATTCCACTTCAGAAAAAGGCCACGCGTAAAATGGAAATCATGGCCACGCCAAATAATCCTTAGGTACAAAATATTAAAAGGTACAATAATTGCTATAAACAGGTGTTGGAATGCAAAAGGATTTAAGTTCTTATAAAATTTTGATAAGATTGAGCACCTATAAAACGTAAAAAATAAGTGTATCAAAATAGCAATAACCTTTAACGCGAGTGCTGATTTGAAATTGATTCATTTGATTTCCACTGATTACTGGAAATATTGAATATAATTACCTACCTATTATTTGACAATATCTGAATATAATTAAGTGCATCTAACCCTAATAATACTTAGTTATAATAAATATACAATTGCCTGTTGTTTGTTGTTCCTCTAACAACACGCTACGCCTACTTCATGTTAATTGTTTGCACTTTAGCACATTTATGGTCACGCCAAAGTACCTTCGTATGACCACGCTTTAAAAATAAGACCCTAAAAGTGTAGTAGTTTAAATAATTACTTGCGCACGCGCCTAAATCCTCAATAGTTAACGATACTCGACATAATTATGGAAAGAGAAACAGTTTCATTAATGATAAAATAAAACTTCATTTATTATAATTTATTTTTAAAGTATTAAATTCATAGTTAACTATTGAATAATTTAGGAATGGGTCATGCAATATTGGTTCATAAAGCTTTCAAGCACGCGATAATTACAGGGCTATGCAATTTGCGATATGACTAAAAGCCATGCACCATAACAAACAAGTGGCATTATCCTCTTGCAGGTTGCCCCAATATGTCTCACGCAACGTCCATGCTTACAACCCTAGACCACTTTGATTGCGACGGTGACCCGACTTCAGTCGGTTCCCGGTGGGAAAAATGGAAACGAGCCCTTGAAATTTATCTCCTTGCCGCTAATGTTGATTCCCCGAATAAAAAAAGGGCTACGCTTCTTCATGTGGGAGGACTAGCACTGCAAGAGATATACTACAATTTACCTGGAGCTCACGCAGAAAATGATAAGGACGGTGAAGGCAATGTTATTGATGTCTATAAAATTGCAATTGACAAGCTTACCGATTACTTCGCACCGAAACAAAGTCATGTTTATGAAAGATACCTTTTTCGGCTGATGAAACAGGATGAAGGCGAAAAATTTGAAAAGTTTTTGTTGAGGTTGCGAAATCAAGCTGAAAAATGTAATTTTACGAATATAGAAGAGCATTTGATAGACCAAATAACGGAAAAATGTAATCTTGTTGATTTAAGAAAGAAAATACTAGAGATCGGTGATTCTATAACATTGGATCAAATAATTACTAGGGCAAATGCTTTAGAAGTTGTTACTAGACAGCTTGAACAATTTCAAAACGCTAACCAACGATCTGAAACAAAAAAGATTGAAATAAATAAAATCGATTCAAAGAAGAAATTTAATAAATTACCCAGAAAAACATCAAACTCAAACGGCACTAACCTTAACTGCACTCGTTGTGGAAGTAATACCCACTTATCAAATGATACGAAGTGCCCGGCTAAGGACAAAAGGTGTCTTAAGTGTGACTTTGTTGGTCATTTTTGGGAATGTTGTAGGACACGGCGAAAACGACGATTCACAAACAATAAGACTGAAACGTCAAACAAAAGACCAAAACTAGACTCAACTAAACAAGACAACAACAAAGCTGAAATCGACTACATTTTCCATTTAGATGAAGACAGTGTGATTAACTGCGAGCTAGGTGGTGTGAAGCTAGACCTTTTAATAGACTCCGGAAGCAAATGTAATGTTATCACTGACAAAACATGGCAAATGCTTAAAGATAATAATGTAGTGGTCACTGATATGACCCGGAAGCCAGATAAAATTCTGCTTTCTTATGGCAACAAGCAGCCTCTGGATATAATTGGGTCTTTTAATACGGCTATATCGGTTGGCGGGAAAGGTACTACAGCAACTGTGTATGTCATCAGGGACGGTACACGTGATCTTTTGGGCAAAACTACTGCAATTGAATTGGGGGTATTACGTTTAGGTCTTCAAGTTAACACAGTTGATGAGAATACACCAAAAGTATTTCCCAAGTTCAAAGGGATTACTCTACATATACCAATCGATAAAACTGTCAAACCGGTTATTCAACCGTACCGAAGAGTGCCCATTCCGCTTGAAGAGAAAGTTATAAAAAAATTAATGGAACTGAAAGAAGCTGATGTGATAGAAGAAGTAAATGAGCCATCCCCTTGGGTTTCGCCTATGGTGCCTGTGCTTAAAGAAGATGGTGAGGTTCGTATATGCATTGATATGCGGAGAGCAAATGCAGCAATTATTAAAGAAAATCATCCTCTCCCGACGATGAGTGAAATGCTTCCTAACTTTCGTGACGCTAAATTTTTCTCGAGACTCGATATAAAGAACGCGTTCCATCAACTTGAAATTGATGAAGATTGCAGATACATTACCACATTTAGTACAAGCAAGGGTCTATTCCGGTATAAAAGATTAATGTTCGGCATTTCATGTGCTCCTGAAATGTTCCAAAAAAATCTTGAAAAAATATTACTCGGTTGTGAAGGCACTTTTAATTTCATCGATGATATCATAATCCATGGTTCCACTGAACAGGAACACGATGAGCGGTTAAGTAAAGTTCAAAGGGTTTTAGCAGAAAACAATGTTCTTCTAAATAAAAATAAGTGTGTTTACAAAACTAAAAGTATAGAGTTTCTCGGTCACAAACTTACTGAAGACGGAATAAAACCCCTTGAAAAATACCTAACCTCTATCCAAACCAGTAGACAGCCAAATACAATTGAAGAAGTACAAAGTTTTCTCGGTCTTGTTAATTTTGTAGGAAAATGGATTCCAGACTTGGCTACTCTTACCGACCCCCTCAGAGAATTACTAAGGTTAGGCCTAGGAAAATCGGCTAGAGTTGATAAACACTGGACATCCAAACAAACCGAAGCATTTGAGGCCCTAAAAAGTAGTCTGACAACTATACAAAGTCTAGGTTATTACAATCCTGCTGATAAAACACAAGTAATCGCAGATGCTTCTCCTGTTGGGCTAGGAGCAGTCTTAATCCAAATTGATGAAAAAGGTCACCGGGTTATCGCTTATGGTCACAAAGCCCTCACCGACTGTGAAAAGCGGTATTGCCAAACCGAAAAAGAGGCATTGGCGCTGGTTTGGGCAGTTGAGCATTTTAAAATATATTTGTTTGGCAAGGACTTTGAGCTCATAAGTGATCACAAACCTTTAGAAACAATTTTTGGACGGAACTCGAAACCCTGCGCTAGGATCGAACGATGGGTTCTTCGATTACAGGCGTATCGTTATAAAGTAATTTATCGCCCCGGTAAATATAATATTGCTGATTCAATTTCTAGACTCTGCAAAGGTTCACCATGTAAACCATTTGATAGCGAAAATTACATTAATCAAATTGTAACCTATTCACGGCCTATCGCAGTTGCTCTTAGTGAAATTGAGACATCCTCATCAGTAGACGAAGAAATCACCAAAGTAAAAAACGGGATATTTAAAAATGATTGGCACGAATCTGTTAATAACTTTAAAATGGTACAAAATGAACTTTGCTTTTATGGTGAAATTCTATTGCGGGGTACTAAGATAGTTGTACCAAAAGAACTTCGGCAGCGAGTCTTGGCAGCTGCACACGAGGGTCATCCGGGCATAGTCGCCATGAAGGGACGTCTCCGTACAAAAGTATGGTGGCCTAGAATTGATAAGGATGCCGAACGAATGGTTAAAGGTTGCCGAGGATGCACTCTCGTGTCAGCTCCAAATCCACCGCACCCGATGAAAAGACGTTCACTTCCTGCAGAACCATGGGTAGATGTAGCTCTTGATTTTCTTGGGCCACTTCCTAGCAAAGATTATTTATTAATACTGGTAGATTACTACAGTCGATATAAAGAAATTAAAGTAATGAGGAGTATCACTGCAGTCGACACTATTATGGTTTTAAAAGAAATTTTTTCGAGACTTGGTTACCCAGCTTCTATTACTTGTGATAATGGGAATCAATTTACAAGTGACGTTTTTCAAAATTTTTGTAAGGAATGTGGTATTATCGTCAATAATACAATTCCATATTGGCCCCAAATGAATGGAGAGGTCGAAAGACAAAACCGGGATGTTTTAAAACGACTCAAAATCTGCCAAACAGAAGGTAAAAACTGGAAGGAAGAAATTTTCAACTATTTGATGATGTTTAATAGTACACCACACTCTGTTACAGGTAGATCGCCTTCCGAATTATTTTTCAGACGACAGTTCCGAGATAAAATACCTTTTGCGCCTGATGTAGAACATAAATCAATGGATACTGATGTGAGGGATAGAGATGGTCTGATGAAAGAAAAAGGAAAAGAATATGGGGACAAGAAAAGGAAAGCTATGGATTCGAGTATAGAAATAGGTGAAAAAGTTTTTGTGAAAAATCTTACAAAAGATAACAAATTGACTCCGAATTTTGACCCTTCGCCTCACACAGTTACACGAGTTGTAGGTGGTGATGTAAATGTAAGGAATGAAGAAACTGGTAGAGAATATCGCAGAAATGTGGTTCATTTAAAAAGGGTTAATGATTCTTGGCAAGTTGTAGATAACAGTAATTCAAATAATGAAAAACCAGAAGGGTCACATAGTCCAAATTAGTTCTTTAACTTTAAAGTTGATTTATGTCATTGTTCTCTCAATAATAATGTCTAAGGTTCAAATAACAATAATACTTTGCAGATTGTTACTAGGTATTTGTTAAGAAATGTTTAGTTTAAGCTTACTGTTGATTAATGTCATAATGTTCATAATAACTAAATGAAAACATTGTTACTATTACCTTAGAATGTTGTGCAATTGAAATTAATGATTATAAAATAAAGAAGGGATGTAGTGTATGCGCCTCGGGCGCGGCCGAGCAATCGTGCGCGAGCAGCCGGTGAGCGCGGTCGTGCGCTGACGCATACGGTACTTTGCCTAATCACGAAGACTATTGTGTTTTATTAACATCGTAGATAATACACCCACAATCATTGATGAAACATACGCTGGCTCAAAGCGTTAAAAAGCACTTACAAAATTCATCGACTCCATTAAGGTTCTCGGTAGCTCAGTGGTCAGAGCATTGGACCGGACTTCCAAAGGTCGGGGTTCGAATCCTTCCCGATGACCGGAGCCGAAAAGATTTTTTTAAGTGTTGTCTTTTCGAAACATATAAGTGTATAACAATTCTGTAACTAGGGAAGTCGCTCCAGCTTAAAGCAAAAATAATACTATTTTTAAACAAGTCTAAAGTTTCCTATCCGAGGTCAGTTTTGAATCTATTATTTATTTATGTTCTTATTAACATAATTGCTTGTTTGCTTTTGACGACGGAATCTTTCCGCGGTAGCCATTAGGCAGCGTCTCCTCCACTCGCTATTTAAATAAGTTATCAAATAACATACCTACATACCTATCTGCTTAATTATGTACGTAATAAATAAATCGAAGAAGTTCGATTAAAATTGTTCCGCGACATTCTGTAATCGTATCCTAGATAGATATAATAGCATTGCATTAGAAATAATATATTTGATCCTAGGTCCTCCACATTTTATTAGTATCATAGATGTTATAACATTGCTTAGAAATAATCTAATTAAATCTGGGACCTTCAGTTTATTATGATCTGGGCCTGTGTACTTATAGGCTTCGGCGACATATTGTTGTCTGTTTTAAAACTGGTTTGACTTTTTTTTTCAAATTCCGTTTCTTTGATAAAACAAGATAAGCAACTTTTATTTCAAACCCCCGACTGCCCTGACGTGGACAGAGGGGTTGTATTGTTTTTGAAAATAATAAAAAATGTAAAAAAACATAGAAAAAGCAAAAACTAACTCTAAAGTTCTCTATTAGTTAAGATGGCGCCAATGAATGTCATTAGAATCCCGCGCAAAGTTCGTCGACCTCTTGCTTGGCTCTATGCCAGATGAGTGTCTATGACTAGTCGGGAAGATTGGAATTATTCAACCAAGTTCATCTCATGATATGCGGAGCGAAAATTAAGCAGTTTTGGTCTCGGCCAATTTTATGGGTGACTAAAATTCAAACGAAGAAGATTATGTTTACGTTATTACTTACCGAAGGTAGGAATTAGGAATACATCCACCACCAGGGACTAGTGGAACCTCGGTAAGCCGATTGCTGGTGTCATTTTCATCGTTTGTTCATTGCATAACAGTTGACGCTGACGCCAGATGCAGACTTTCAAATAACAAGACTTAATTAATTAAAATCCTTTCCTCTTAAGTTAGTTTAGTTTTTACTGCTATCACAGATTACTATGTTATAATAATGGCTACTATAATATGCTCCCCATGGAACAAATGTTCAACATGGAATAATCCTTCGTGGTAAGTACGCGGGTACCCAGTTACCTCTTTAAAAGTGAAAAAGTGTGCCTAGTACGTATGAATCCCCTGGGTTGTTTCTTCTTTGTCGTTGCATTGCGAAGGAGAATGCTAATTGACACACTTTAAACTTTCACAAGGCAGTTTCAAAATTAAATGATACATACTTAGTAAAATAATATTAAATAAATAAATATCGGCGACGACATCTCATTCATCCCATCATAGCGACCCCAAAGTAAATAGTTTAAGCACTAAAAAAAAGAAGTAAAAAGGAAAGAAGGAAAACTGAAGCAACGTATGAACCACAGAACACTGATCCAATTTTTCATCAATTTTATATGTTGTTACATAGAAAATTGGCATTCCACATTGTCCTCGTTGAACCCGGGAGATGGCGGTATCTTCGCTTGCCACTACACCACGGAGAACGTAATTTAAAGCAAATTAGAAGTTTTAGGTCCAGCTTAAGGAAGGGAAGGTAGCTTTTTAACTTTTTTGGAAGATTGTTTACAAATGCACAGATGCAATTAAGATAGTTTTTTTAAAATAAATATACAACAACATCATATACATTGATATAATAAAAAAGTCGAATTGCCGCAATTGCAAATCATGATTCAAATCTGTGTGCACAGAAAAATGGTTAAGATAGATCTTAAATTGCAGACCGTGTAACTTAACCCTTTGTCACACCGAATCCACAATTTGTTAGTCTGAATTGCAGTCAAATAATGACTTTCGCAGGTTGGCTTTCGCAGCTTAAGATTAAGATAGGAAGCTAAAAAAAATTTAGGAGCTAGTTAACTATTTTGGTAAATGTAAACTGTTTATAAATGCACAGATGCAATTATGTCAAATTGCTGCATCCGCAAATCATGATTTAAGTCTGTGTGTACCACTGTATGCACCAAAAAATGGTCAAGATAGATCTTAAATTGCAGACCGTGTCACTTAACCCTTTGTCACACCGAATCCACAAATTGTTAGTCTGAATTGCAGACAAATAATTACTATCAAAAGGTTGGCTTTCTCAGATTCAAAACTTGTAAGACACTGATTCACACAGTCACTAAAATTAGGTAAAAGGGTTTATTAAAAAATACAAATAAATACTGTTAAGAGTTTTAATAAAATTCTACAAAACACTTAAGTATAGCGGACTGTGCTGTGGTAAAAAAAATTATCCATTTTCATTTACATTTAGAACCTAACCTAAGGTACTTTAAAAGGAACCTACTTAAAAGGTTAAAAATAGTATCGTAAAAAAAGTATCAAATGGAACTTCACTTAAATTTAGAGCACCTTTTTATTTTATTTTTTAACGTCGGGGAAATGCTGTTACGCATACCCACCAGCCGCGGGGGCAGCTAGGAGTTATCTGGGACTTCAGGCCTTAGAGAGAGAACCCGCCTACCCACTAAAAACCTGACGGTGCCCTCGAGGTGCCATGTGAGTCGGGGACGTAGCGGGTTCACCGTAGGCCGAGAAGCCACAGGCATTCAACGCAATGAATTTAGGGCACCTAACCTAACCTAGGGTACTTAAAAAGGTACCCACTTAAAAGGTTTAATTAGAGAAATTTTCCAATTTCAAACACTTTGTGGTTCTAACAGGAAATAATAGTGTTGGCAAACAATCATTCATTAGCAATTTTCTCGGTGCATGTGACTAGGCTGACCAATTTTAAAGATGAAAAATCAAGAATTTAATTAAATGTCAAGTTGTGCTTACTTGCATAGCTTGAATTAGTTAATTTATTTATTTAGTTATGTTAAGTACGCATTAAAAAAAACGGTTTACATAAAAAATCATACGATATTATTTTTTGCTAACGTTAAACACTCTACTGGAATGAGTTATTCTTAACACATTTACGTAGTCTTCCAGACACAATATAATATAGGTAAGTGAAGTTTAATCCAATTCGGATTTAACTTGTTTATTTAAATATTATCCTGTTTTCGTCAAAGAGACTTAAATTTCTTTTCAATATTATAGTACTTGAGTACGTCCAGCCAGTCCAGGAATAAGCCCCACGTTATTAATAAATTGATTTTATTGTTTTTATTTCGTTGGTCATACTTAACTTATAGTATGCACTTAACTTTGTAGCGACATGCATTTGTTAATAATGATATCTTACAAAATGGTTGAAACGTCGGGACTACGAAAAAACTGAAATCATTCTGAATATTTGTACCTAAATTATTAAATGACAGCACTCATTTACACACGCACACACAAACAGACGACTACACACAAACACACACACACGAGCGCGCGCACGCACGCGCGCACACACACGCACACGCACACACACACATACACACATTCATGCAAACTTTTTATATAATTTGTATCCTGGCTGAAGCGCCGCTGACACGCGCGCTCCGCAGTCCGCATACTCAACGGTATAGCTGGTGATGTAGATCTTTTTTGTTGCAATCTGAGTGAATTCACAAAGGCGGCACTAATGACAGAGTCCTATAAAATGTTGTGACGGAATTATTATTACTTGTTTTTAAGGTATTTTACATGTTATATTTTAAGTTATATGTGTTATATTTTAAGGTTCTATTGTCACTTTGCTATCGCAATAGGTTTTTAAATAAATAAATGAATGAAAATGAATGAATGATTAAATTAAGTCGTTCAAAATAGTACCTACATTAAGATTAGTTACGTAATTTGTACTGTTATGGAAGAGCGTGGCCTCCTGATACAGGCATTCTGTAATGCCTAATAGGAGACTACATTAACTTGTTATTCTTAAGATTGTATTTGATTAGGTACGTAAATAAACATTTTTGTTGTTATTTAATTATTATTCATCCCATCCTAAATGTAGTCCAATGATTTTTGGTACCTAGGACGATTTTCACCGGACCCTGTCCAATGCATGGTCACCCTACACGCGCATCGTAGTAGAAATTAGCGCGGGAATTAATTTATGGTTTCGTCGTCGGCGAGCGGTGAATCATACACGGTGTTGCCTGTTTGTGGAGACAATTTACCCACAACACCCAATATGGATAAAGATGGAACTTGTTGTTCAACGGCGGTCTTAGTCTGCGAAAATGGCTGATATAAAATTCTGATTTGATTCTGAGCATAATATTACAAACATCTAGGCATTTTAGTAAGTCAAATCCTGATTGTGTTACTTTCATGGTAAGTTGTATTTTAATAAAACTTTTAAAAATGTAAAAAAATTAAACCTAAAGTATGAAGTTATTTCAGTTGCAAAAACTGTTTTTATGAAAATGTTAGTTTGTGTATTTTAAAGATATAAGTACCTACACGCAAAAAAATAGTACCATAGCAGCTAATTTGTTATTTTTTTATCCTAGCCCTAAGCTAGCAGTACCAGCAGCATAGTTATTGATTGTGTATGTTTATTAACAATTAATTGGCTAATTTTAATTCGGAACTATGCCTTCTAGTAAAATCAAAATCTCCCCAAAATCTGGGAGAAACTCGCACTGGCCTCCCTACACCCCGAGCGACTCAGCTCGCCGTTCCTTCACTCCACAACACGGGAGGCCGTTAGTCCGTAAACCACTGTCGCGGCGATCACACATCCACTAGTTTTTAGTAAACACACAAAATGAGGGAAATAGTGCACCTACAAGCTGGCCAGTGCGGCAACCAGATTGGAGCTAAAGTGAGTTCTATTTTCAAATTTTAATTTTAATAAAAATATCAGTAACGTCAATGATCAAAACTTTTTGATCCTCATTTAATATTCCTTACGTGAACCTACGAAAATTAACACATAGGTTTTTACTTTTTAATATAAAAACTTAAAATAAATAATTAATATTTCTTACTTTTTAATAACATGGGAGGGAATATGATTTAATGACAGTTGCCGTTAGAATTTCGAATCTGGAACTGTGTGAATCGTATTCAAAGAGTTCTTTGTAACTTTCAACAGCTGCTTTAGAAGTTTGGACAATAGGCTTCTTGCTAGGGGACCTAAGTTTGTACTTATCTTGTCACAGTGTTGATTGCATTTTTTAATTTAGGATCTAAAGGACCAACGAATGAAATAAACACTGAAATATATCTCCTACCTACTACACGTATTTGATTCTAAGTACATAATCGAATTACTAGCTATTATTATAACTATGGAATTTACCATAAAATTAATAACTTTTTCCATAATGTAACTATCCTGTCATCCACTGCAGATAATAAACATCTGATAACGTACGTCTATAAAAATATTTTAATCTACCCGTTCATCGCTAAATAACTCCGACTGTCATCTCACTTATTTACTTTCGAATACCGTTTGTGTAATTATTATTTATATTATCTCGTTACATTGACTGTAAAGATTAGAAAACAAATTAAAAAGATGTATTGTCTGTTGCACTAAGTCTGTGCTTAATTTCTTTGCAACTATTATTAAGAAACATAAAAAATCATAGACACTTTTTTCTCTTTTTAAAGATAGGCAATAGACTTAGGGCCATACAGCCATTACTAGACGAAGTTTTTGCTGACGTTCACTACAATATTATTAAGCTGACTATTATTTAATTGTGCAAACTTTGAGATTTTACCTGCAAATGAAATGAGGCTAATAAGACAAATGTTAATTCATTGTAAATAATGAGGCCTACATAAAATTAAATAGTATGTTTTAATTCGGACGTGTGCGCGTAGTAGCAAAACCATATTATGTTGAAATTTCATTGATTTTGAAAGGGAATCTGGCAATAAAATTTAAAAAAATGAATGGTCTTAAATTTAATTTTAATAAGCTTATTAGCACTTAAGAATAAGGACTAATATTGGGTGGGAATTTGGGAAGCTCATGGTGTCAGCTTGCCAAACTCCCAATTTGCAAAACATTTAACTATTAACTTTATTTTAAAGTTTTTTAAAGGGCTTCAGCACATACTTCATAAACATTGGGAATTGTATAATTGTATTCGTTTTTATAGATGTCAACAAGATGAGAGTAATGTGTGCACCAAATGTCCGATCTCTTACTTTTTATAGGCATCTAAGTATGTACAATATTCGCTACCTCATTATCTGGTTTGGTAATTATCTAACTCAAAAGTAAGGGTCATTTTATATTTAGCTGCTCGATAACAACGTTCGGATATACTAGTTCGAGTTGATAAAATTATGTTCGCGGGGTGATTATTAGCGATGATGACTAATAATCAAACAAAGTAAGTATGGCTTAGTTTTGTAACTCTAGCCGCAAGTTCGTCCGCGCATACGTAGATTCTTACCTCAACAACTATTTAGTAATCTGTGCCTCAACAGTGTGGAGTAAGTTCAATTAGAAGAAGGCTTGACCAAAGAATGAAGGGGTTCCGTACAAACTTTTCCGTCCTACCGTATCCGTCAAAAATCCTGAAACACGTCATTCATTATTTCTTACTAAGTACCTAAATACCAATTTGTATATTCATTTAACTTCAAAACTAACGAAGATTCATACAAATTTATCCTGCCTTTTTTACCCCCTTAGGGGGTGAATTTCCAAAAATAACTTTCTTAGTGCTCCTCAATACTCGTTAAACAGAAAAGAGGAACACATTTTCTATATTTAGATATCTACAAGTATCATATTCTAAGTGAGCTGTAATTCCGAGTATAAATAAAATTGATACTGATTGACAGTAACATGATTCTATACTCTATAGTAACTTGTATTGTTTTGACTTTAAAACTACTTTGTAATCTACCGGCTAAAACATAAACACTAAACGGTTGGGCACTAAAACCGATGCTTAAATTAGTGTTGTAGACTCGGTGGACTCAAGCCTTATCCATAAATGATATGACGTTTAAAAAAAAACTTCGCACCGAAACAAGTGTTCAGCGCACTCGATACCTCAAAAATTGCAGACTGCAGCATTAGAAAGCATATCCGCCGATTTGCTCTAGTAAAAGTGAAAAAGCGTATTAATTTCACTTCACTCGGCAACTCAATGATTTTGCTGGCTGGATACCTTACGAATGTATTGATGAAAAAATGAGACCTCCCATCAGAGCGAGAGCGAAAGTGAACGAGAAAATGACAGTCAAACTTTTTTTTTGTAGATGTAGGCGCTTTGTTTTTTTTTTCAAAGTTTGTTGTCACGTCACCCTCGTTTTATTCCAAGCTTAAAGATAGGTATGCTCGAGTGAACTGGGAGAATAGGCATTATGACAACTATCTTAAATATTTTCAAGAACATGGCGTTTAAAAAGCATAGCCCCTATGAAGTGAATACAACCAGCTTATTTCCAAAAAGCTGTAGAAACCAATTTTTAAACACACAAAACTCAATAAATATTCGGTCAATTGACTCAGATTTCTGATACACAACCGTGACGTCACTATTTTGTATTCCCATACAAAAGCTATGGTGTTGTTTTGACAGATAAAGAGTATGTCAACGATTTGTGGTGTCATCTAGCCTTTCGCCATCGCTATTAAACGTCACACTGTCTCACTGTACTTTTGTATATTTAGTATGATTGCAATGTATGATTGATTTTTTCTTTACTATTCTGGGGCTGTCAGCGGCAGCTTTCGTATTTCCGGTTTAAAGATTCTTTATTTGTCAATAAAAACATAAGTAATGTCCCTTACTTGAGAACAGAAACAGGTAAAAATTTGTATTATTACGTTCACATCGTTCGCGCACGTCTTTTATAATCTATACAATGTTTGAAATTAGTGTATGTAAAAATTAGTGAATGTATTATTTCCGAAAATATATAAAAATAAAATTTTAAATAACAGCGTTTCTGTTGAGCTGAAAGCAAGACTGTAATAGGATTTCTGCCATGTTCATTCGTGTTTTTTTATCAGCTCAATTTGAAATTTATAATAAGCAAAAAATACATTGTTAAAAAAAATAAGTTCTACATACGTTAACCCAGTAGGTAACAAAAACTAATTTGTAACAATATTTATACTCATATAGTCATACTTTATACTCTAGAATGAATTTTTTACTTTTTAACTACAATTCGGAGCTGAAAATAACTATTGCATAGGTACTAAAACTTTTTTATAGGTTACCCACTAAACTTATCTTGGGTCAAAGTTCTTTGATGAAGCGGGTTCGTTGTTCTGAAATCGTCATGGTTATTAAAATAACATCAACACAAGTATTTTCTTTCCTTGGCCTCATCCGTCATTCACATCACATTGGAATTTAGAGACTTCACGACTTGAGAGCCTCTAACTCCAGCGAAATTCACAGAATCTAATATTTGTTTAGATTAAAATAGGTATGACTTATCTTCATAACTTAATTTAATTTCGGAATATTTATTTGATCGAAATCAAAATATCGTATTTTGATTTAACATTAATTGTTATTTGATTAATTTCGGAATATTATAATAATAATAGTCGTCCTGGTCGATTTCGACCACGGCGGCCAATCTCAACAGAGATCTGCCAACTACACAGGAGATATTATAGTGCACAAGTGTGAGCGCAATACACAGGTGCACTCACTAGTTCTTCACTCTCAAAGTTATGTATGACAGTTAAGACATGACCGGACTTCGAAATCAGGCGAGGGACCAAAAGCTTAACGTGCTTTTCTAAGCACGGGGGTGCAACACCGCCAACTTCCTGACTCCGAGCTGTTTCTGAAACAAAAACTCAGATTTTTTTTTGGCTTGACCTGGGATTTCGAATCTGCGGCACTGGTGGTCTGCGGCAATTCATTCAGACGTAAGGTCGTTGCTCTATAAGTGCCATAGCAATTGCCGAGAGTCAGCAAAGAGCATAAGGATTAGTTTGACGGAAATATGACTAGATTCTTCAGGATGTTAATTAGTGGTAGGACCAAAGCACACACATTTTACGACCGCTTTGGTGTAATGGTCAAGAAGTTGACTATTAACTAGGAGGTCGCGGGTTCGATCTCCGCACTGTACAAACATTTTGTGTGCATGAACATGTCTGTTTGTACTGGTCTGGGTGTTATATGTAAGTATTTATTGAAGTTTATTTGTAATACCACTGTTGATTCTGATATCTGTAACACAAGCAAGTGCTTAAGCTATTTACCACGGATTCAGATCAATGTCTGTGATGTTGTTGTATATTTATTTTATATCCAAACTTCCACTGTCGTAACTCCACCCTTTTCGTCTGTAAGTAAGATTGCTTTATTTAACTTTTGATTTCGATTGAATTTTGATCTGAATTCCTAACCGTTTTCATGCATCACAATGCCAGTTTCCATAAAAGTCTCAGAAATAACTTTCCCTCGACCTGGGATTTGAACCGAGGACCTCTCGAATGTAAGGCAGAAAATTCGCCACTACACCAATGACGCAGTCATATTATGATATGTTTCGTCACGGGAAGCTTCAATAGATATTGTACACTGTATAATGGTTTCTGCGTCCAATTTAAGTCTGATGCAAATACCAACTGCCAAATTAAGAACACAATAGGTACCTGCTGTAAAATTCATAAACTATAATAAATAAATTTAAAAAATTCACAACAATCACACCAATTCTCTAGTCCCAAATTAAGCTTCGAGGCTTGTGTTATGGGTACTAGACAACGGATAAACAAAGATACTTAAATACTTTGTTTTTGTAAATAAAAACGTATTATACATAGAAAACACCCAGACCAGTACAAACACACATGTTCATGCACACTTATGCTTGTACTGTGCGGGGATCGAACCCGCGACCCTTGGTTTTAGAAGTCCGACATGTGGTCCACTGTACCAAGCGGTCATCGAGCAATAAAAAACTTAAGAAAAAAGTTATGTGAAACAAACAAAATTCCACGAAAGTTCAACGCTCTAACGATTATCCCTTATCGTGTAAAACCGAAGCGAAACGAATCGATATGGGGGGACACGAACTAACTATACTCAGTAATTATTTACCATTCCGTGACCCAAGTACCTACCCTACCGTCTGGTCAGCGATCACATTCTAAAAACCCTAATGACTGACGGGCAATCACACTTTTATTCTGAAAGAGAACTGAAAGATAGAGAAATAGACGATGACCTTTATAATTTACTTAACTTTCTAACACAATAGAGAGTGCAAACTGCTTCTAGACCGAATATAAAGAAATGTGACACTTTTTACGGATTATTTCACGATTTATTTACATTTTTTTAAACCTGACGTTTTGGACCCTTTTCAGCGTCTGTAGTCACAGGCAGACAAATACGAATATATTAAGAATTCTAGATAAAAAAAGAAAAGTGTCAAGTCAAGTAGCTAGTTAAGTCTAGTTCTTTGTCCTATAAAATTTATATCTTGATGAAATCTACTGAATATGCAGGGCTTAAAATGAGACACGATTTTAACAGTCACATCCTTATTTGACTTAAGGATTATTTTTTCCGAATAAATGGTTTATAATTGTCACTTTCGCGATTTATTTACATTTTTTTTAAACGTGACGTGTTGGACCCTTTTAAGCGTCATCTGTTGTCACAGGTAGACGAATACGAATATAAAGAATTCTAGACCAAAAAAGAAAAGTGTCAAGTCAAGTTAGGTCAGTCTAGTTCTTTGTCCTATAAAATTAATATCTTGATGAAATCTACCGAATATGTGGGACACAAGTTTGTCGGTTACATCCTTATATACTTCAGGATATTTTTTTGTGCTTCGGAAGGCACGTTAAGCTGATGTTCCCGGTTAATATCGACAGATATTAGTCGATAAGCTTGGTCAGAGGCCCTCGGGCGGCTTAATAACATCTGACAGTAAGGTTGGTCACTTCACTTACCTTACAAACAACCCCTTCACCAATCCGCACTGAGCCCGCGTGGTGGATTATGGCTCGGACCACCTCATAGTTGAGATGAGGCCTGTGCCCAGCAGTGGGACGTATATAGGCTGATGAGATGAGATGAGATATTGATGAAATCTACTAAATATGTTGGTTTAAAATGAGACACTAGTTAATCGGTCATCGGTCGGTTAATTTTACTTAAGGATTAATTTTTCCGACTAAATGGTTTTTGAGTGACATTTTCAGACCCAAAACCATGACCAACGTAATAATATTAACCGTTCACTACCAGGCTGCTTCTTCGCTTAGCTCTTTCTCTTCCGGAGTGTCTGAATGACATGAATTATAGCGGATTTAACCACGGATCTAGGCCGAAATGATATTTAGGCGAAAATGCATTAGTCTAAGTACTTTTATCTCGTGTGCAGACTGGGTAAGGTTGTCAGTTGGTTGGTTGGTTAGGTACGATCGCGGTCACTAAGCGTTTATCAGTTTTTTTTAAATTAGATTCTTTATATCTTTACTTTACACTAAAGTCCTCAATGCAATATCTAGTTACTTGTTACCTCTCAAAAGTAATTTAATCAACATGGCTTATCAAGAATAAGAGAATCAACAGTGGTATTACAAATAAACTTAATAAATACATATAACACCCAGACCAGTACAAACAGACATGCACACAAATTAATGTTAGTACAGTGCGGGGATCGCACCCGCGACCTCTTGGTTAATAGTCAATTTTTTGACTATTACACCAAAGTGGTCGTCGACTTGAAACATAATTTGATATTCTTGCTCAGCCAAGATTTTTTCTAAGCGGTATTATGATTCATTTTGGGTACTGGGAAGTTTGAAGGGTATTATCCATACGTTCACCTTTTGCTGATCTGAGCTGAGTCACCCATGCCTACCCCTTTCAATTTAATCACGCAACCGGCAGTCCCAGGTAATTGTCTAGTCTAGACTAGATAACAGACTGAGTTTAGTCTATCATACTTTTCCTACTCTCCTAGACAATCATGATTACTTTACAAACTGTGATCACACAAAAGTTTAGATCTAAATTCTTGTGAATGTGAAAAATTCAACTCTAACCGCCAGTACACAGGCGATGAGGCGACTGTCATGTATAAATAATAATAAATTATACAACAACATCACATACATTGATCTGACACCGTGGTAAGTAGCTTAAGCACTTGTGTTACAGATATTATAATCAACAGTGGCATTACAAATAAACTTAAATAAATACATTTAACACCCAGACCAGCACTTACAGACAGACATGTTCATGCACACAAATGTTTGTACAGTGCGGGGATCGAACCGGCGACCTCTTGGTTAATAGTCAACTTATTGACCAAAGTGGTCGTCATATTGTCACTGCGAATCGCGATTGGCAGCTTGTCATAGCGGCGACAGTATACCACAGGCACAGATATGATAATACCTTGTCCTCAGGTCAGGCCTAGCCTAAAGGGGTAGGACAGAGTATAGAGGTTTTGACGTGACAACGTCTTATAATTCGATGAAGCCGGCTGCACGCACCAAAAAACATGACGCATGCGGCGTTACCTCGCTCTGAGGCGTTCCATTCAAGGTTTGAAGTGCAAGCGAAAGCGCGGAACGAGCGACAAAGAGGCAATGTGACAAAGACGTTGTCACGTTCAACTATCGTCAGTAAACCGACTTTACAGGCAACCGATTTTTTTACAACTATTTTTAACACAAGTAGTTTTCGTTTTTAGTAGCTGAAAACCGCCAGCAACAGTAAATCACGAGCCTTCAATATAGCAATTCTTTCGCACAGCCGCGTATCCACCTGCGGCAACCCTGATCATTCGGCGCAGTTATCGCTGCGCCGGCGCAGAGGAGCCGTCATTACCGACCGTTAGCGACCGTTACAGCGGACTACCGGCCAGACTATTATCTACGTTTTCGCTTACGTTTTGATGATGGCCATTTTGAGATTCGGTATTTGACACCAATCGAAATTACTTACAAAACCGTTTGTCCAAAAAATGAACACGTAATTTAATGTAAATGGACTGAACATTTTAAATTAAGATTTTTAATATATCAAAAATTCAAAAAATGTACACCAATTGACGAGTTTGAATGATGACGTCATAAGCTAGTATCGCTATACAAATTATAAAGGTTTGACAGTCAATAAAAAGTACGTCAACGATTAGTGTGAAATACCCAATTCGTAATTTGGACCAAATATTAATTAAGGCAAGTTTCGTGCAACTTTAAGTGATTGAAACCTTGTTTAACTTACTGCGTCAGAAATTACAAACTTAGTCGTATCCTTTATTATGGGTAAAAAAGTTTTTAGCGTCTCATTTATTTGATACTAGCTGTGCCCTGCGGGTTCTTTCGCATCTTAGATCCCGTTATCTACATATTATCCTACAGAAACCGTGAAATTTACAGGATAAAAAGGATCTTATGTGTTATTCCAGGTTAAATCTATCTAATTTCGCCAGCTAGCCGAAATCATTCAGATCAGTAATCTGTTCATTATGCATGCCTCATTTGTTATTACTACTGTACTTTTTAATTTATGTTATTATTACATTAAAACAATGGACAGGCGGGACCTTTCTTTGTCCCGCCAGTGACAGTCCATTTTTCTTTGTGCTTTAATTTCACATTGTAAAGAAATTTGCATTATTAATGCTAAAAAATTAAGTAACTTAAAAAAATTAAATAGCCAAATCGGTCCAGTACCTAGTTTTAGCGTGAAAGAGTAACAAACATACATACATACTCACAAACTTGTTTATAATATTAGTCAGACTGTCACCATTAATTAAGGAGCTTAAAACGAAGACTTTTCGAGTGATAACAACACTCAAAATAAGGAACATCTTTAGACCCACACTAAGTAATGAATATCAGCTGTAGTGGAGCTGTAGAAAATGTTTATTTTCTTTGTTAAGCCCGCAACATGTCGATACTTGCACAAACTGACTCACCCTCTCAGTTTCTTATTTGTTTGTTTTCATAAATATTCGCCCTACACCAAAAAGGCAAAAAGCTTAAAGACACACGGTTCTGGATCTTATACCTTAAGTGAATTTAAACCAACTTGTTCTAACTAGTTCGTGCTAGCAAGAACAAGTTGGTTTAAATTCAAACGGAATGAAATAAGATTAGTATAATACAAAGCACTTTCAAATATGGAATCTGTCGAACGCCGATCACGTCGCGACGAGTGAACGAACAACGGTTGATGGAATAAAATCAAATTTTGAAATTTAGAACGCACGGAATGATTGACGGAAATGTGGCGATGCGCTCAGGTTTAGGGTTGCCCGTTTTGTTGTGGAAACAGTATGTGAATAAAACATTATCTCTTTATATATAAAATTCTCGTGTCACAGTTGCCCGTTTTGTTGTGGAAACAGTATGTGAATAAAACTTTATCTCTATATATGTAAAATTCTCGTGTCACAATGTTCGTTCCCAAACTCCTCCGAAACGGCTTGACTGATTCTTATGAAATTTTGTGAGCATATTGATTAGGTCTAAGAATCGGCAAACATCTATTAATCATATCCTTTAGTGATAATAAGGGTTGTCCGCAATAATTAAATATACATATACTTATGGCAAAACAACGTTTGCCAGGTCAGCTAGTAATTTAATAAAAACCTACCTTGTATTAAAAATGTGTTTTTTTTATATTTTTATAAACTTACTGAAATAAGTAGGAACATACATGAATGATATAAAAGTACAGGAACACGCTAAAAAAATTGTCTTGTCTTTGACTCCCTATTGTAACGGCAGCTTTAGTTTTATAATTTAGGCTTCGTATTGTTATAGAAAAACATTGGTAGCTTTTAGCCAACAAAAAATAGTTTAATGAAACATCTGACTTGCATGAATGATACATGCTATCAACTAAATAGTAATTCGATCCAATGAGGAAACGTCAAACCGCGACCGCCAACCTTTGATTAAAATAAGATACGAAAGATATATCACCCTGTTCTTTGTATATGCTAAAAGACATGACGATTTTGTGTCTAACTATCTAAGTATTTGTGTGTCTTCCTCGTTCATCTGTTACTTTTATTCTGACGATGTTTGCGACCGCCATTTCATTAATTTTTTCTTGTAACGGCGCGTTCACATATGACGTCCGTTTTATTGGTCCGTTATAAAACATAACGTAATGTAGTTGTAGAGCGAGTTCACACATAATACAGTATTCCGAACCCAGTAGAAAATACCAATCCAAAAAATATATACAAGCGCTTCTCGTCTACGTTTCTGATGCGCACTGCAAAAGAGTGGAACTCACTACCTGCGTCAGTGTTTCCCTGCAATTACAACCTTGAAATTTTCAAAGCTAGAGTGAACAGGCATCTTCTAGGTGAGCTCGCTCCGTCGTTGACTCAGTCTTAGCCTCGTTGGGCTTAGTCTTGGGTCATGAGCAAACCTATCCCAAATAAAATAAAAATACAGCAATCCGTTTTACTGGTCTTTCAAAACATATGACGGTTAAAACTCTCTCGTTCCCTTTTCAGGCATCCACGGAAGACCAGCGCCAACAGATCCACGATTCGGTGGAATTTGCTGAGTGGATGCCCATTCAAAAAATATGTTTCACTAAATGTGTTCACTGATTCTGATAATAATTTTATAAATATTTTTTCCGTTTCTATGATCCAGTTCACTCATAATACAGTACATTGGATCAAGTAAAGAGGCTCCGTTAGAATCAGTTCTGTGATGTGCTGTGTGATATTATCTCCAGTAAAGACGGATCCGCTTAAACAAATCCTCAAAATACTTTGTCAATACTATCTTCAGCAGCGATGAATCCGTTATACGTACGAATGCGCCGTAAGAAAGGAAGGAAGGACTTATCAAACTCGCGTATTTTATTTTAATCAAAGCTGCCAGCCCTGCGCTTGCGCCGGTACAGTTCTTGCATTTCACGAAGGCGAGTAGTCTTTATTTGTTTTTAAACGTGTACATGCATAATGCAATAGTGTGCGTGTATGACGACGCGGTCAGTCGCGAGCGCGCTGTCGCTCAGGTTAGTTGTGTTTATTGTTTCCGGACGCTAATTGCCGTGAAGTACTGTCAGCATGTCAAAGCGCAAAGTTATCCATAGCGAGGTAAATATTTTTTTTCTAGTTTTGACATTAAATAAAAATGATTATTTTTTAATTTAAGTAATAGTTTAGTTTTGACTTTTGATACTTATTCAATTGTATATTTTATTGTTTTTAGGGTCGAGCAATCATTGCTAAAGTCTTTCACTTTCTAAAAGATGAATATAATTTTATGAAAGCAAATAACACTGATGGATGTGACCTAAGTCCATTAGCAAACATATTAGAACGAACTGCCCAAGCAACAGGCGTCAGTGAACGCACAGTAAGTAGGATTTTAAAAGAAGAGAAAGAGTTGCCATCTTCATCAACCAAGTTTACTTCACCCATGAAAAAGCGACGAAAAAGAGACGGTAAATTTAATTTAGATAATATGAATCGAGAAATTATTCGAACTACAATTCAAAATTTTCATATAGAACACAATGAACTTCCAACTTTGGCAAAACTTCAGTCAGCATTAAGAGAAAAAATTGGTTTTGACGGATGTTTGAGCACATTACGTTCGTTGCTTATAAAAATGGGCTACGAATGGAACAAAATTGAAAACAATCGTAAATCTTTACAAGAAAGGCATAAAATACAATTGCGGAGATTTAATTTTTTGAAAAAAATTCATGAATACCGTGAAGAAGGCCGTCCCATTATATATACAGACGAAACATATGTGCTAACTTCGCACGTACGTCAAAACACGTGGAATTTAAAAAAACTAGATACTAAGACAAAAGACAAGTCATTTTTAAAAAAATTGAGTACCGGTGCTCGTTTTATTATAGTGCATGCGGGTAGCAGTAGTGGATTTATTAAAGATGCTTCGTTAATATACAAAGCATCATCCACAACTGGAGACTATCACTCAAATATGAATTTCAATAATTATAGCAAATGGCTGAATGAAAAGCTGCTGCCAAATTTACCAGATAAATCTGTTATAGTGATGGACAACGCATCCTACCATAATACTCGAAGTAGTAGTATACCTACGTCAAATTCGCGCAAGAGCGACATGCAAAAGTGGCTGACGGAACACGGTATTCCTTTCAATGCACTGTCCCGCAATGTAGAATTGTATGATTTAATAATCAGAAATAAGCAGCGTTTTATTTCATATAGAATTGACGAGATAATAAAAAGCAAAGGTTTCGAAATACTACGACTGCCACCATATCACCCCGAATTAAATGCCATTGAAAACATCTGGGGTATTCTGAAAAATAAGATTGCCTCGAAAAATATTGGTCAAAATATGACAGAAGTTCAAAATTTAATAGCTGAAGGTTTAAACAGTATCGATAACAACATCTGGCTTAATACATGCAAGCATGTCGAAAAAATTGAAAAGGAGTATATGAAATATTTTGATTATGACTTTGAATTTGTAATTAATGTGGGTGAATCAAGTGATAGCAGCACGACTGACTTTGAAACTAACGAAAGCAACAGTTTTTCCGAAGAAGATTAAGGCGACACATTTTTCACATACGTAAAAATAGATAGAAATTTGTTATTAAATAGTTCCAGCCTAGCCTTATTTTCATAATTTTGCCATATCTTGAGTTCAATTGTATATCCTTATTTAAGTCTTATGTTTCGCTTAAATTAAAACTTAAACCCAAATGTAGAAGAACATAATTTTATTTTAATACATTCCCTTATTTATTATTTATTTTAAATAATAAACATTTTAGTTTAAAAGTTTTGTTGTTTTATTTTATTATCAATTGAACATACAAAAATATTGGTATTATTTTTATGCTAACCATACCCGCTTTCGTTTTCACGCACACATCGACACATATACGGACACATATTTACCACAAGTAAATTCTGCTCGACTTCGTGATTTGAAAGAACTATAACGCGAATCGCACAACGACGCCATTGTCTTTAAACTTTAATTGGAGAGCGACCATAAATATGACGGATAACTGTAACCCGAGCTGTGGTCTAGCCAATCTGACTTTGATCTGCGATATCTACAAATGGTTTTGTGGGTCATCTAATCATCTACTTATTTGTGTTATGTCTTTTAAAGTATTGTTCTTTGTCATCATAGCTAGGCATATAAATTATAATTGTATAATGTTTGGCTTGTTTTTTAACTATGCTAAGGCTAAACGATAAGTACGAGTAAATAATCCTTCTTCTATCGTAGTCGGCGAAAAAAAATCAGTGGGGTGAGCACGAATAACTATCGTAACGAATTCGTAGCGTTTACCTATCGTTAACTTGTCAATTTGTACGGGAAACGGATATTTTCTGATGGGACGACACGAATACGTTACGATAATGTTTGTGCTTACCCACAAGAGGCCAAGTCTCGTGCATTCGTACTTTTTCCGCACGGTAGTTCTCTTGAGATTTTGCCGGTTCTACTGAAAAGTTCGAAGGTTACATGTGATTTGTATTCTGGAACACCCTTCGAACAATTATCAATCAAACTATATGTTAGAGATTAACATAGGTAATAACAAGTTGGAGAACCGGCATTTTTTGGGGAAGTAGCGTGGGCCCAAGGCGTCTTTCATAGCTAAAATATATTCCAAGAAATCACGTCAATAATAAAACTCTCAACAGACTGTATGATTTATTTCTATCACGGAAAATCTTCGTTTGTACTTTTTACGAATGTAAACTTCACTCTAATGCATGAGAAACGGCTCCCTGGGTAATTTTTGAAACTGATATTTTTACCTCATATACTTTGACATTTTAAATCTACTGATCTAAAACTATCAGCTAGTGTCAACTGAAATCTCTTTCAGGATACCTTTACCTCATCAAAATTAGTCATGTCAGGCATAAATAAATAAATTGTTTCAACGAATACTCCAATTACCTAGCCCCAAACTAAGCGTTAGCTTGTGCTATGGTGGCTAGAATAACGGATAGAAATACTTAAATACATTTATAAACACCCATGACTCAGGTACAAATGCTCGTACTCAGGCATTGCAATGATATTCTTGTTATGTCCTTGAATAAAATAATCCATCGGCCAAACCAAGGCAAATTATTTCCGTAGCCCGCAATAAAACGAATCAGCATTAAAACAATGGCGAGCTACGAACGCGAAATTCAAATTCGGAATCCGACCGTCGTGATTCACGCGTGGAAGTGCCGCGCGTGCTGCGAATGTTAAAAAGAAAAAATATTGTTCGAAAATTAAAAAATACTGGGTGCTACAAAAAATGGTGTCATTAAAAAAACCGAAAACTATAGGGCTAAGTTGAGAACACATTATTGGACGCGTCTTAACGTCCTCGGACGGCGAGACCACAGATTACTAAATAGTTACTACGCGAGACGCCGCAGAAGGGATCTACCTATTTATTCAATGAAATATTTTATTTGCACAAAACATGGTTACAATAATAGTGATATCACAAACAGGTATTTGATCTGCATCAGCATTTTTGACATACAAACATAAACAGAGGTGGTTTACAATTACAATTTCGGTGAGTTACAATTTATATTAAATATTTTTAAGGCCAATCTCACACTGATTACAATAATAAAAATAATTCACAGTAGTCTAAAAAAAAATTACAAACTAACAAATTCATATATTGAATAGACAAACTCTGGCATTGCCTTCATATTTTTTGCATAATAATTTGACCCTATTCGCTGTGAAACTCATAAACGCATTTGCCCGAAATAGGTAGTTATAATTTTGCCTTTCCAATCCTAATCTAGGTCTAGACGAAAACGATCATGATTCGAGCTTATGACTTTTTAAACGTTATCATCATACTTAAATCATCGTCATGATGACGCATACGAACAATGCCCTCCATGCACTTTATTTGCCGCCATTGTCCCATAGACACAGCTGACGGTGGCCAGCCATTTTTGTCTATGCCCAAATACGTTATGGTCTTTTGACGTCATTGAAAGCAGTTTTGGTATAATTTTTACTTCTTTTTTGGAAAAATTTGACTTGTTAGAAATCTTAAATTAGAATACCTACATAAAAGGCATTAGACACCAATACAAGTAAATTGCAAATCCTGTTTCTTCAATTTAATACTTTAATTGAGTTTTAACTGATCAAAAATTTACAAAACATACACCTAATGTGGTACATACAAAATCTATGGGAGACTTGCGTTTTGACATTTCAAAAATAATCCTCATTTCTTTACAAAGTTTAAAGACAATCAGCTATACAGTAGACAACATCCTGAAATAATTAAATTTCCGATTATGAAAACGGAATTGTTTAGAAAGAATTGTTACCTTTAAATCAATTTAAGAAAAAAATGTACCAATGGCTTGTAGATAAATATTCTATACAGTTAATAAATTTGTTAATTTGTCTCACATTATTCTTAAACTACTGAATTTATTATTATTATTTTTATATATTTTTTATTGTCTCCATCGTGGTTAGCAATGGGTAATTTTTAAGGCATGTAACGCGGGCTTCAGCCAAGCGAAACAGCCTGTTGTGAGTCAGATGACAAAAATTTGCGTGTGATTATTATTATTATAATTAATAGTACGTCAATGATACCGCACAAATTAGTTTGTTTCAGACGTGAAATCGAATACAAAACATGCATCTTCGCCCGATCAAATCAGGCGTTTCAGTTTGGTCTGCTACATGATTTAGTTTTTCTCGATCGTCTTACGAAAATAACCCAACCTTCAATGTATTTATTTATTAACATATACACACTAGCCATTGGACCTCTTTTCCGTTAGTAATCACTGAGGAATCCTTACCAGCAGACGTGTTTTACCGTTTTTCCTTGATGTGAGTAGACATGTTTTTTTATTATTACATATTTATTTCATTATCAAGTTACGAAGAATCAGCACATTAATTCATATTTCATTAAAAAGAACAATAGTGCCATTTCATACACGTTCTACACGTCACTACGTTACATACGTTTAACATTTTTTTAAACGTTCGTATTTTGTTATGTTCGTAAAAAATGTTTTGATAAACAGAAACAGTTCAGCTTGTCCAAAAATGGTTCATATTTGCTTTAACGTCTATCTTTTAATCCAATTCTCTTTATGTTATTAATTTTGTTGCTAAAACCTATATGATAAAAAATGAGTCATTTTCGTACGCAGATATTTGTAATTATGTTGCAAGATCGTTTATTTAGCTGGCGTCATTTGTTATTTTAACACTTATATGTGAAACGTCATATTTGTGTGAGCTCGATACTCCGTTTCTCAAACTTTCAGACGAGTAGCCCTCAAAATTTCGAAGCCATCTAGAATAGATTCGTAGGCGGGGGTTCCCTACGTGTGTTCGATACACCTTTTTTCGAATATTTATACATCGATAACCTTATACCGAAGCTTTCATAGTGCGATGGCTTGTTTTTTCGAAGGTTTTTTGTTCGACGTATTTGAACACCGAACACCTTACTTCGGTACATTGTTTCTGCAACGTTTATTTGTCCGATGTAACGAAAATTACTAATACTATACTTCAAAAATTTTGTCGATACACCTTACGGCAACGTGGTAGGTAGGTAAATTCGTTAATGCGTTAATGAGTTAATGCGTAAATCTCCGAGAAAGGTCAAATCGTGTTATCAAAGCTTCTCCAAACCTCATCTTGAGGATCGGATATCTTTTGCCCTGTGTCAGTATTATTGTCTTTCAAAGGATATTTATGTGAATTTTACGTGAAAAAGAATGCCTTTAGAACTGAAATGTCACAATTTTGTGGCTCCCGGTATCGGTGTTTGCGTAAAAAGACATATAACCTAATTCCTAGGTATCGAAATTATTTAATCTTCTGAATAAAACAAAAATGTGATGATTTCTGTGAAAGTAAAACGATGCTATACCTAAAATACACACTGCAGTTGCAAAACTATAACTCAGGATGACTTTCCTAAGGATCTATGTTTTATTTGTTACGTATGTTTTGCCTTTACAACGATATTTTATTTATTTTTTAATTTCGAAAAGACATATCACTTAAAAAAATCTTTTCGGCTGCGGTCATTGGGGAGGAATCGAACCCCCGACCTTTGGAAGTCCGGTCCAATGCTCTATATATGTTTTGCACATGACCGATCACACTTCCATAAATAATTCTCGCCGGATAGTGTTTCTTAGTTTCCTCATTCAAACGAACCAATGCCGTTGTGTTCAATACATTGTAATCAAGTTATTTCCATATTGACCGACTGGGTTTTTATGAGAGTAGCTATAGCGGCATATTTATTGGCAATAGTTGCTGCCTCGTTGGTGTAGTGGCAAAGTTTCTGCCTTACATCCGAGACGTCCTGGGTTCGAATCCCAGGTCGAGCCAAAATTGTTTCTGAGATTTTCTTGAGATTGATTTTTAGATTGAGATGAATTTTTCAAAAACTTAGGAAGTTAGTGTTATACCCCCGTGCTTTGAAAAGCACGTTAAGCCGTTGGTCCTGCGCCTGATCTCTCTCCGGTCATGTGGGATTGCCGTCTCACCAAACTTTGAGAGTGATGGAATAGTGAGTGCACCTGTGTATTGCGCTTTTTTTTATCAATATGGGTTCGCTCTTGACATCATTCTCCCTCTAGGCGGTAAAGAAGATGTCGACGATGTAGCGAGCTTACCCAGAAGGTGCCTATTTATTTTCGCTTTGATTGAGCTCAAGTTATAAGAAAGAGGGAACACCGTCGGCGGAAGCGCATTCCATTCCATGGCTGTGCGCATTATGAAGGATGAAGCTAAGCTCTTAGTGCGTATAGTAGGTATATCAACCAAGTATGGATGGTAACCCGCCGTACGTCTGGTGGCCCTCTGGTAGAATGGACTTGGTGGAATGAGCATATGGAGCTCAT
This sequence comes from Pyrausta despicata, assembly GCA_963921415.1. Lineage (NCBI taxonomy): Eukaryota > Metazoa > Arthropoda > Insecta > Lepidoptera > Crambidae > Pyrausta > Pyrausta despicata. The sequence goes on along the minus strand of OY992866.1, from coordinate 12,730,694 downwards.
GAGCACACTCCCCGAAGTAGAGTCTGTAGAAAACCGACAAGCAGGCAACTTTACGGCGGTGGTCTAGACTATGAAGCTTAGTCTCCACCAGCTTCCTGTCACCAATCAGCCTCCTGGCTCGACGCTCCACGGAGTCCAGAGCGGCTAGTTGGTATTTAGCTGAGCCATCCCACAGGTGAGAGCAGTACTCCATGCAGGAGCGAACTTGTGCTTTGTACAAGGTTAAAAGCTGTACAGGGGAGAAGTACCGCTTCACCTTGTTGAGGATGCCCAGCTTCTTTGCCGCAGTCTGAGCTTTGGACTCAATGGCACCGCCGAAGTTCAGATTGGCTGATACCAAGAAGCTCGAGATGGTCGGTTATGGGTACAGACACACTTCTGAAAGTAGGAGTCCAGTTGAACGGACTCTTTTTTGCGGTGAAGAGACATGCCTGGGTTTTGGCAGCATTGAACGTGACCAGATTGTTGTCTCCCCATTGGGAGACACGTCGTAGAATCTCATCCGTTCGTTTCACCAAATTCTCCCGTAGAGACTGGGTTTCCTCTTGTTTAGCACCAACACTGGACACGTACCTCTCCATGACAGTACTGTCATCTGCGTACCCAACAATGCCAGGACAGAGCAGGTCATTGATGTGCAGCAGGAAAAGAGTCGCGGAGAGGACAGAACCCTGAGGAACTCCGGCATTGATAGCATATGGTCTGAAGAGCAGCCATCAATGATTAATTGACCTCTCGCTCAGGAAGTCGGAGATCCAAGTGCTGAAACCATCAAGGATACCGTACACAGGAAGCTTGCTGAAAAGGCTACCGTGCCAGACTCGATCAAAAGCTTTTGAGATGTCTAAAGACACAGCCAAGGCTTCGCCGTGTTTCTCAATAGCTTCGCCCCGTAGTGCGTGAGGTAGACTAGAAGATCACCAGTTGAACGACCACGGCGAAAACCGTTCTGTTGGTCGCTCAGTAGGTCGTTGGATTCTAGGTACCCCAGCAGCTTACTGTTTAGCACTCGTTCCATCACTTTACAAATGATGGAAGTAATGGCGATCGGTCTGTAGTTGGACGGGTCGGCACGGCTGCTCGAGGGAGAGGCGGTAAAGGCGTGTCAGTACCGGAGACAACTCAGGCGCACATTGCCTAAGCACCCTTGCAGGAATACCATCAGGTCCACTTGCCTTATTCACGTTTAATTTGCAAAGTTCCCGACGTACCTCTTTCTGGTGTATTGTGACCTCCGACATGCGCGCTGCGCTCACACTTGTGCACTATAATATCTCCTGCGTAGTTGGCTGATTTCTGTTGAGATTGGCCGCCGTGGTCGAAATCGGCCAGGAGGACTATTATGTATTTTCATTCGACAACAAGAAGTGTCCCGAGGCTCTGTATATCCGCCGACGCGTTAACACGCCACGCTATCCATACGCCTTACACATCGTGATTAAGTTTGACAACCACAATTCCTTTATTATCACCAAATAAATGTATGTGTTGAAACAATATCCCTAATTCAGTTACGGCGTGAAGTTGTTAAAGTATTTTCTTTGTGAGTTTTATTTAATTATAGCGAGTGCACGCCACATTAAACATAGTGGTATGACAATATCATACCACTATCTTAAATCTTAGTTGCAATATGGATGATTCTGCCACACAAATATCTAAAAGCGAGTCTGTGTCATTGAACATTATCAATGATCTTGGCATTGTTACCGAGTCTGGAGACCGACTGGATATAAAGTGGAATGAATGAACCTTACAGTATTTTAATAAAATGTAGAAAGTACATAAATACCTATATTTTGTGGAAGGTAACATAGGCCACTTCTAGTTTTACTGATAAACACGAAACTAGGTACTCGTATAGTGCTCATTTAGGTATTCTATATAACTTTATATATAAAATTCTCGTGTCACAATGTTCGTTCCCGTACTCCTCCGAAACGGCTGGACGGATATTCGTGAAATTTTGTGAGCACATTGAGTAGGTCTGAGAATCGGCCAACAACTATTTTCAAACCCCTTAGTGATAATGGTTGTCATCAATAATTAATATAGCAAAACAACGTTTGCCGGGTCAGCTAGTATATTATAAAATAAACTTTAAATATGACCACAATACACTGTAGGAAATTAATTTTCCTTAATATAATAATAATCCTTCATTGCAAAATATTAATTAAAGTTTTAGTTCATGTAGAAAAAATAAAGTTGATCCCATTCTTTATTAAACACCTGCCTACATCAATATAAACTTCCATTAATTGTTTGATCTTATAACAAATAAACAACGCGTTAAATAGAATAACTAATATTAGAGTTGTGGTGTCAATACTTCCTTATTATGACTTATTAGCTTATATTATTGTGCATGCAATATTTCCACAAACAGCTTAATATTATCTCCTTGATGATACGCCTTTCCATTATCTTTGATTCGTATTAAACTATGTCTCACCTGGCACTGATTCACTTGCTTTTTACCTCAACATCTTAGTCACTTTTGATAGTAATTTTCATAGAAAAACTAGAGCATGAGTCAGTTTCACTCAATTTGTTTATTGGCTGTAACGGAAGGGAAGTTCATTCTTATCTATGAGAAATTACGTTAATATTTAACTATCATCAACATCTAATACCATCATACCATTTTATGCAATCAAATAATAGTAGATTGTATCATGAGGAAGCAAAATTAGTAGATTGTATCATGAGGAAGCAAAATAATATTTTTACGGCGAGGGCGCTTTTTTGAATCCAGAGCGAAGTGAGGGATTCTAAAGTAGAATCCTGAACGAAGCGAGGGATTCAAAGTACGTCGCCCGAGCCAAAAATATATTTGCGTCCAAATGATACACTCTACTTTTCATCACCCTCTATGAGAAAATAAAAAGCGGCTCAGTTTTAATAAAATTTAATTATTGAATAATAATATTTATATAATTTATCAAAACCAAGAACTTGAATGTGAAAATTTATGAAAACGCGGGCCGTAGTTCGCGCGTTTTTTTTTTTACTCAGTTGCCAGCGGCGGCGGCGGGGCGATGGTCGACGGACGTGCCGTCTAACCAGCCAGTCTCTTGCGTTCGGCGGGAAACTCTAAGATGTTCCAAATTGAATAAGTGCGAGCAAAAGAATTTTTGGTCGCACTTATTTCAATAAAGAGAACCAAAATCTCATTTCTGCCCGCTGGACAGTCTGTGGCAAAGAGTAGAGTAATAGTACCTGTGTCGCTTAGAAGCATCACCTTTGGGCGCACTTAAAGGCGACCAAAATCGTCTTTTTCGAATAGATGGGATGAAAAATATTTTTACGGCGAGGGATTCAAAGTACGTCGCCCGAGCCAAAAATATATTTGCGTCCAAATGATACTCTACTTTTCATCACCCTCTATGAGAATATAATTTATCAAAACCAAGAACTTGAATGTGAAAATTTATGAAAACGCGGGCCGTAGTTCGCGCGTTTTTTTTTTACTCAGTTGCCAGCGGCGGCGGCGGGGCGATGGTCGACGGACGTGCCGTCTAACCAGCCAGTCTCTTGCGTTCGGCGGGAAACTCTAAGATGTTCCAAATTCAATAAGTGCGAGCAAAAGAATTTTTGGTCGCACTTATTTCAATAAAGAGGACCAAAATCTCATTTATTGCAGAGAGTAGGTCAGGGGCCGAATGAAAAGTCGGTGCAGGTGCAGCAGGTGGTAAGTATTTATTCGGGCAGAGCTTCGCCCTATAATTGATTCAGCACGCAAGTAAGTACAGGAAGAGTCTACATCTTGTTTTATAGGGAATTTGACGAGTACTATGCGAGTCAAAACAATTACTTGTTAAGTACATTTCAGCTAATAAATCAAGAAGAAACTTAATACAGTCAGCCAGTTATTAATCAATATTAAATTACTAAGTTTTATGAAAGGATTATCTATAATAATTTATATAAATAAGATACAATTAAATAACATTCAATCCGTTTATGATAATGATATTGGCAGCGCTAGTAGCGCCACTTCCGGTCGTTATAAAGTATTGTCAGTATGATGTATTTCCCGGCTGTGACGTAGCGCCAGCGAACTGGGTGATAACACTCGGCCATCCTGCAAAGGCCGTGTCCCACGGCGATCACCATCTTTTCCTCGCAAGTCCAAGGTCTGTAATAGAAAAATAAAATCACGAGTAATTTGTTCAACAGTACCAAAACAGGACAAGGATAAGGTTAATCACACAGATTATTATACTGAAATATTCATTCAATATATGTCACACAGCTAGTGAACAGAACAGCAAAGAACAGATTTATCACGGAGCCACAGTTCACACAGCTGCGGGTCACACAGCTGCAGATCACACAGCTGCAGATAACACGTCTGCAGATCACACAGTATTTCACACAGCTGCAAATCACACAGTATTTCACACAGTTGCACGTCACATAGCAAGAATTTATATCATTTAGCAAGTATTACAACTTTGTGAGTCACACAGTGAATGAATATCGCGCAAAAATAGTACTTCTCGTTTGTGATAGAGCTTTTCCCATGTCAGCTTAGTCGCTCTGGTAAGTTATTCTAGGTAAATAGTTAGAAAGAACTTTGCACACAGATTTTTGTTTTGTATTTTTAACTATGAAGATAATTATAATTTCTGTAATTGTTTGTGTTTGTGCGAATAAATGAAATAAAATTCCTTTAAATTTCCCTTTACTTTATATCTAAATAGCATTATTTTTACCTTGTTAACTAATACTTAAATTGCTTATTGTAAATACAAAAGAAATACGTACATAGCAACAATCACGCATTATATGAAATAAATCAACAATAGTGTTATTTTTATTCTACAGATTTTATACATATGTATAATATAGTTCACTAATAAAGTAAAATAGGCACACAGTTTCAATCCGCACATCGTTCTAACCTTCTAAAAGGTCTATTAAATCATCCTTATCTACCTCGCGGTCACTACCTGAACTATCGTCATCGGACATGGTGGTTGCATATGGTCTCAACACCTCGCCTCGCACCACGGCACTAAATCGCCTATAACCCTTCATCCCTTTAATACTAACTATTGTATAGCGATCAATAGAATGGTCCGCCCTGCATACTTTGTACGGGCCGGTGTACAGACCATCAAGTTTCCTAGTTACTTTAGCGGACGTATCTCTGGCAACGCCACCCTTCCACAGCACGAGCTGCCCTACTTTGTACTTTATGCACTTCTTGTGCTTCCGATCAAACCTACTTTTCATAATAGTCATGTTCCTATCAATGCGCATTTTTGCGTCATCTCTCCTACTTTGCAAATGTTGTAGTTGAGAATCCAGATCTCGAGGTGCATCAGATGGATACCCTGGGAAACGTGTATTGGAGTGGCCAAACATAAGGCTAAAAGGTGATTTACCCGTGGTCGCATTTGGAGTATTATTTATACCCCAGACGACGTCAGGTAATTTGGAATCCCAACTACACTCACTCTCGGACATTGTATTCAGGCCATCCAATAAGGTGCGGTTTACGCGTTCGACTTGCCCATTAGACCGCGGACTAGCAATTGCGTTCATAACGTGTTTAAATTGCATTTCTTCTCCAAACTGTTTAAAATAACGACTAGTAAAAGCTTTTCCCCGATCTGTTACAACTCGCACAGGATTCCCAAATTGAGTGAAAATTTCTTTAAGCAGTTTTATTGTTTCTAATGAGCTACAGTTTTTGGCAGCCTTGGCGAAAACGAATTTCGTAAAAGAATCAATAACAACTAGCACATATGTATTCCTGTTTCGTGTTTTAACGAAAGGTCCCAAGTGATCAGCATGCAGTGTATGCATGGGGACGGCTGCTTTTTCGATTGGGTGCAACTCTCCCTCCAATCTACCATAGTGACCCTTACCAAAAGCACATTGCAAACAAGAGTTAATATACTTGCGGATAAATCTGGTCATTTTAGGAAACCAGAATTGAGCTTTGATAGAGGCTTCACATCGATCGAACCCTGGGTGTCCTATCTGATCATGTAATTTTTGTAAAAGCCCATACTTTGCTAATTTTGGAATCACAAATCTTTCTCCCGCCAAAGTTTTCCTGTATAAGATGCCCTCTTTAGCTACATAGTTATTCGCGATATCCGCATTAGGATTAGGGTCACCGAGCATAGTTAAGATTTTTTGGATACCCTCATCTTGCATTTGCAAAGTCAACAACCAATCTGCATCATTTATCATAAGAACAGTAGTTGGTGTGGTAGGATTTCTGCTCAGAGCATCGACATGCCGCATTCGTTCGCCTGGTCTATACTCTATCTCTAAATCAAAGTCTTGGATTGTTAGCCACCAGCGGGCTATACGTGGTATCAAATCTTTCTTTACAAGAGTAGTGCGGAGCGCAGCGCAGTCAGTGACTACTTTTACAGGAATCCCCGTCAAGTAAATTCGAAAGCGCCGAAGGGATTCTACAACTGCGAGGGTCTCTAACTCGTAACTGTGATACATAGATTCCTCCCTACTTGTGACTCTGCTGAAAAAAGCTACAGGCTTTAGGTTACCGTCCAACTGTTGCTGCATAAGGATGCCACCTAATCCCGCCTTGCTAGCATCTGTGTGGAGTTCAGTTTTAGCATTTTTATCGTAAATACATAAAATGGGGCGTTCAACCAAACGTTGTTTTAATGTTTGAAATGCTTGTTCCTGATCGGGGCCCCACTGCCACTCTACCCCCTTCTTGGTCAATTCGGTTAACGGCCGCGCGATTTGAGCAAAATTTTGGATGAATTTGCGAAAGTAAGAAGTCAAACCCACAAACTGCCTAATTTCATGAACATTACGGGGTCGCCTATACTGCGATACTGAATCAATTTTTGCTTGGCCGGGTTGTATTGACCCTGCGCTAACATCGTAACCCAAATAAGAAGCAGTATTCTTAAGAAAACTACACTTGTTTAAATTTAACTTCAAGTTTGCGTCTGTCAGTAACAGTAAAACCTTTTCTAAAAGCTCCAATCCATCTTTAACGGACGTTGTAGGAATCATAACATCGTCTAAGTATAAGGCAATCCTTTCAGTGAGGCTGCCAAGTGCCATTTGTATTAACCGCGAGAAAACCGCTGGAGCATTTGCCAAACCGAAGGGCATTTTCAAATATTCATACTGTCCAAACGAGGTGACGAATGCAGTCTTACTTATGGACTCTTCATCAATAGGTACCTGATGATAAGATTGGGCTAAATCTAAAGTGGTGAAGAGACCCTTACCAGCCAACTTACTAACCTGGTCTTCGATATGTGGCAAGGGATACCGATCCTTGACAGTACAAGCATTCAAGGCCCTGTAGTCTACACACATTCTATAATCACCCCCTTTCTTTTTTACAAGTACGACTGGACTGGCGTAATCCGATACAGACTCCCTAATAATTCCACCATTCAAGAGATCATTAATTTTTTCACGAACGATTTCATTCTCTCTAAACGAAAGTCTATATGGTTTGCAATGTACCGGCTGGTTTGTAGTTGTTTGAATGTGCATTTTAATTAAGTTAGTGCAACCCAAATCCGACGTATTTTTGGCAAATAAATGTGAAAACCTATTTAACATTCCTAATAACTCCGCATTCTCGTTATTACTAAGCTCCCCCACATTAATATCGGACAGTGTTATTTGAGAGTCATTATGGTTACAAGATTCCACGATCAAAACATTACTTGAGATATCATCTCGCTTTAAGAATGTCAATTCAGCCCTTGCTATCAATCGATCCACTGGCCATGAAATGTCCACAAAGCCCATATTAATTACCTTTAGACAACAACCTTTTGGATGAATAATAGCTCTTGGAATTAAATATGAAACTGCTCCAAGTTCAAACCATACGGTGTGGGTTAAAAATGCGTGCTCACCTTTATCAAAACCATCGTCACAGTCTATAAAAACTTCAACATACACGTAGCTTTGTTTTGGAATAACGGTACTGTTTTTTAAAAGAACAGAATACTTCGAAATCATATCTTTCCCGTGCAATTGAATATCAGTTAAAAAGTGGGTAGATACGAAATTAACTGACGTCGCAGTTGTAACTAAACTCACGTTCGGTTGGTTTATCATTGGCTGACCTATTATTAAATCAATGTTCGGCAACTCATTATTTGTTATCTCGGCGCTACCGGTAAGAACCAAATCGTCTACTTTTACTGTGATATTACAAGTGCCAAGTGAAAGTGAGAGTGAACCTCCAAACCCCTTCATGACGACATTGGATGGCTGAATGTGTAATTGCATTTTTTTTGCGTTCGTGCTCGTAAGTACATTGAGCTTGCTACCCGTATCTATATATGCTATTAATGAATATCCGTTCACTGTGACTAGTTTCTTGTACAAATCTAAAAGTATGTCGTAAGTAATATGCCAAATATGTCTGACCTTTTGTGGTTGCTGTCGCGATGAGCCGGCGCCAAACCAGCACGAAGCCGCAGTGTGTCCCAAGCGCTGGCAGGTCTCGCAGCGCTGTTGACTCCTGCAGTCCTTAGCTTCATGTCCCGGCCGACGACACACGTAGCAAATTTTCGGCAGCAAATGATGAAAAGTGGTTCCGCTTGATGTACTCCGATCGCCTTTCCTCCATGTCGATTTTCTCGCATTGTATGTTGCCTCCACTCGTTTGAAATTTTCAAGAGATGATAGGAAGCCAAAATACAATTGTTCTGGCGTCTCGCATCTGTACGCTTTTGCGTTGGCTCGCAGTTCCGGGGGTAACCCTCGAATAATGCAAGAAATAGCTTGCTCACCGTTGATATTGCATTTTTTGAGCAAAGACAGCTTTTCATGATAATACTTCGTCATAGTCTCTGAATCAGTTTTCGATCTAACAAGCATCTCTTCCAATCTATCGACGAAATCGGTCGAGCGTGGAAACGCAGTTTGTAGGGCGTGCTTCCATCCCGTCCAGTCCAAGTCATAGCTATCTAAGTCGTCGTACCAGTCTCTAGCAGCTCCTCGCAGTCGCAGTTGCATAATGTATTGCCGGTCCTCACTGCTCCATCCGTATACGTCTCCGAGTTGATCAATCTTGTGTAACCACCCAACCACGTGGCTGTTTTTATCCTCCGGTCGGAATTTGGGTATCAGTTCTGCATCTGTTGGTGAAACACGTCGCCGTTTTGTTGCGTTAAAAGAAAAAAAATCTTCTTTTTCCTTGTGTTGCTCTTCATCCGATGAGGAAGACTCACTGTGCAGCCGTTTTCGATGGCCCAAACCTCCAATATACGGGCCTGACATCCTGCCCGATCCCACTTCTGAAGTATTGCAGAGAGTAGGTCAGGGGCCGAATGAAAAGTCGGTGCAGGTGCAGCAGGTGGTAAGTATTTATTCGGGCAGAGCTTCGCCCTATAATTGATTCAGCACGCAAGTAAGTACAGGAAGAGTCTACATCTTGTTTTATAGGGAATTTGACGAGTACTATGCGAGTCAAAACAATTACTTGTTAAGTACATTTCAGCTAATAAATCAAGAAGAAACTTAATACAGTCAGCCAGTTATTAATCAATATTAAATTACTAAGTTTTATGAAAGGATTATCTATAATAATTTATATAAATAAGATACAATTAAATAACATTCAATCCGTTTATGATAATGATATTGGCAGCGCTAGTAGCGCCACTTCCGGTCGTTATAAAGTATTGTCAGTATGATGTATTTCCCGGCTGTGACGTAGCGCCAGCGAACTGGGTGATAACACATTTCTGCCCGCTGGACAGTCTGTGGCAAAGAGTAGAGTAATAGTACCTATGTCGCTTAGAAGCATCACCTTTGGGCGCACTTAAAGGCGACCAAAATCGTCTTTTTCGAATAGATGGGATGAAATAATAATATAAAACCTAGATGCATATAAATTGTGTAATTTACATCTTGTTGAAAAAAAAAACGGGATTTTCAGTCCAATATTTAAATTAAATAGCTTTCGATATGCATCGCTTAGTGCTAAAATAAGTATCCTTGAGGATTGTACTGCACTGCGTTGCCCCGACGCGACTAATGCCTTGCGTTTTGTCTGTTTATTTTTAAAGGATCGCTCTGATTAATGTTATTTGTTTTGTGTCTGTGGCTGCTATATTGCGATCTTTGATGTCTGGCCGGTCTGTTTTGGGCTAGTTTAATAAAAGTTCAGTTAGGAGGACCTTCTAACGATCTTCTAACTTTTGGAACCAAATTTTTTTACGTTGATCTATCTAAAACATAAAATTTTCGACGTTCTTTATGATTGTAACCAACTATTCATGTGTTTTTGTGATATTTGCTCTCTTAAAATTCAACTTCTGACAATGTTTTGTATCCTAGGGCTTTATCAATCTAGGCTACTTACTTACTGACTTATTGTCCAGTATTTGGGGCCCCAAAAGAAGACAGACGGTCTAATTAGATAATTTCAATTGTAGGTATTAGTTTATGTGTGTCATGTAATTTGTCTTAATGACAATGTCCCTCGCCCCTGCCTCCCCTCATAATGACTGTGTAGGGTCACAGGTAAAGAAGGTTTTTGAAATAAGTATTCAGTCTGAAGATTCCATTTCCAAGTTAAAGTACTTTAATAGAACAAATTCTTCACCTAACCGTCTGTATGTGACAAATTTAAACCAAGTAGGTTTTTTTTCTAATCGAATCATATAGAATTATAGAGGTATGTTCCAATTATATTTTTATATCAGTTGAGTAAACGATACCTAACATTTTTTTAAATGTTATTTTCTTTATTAAGGAAAACAAACAGCTGTGTTATATACATAACATAAGACTTACAAAATAAGCTTTAATATAATAACGTTTTCAACAAGGTATGAATAATTGTGCAAAAATCTCAGCTCAGCCCAATCTCGGTTCCACACAATTAATTTCGGCATAGCATAGGTTTTTGCTCGGGCGTCGCTTGCGCAGGTCGTTGACCCTATCTGTCTGTCAGTCTGACCACTGCACTAGTGCTTGCTTGCATAGCTTTTATTTTAGGTGAATTTAAAGCTTAAATTAAAAAATATATATATATACAGTCTGGTGTGCATGACCAGACTAAAACTTGCTGATATATTGTGTGTATGTAATACGAAAATTTTAACTGCTTTTATAAGCACAAGCTACAGACTAACAGTTGTTTCCGAAATAATGATGCCAAACGTTCTAGATTACAGTTGGTGGATCAGGAAAACTAGTTCTAATAGTTCTTTTTATTTCTTTATAATATTTAAGTCAATTATCAGAAGAAACTGCACCTGCTTCCACTAAGTTACTTCAATACTATACTGGAAACTCGAATATAAATAATAAAGTAAGGTTAGCAGGTGTGTTTCAGCCTCTCTGAAGCAGCTTTCATAAAACACAAATATTTATAGTGAAAGAAATATTTTAAGAAGCCCTTCTTTCTTGAACAGCTGTGTATTAAGTAAACACTTCTAATAATGAAGTAAAACGTTTTATGATATTTATTTCACTGGAAATATTTTAATTATAAAAGCTAGTTACTACTCAAATTAATACTTTATCCATAAGTATCAAGTAGCTTAGTCGAAATAAATAAATAAACAAACTAGGGGAAATATTTAAAGTTTGAGAATAGAGCACCCGAAACTAATTTCAAATTTCCCAAGAAATTCGTAGCAAAATATGTTTAATTGTTTGTTCATGCCACTTTGTTTTTACTTCACAACTACATTATTTTAAATCGAAATCTGTGATAGTAATTTTGTCATCGGTCTCCCAAAATCTACAGCTAACTTCCTCCTCGTCTTTTTTTTAAAAATGGCTTCTGTTTCCGTTTTTTTTTTAACCAAACTAACAGTAAGTGATCAAACTGATCAAGCAATGTTTACAGAATGCCAACGCGCTGGCCGAGTGCAGTGTTTTTGTTTGATGTTTAAAAATATGAGCGCGTACGAGCGTCATATGCGATCCGCCATTGTTATTTTTTTAGGTAAACGTGGTTCAATTTATAAATATTCGTTAAGTATTTGAGAAATTACACTTGCTGCATGTGAATATTGCAAAGTTGTGATGTCCATGAAACTTTTAATTATTAGGACTTTGTATCCTTAAGTATTTTATTACGCCTCATTGCCATCTGTTTGTTAAGTAATTTCATACCTAATTCCAATAGGCTAGATGACACCACCAATTGTTGACATACTCTTTATTATCTGTCAAAACGGTCTGCCTCCATAGATTTTGTATGGGAATACAAAAACATGACGCCACGGTATTGTATCAGAAATCGGAGTCAATTGACCGAATATTTACTGAAATTTTTGTGTCTAAAAATGGTTTTCTAAAGCTTTTTGGAAGTATACTGGTTGTATTAACTTCATAGGGGCTGTTTTTTAAACGCCATGGTCTTGAAAATATTTAAGATAGGTGTCATCATGCCTGTTGTCATTTATGACTACAATACGCGTGCGTACAATATGCTTAAGCTTAAATGCACTTTATTGCTCATAGCATCTGCATCGGCCTGCAATTTACAGCACATAGTTTTCATAAAACTAAATTATTTTCCGAGTGATCCATCCGTAACCTGTCATCGCTACATCTGTTAAAGTAGCACATCCTTGCTCCACCTCGTAGTTTTAATGAATGAATCATTTCTTTACGACTGGATGCCGTGTTTAAGCTCTTCAAGTGAGTTATGGTATCCTGGTCCTGAGCTCACGTCGAAACTAAGATGAGTGAAACAGACAGGACACAAGGATCCATTTTATAACCTCCTCGTTCAAGTTTTAATTCTTAGATCGCCCTAGTAAAACGTAAAACATTCTTTACGCATGAAGATTGAGAACCACTTGTTTGTATTTGTATGATGATGTTATCAAGACTTGGTTGCTGTAAGCTAGATGTTTGAGTCCTCTAAAAAAATTGCGTGAAATTCGTAAGTCGCAAAAAGTTTGAGAACCTAAGTATGTGTTGAAAAGTGCATGCAGCGCCTTGAAACCACCAAAAGTCATATCTTTTACCTTTCCAATAATTAAAATCAATTGTCAAGAAATATTTAAGTCAAATTATTAATCTTTTACCTAACATCAGTAAAAGTTTTTATTTTATTTTTATAATCACCAATTCCTTTTCCTTTGTTCCTCCCATCCAGTCAGTGTCACATTACACTTACATTTATAGCTGACAGCGTTCTCTCCAAAAATAAGATGCACTTGGCTGCGTGGCGACCAACGGAGATGCAACAGGAAAAAAAAAAAAAACCGTCTATTTCGGATTGCCGCGAGATCCAAGATGGCGGTCCAAAAAAGGTCTTTTTGTTTGTCGCCGGTATTTTCGGAGTGGAATCCTTTCGGTAGATTGGCGTTGAAAGAGTTTCCTCCGTTGTTTTGTATCAGTCTTTTTCTACATAATTAAGTTTACTACGGCAGTCTGTTTAACCTACCTGGTTGGTAGTTGGAACAGTATTTGTTAAAATGTACCATTTTGTTGCCTACAAACGATAAGTTAAGGACAAATTAACAATTTGTAACTTACTGTAAATTTACCAATTCTCCTAACGTTGCAGTTATAAAAAGCAAAACAAAAGTTTTACATAAAGTAAAAAAACTGAAATAAGTTGCGGTAGTAGGCAATTAAAATGCAGTCGCATAGATTTTTATTTCGTATGTTTCCTTTTTAAAATTGTTTTACTGCGTGTGAAAGTCCTACCACGTTATAAAAATGGATGTCTATGTGATATTTTAATGTCCGTTGCTAATTTAAGAGTAAGAGTTTAGAAAACAATTTATTAGGCTACAAAAAAGACGTTTCGAGCGTTTCAAGACATTTGTAACGGAGTTAACCTTATGTATGAGGCATGCTTTTAAATGTATAGTAGTTACATAGTAGATTTTGAAGTACCGTAACAAAATAAGGTGTAAGGCAGTGTTGTAGGCAGGTTGTTGTTGTACCTACCTACTTTCATTTTATTTTGATTGACTTTTTTATTTGCATTGCAGACGCGTTGAAATTTCTAATCTATTACAATAATAACTTTTGACATACCTATGTGGGTAAATAAAAGAGTCTCGACTAAGCACCGATAATAACTAATGGATTCTTACAAAGAACCCAATATTTGCTATAAAATTGGCTAACTATCTTAAAATAAGTAATTTCTAAGAATGATCTCTGTGAATTCTTTTGTTTAATTACCATGCAATATGTCTCATACCTACTATTTCGCCAAAATTTCGCCACTGAAAAAAGTACTAATTAATTGGTGTGTTTGTGAAGAATAGACTTCTGCTATCCTAGCAAATAACGGCAGCTTTCCCGTTTTATTTAGTTTGGCGCTGCAAATGACACCTTTAAAAATGTTAGCATTCTAGATTCCAGACTTGCAAATCGATATCCACCCTGTTTCTCGGAACAGTTTCAAATTACTGAATGTTGTCGGGATTCCCGGACGGACAGTGGCGCCGCCGCGGCGGACGGCTGAATAGGGAACTTTTTGCCTTTACGTGGCAACATTTAAAAAAAAAAAACACGGGTTGCACTCCGGGAGTGCCGGCAGAAGTGAAAACTTGATTATTAACGTTGTGCATTTTTGATTTATTTGAACCGTCTTACGGTTTTTCGATCAGCATCACGTGACCTGACGCGAGTTTCACAGTTTCTACCCATGGATGCCACAAAAGTGCTCAACGCCGCTAAAGAAGTTTTCACTTCAAAAAAAGCTTACTACGACGTAATGGATGAAGTAACGGGGTAATGGCTTTAGTGACATACTTTTGACAAATTAAATTTCACTGAGTTGTGTGCTTGACCAGTTGGGGTGCTGGGTACGGGCGTAGCTACCGCCGAATCTGCCGTATAGATTATACGGCGGATTATAAAATAAAAAACGTTGTAGCGATTTGTATTAAAAATAAAATGATTGAAAGGAAAAAAGGTTAACAGTATTCTGCAGGTGTGCCGTGAGCCTTAAATCTGAAGCATTTCTCTAATCTACAGCCGAGTCTTAGATTAAGACGACATGAGCCAATCACACTCAATCTGAGGCCATTGTAAAACCATTGAGTGTCCAATTGAATCAATACAAGCAAGAGTGAACTAACTGTTATTTGATCGAATAAAGCTTACTTGTGAACAAGTATCCGTATGTATGGATTGATCTAAATGGGGGTTCGAGGTTTGAATCTCGCCTGGGACAATTAACTTTAAACAATTTTAATCAAGAACCAATTTAAGGGGAATATGAAGTATTAAACTTTTCACACGTAAATCAGCTTAAATATGGGAATACGTTCATGTGTTTTTAACACGCTTTTATTGGGCTGCATGTATGTAACGGAATCTTGGAGCTCAATTTTCACCAACTTCCAGTAATCGAATTAATTTGCTACTTTTCACACGTATAAAGTACCGATGATAATGCAATAATTTGATAAGAGTTTTCCATTATCCTTATTAACTAAAAACTAAAAATGTAAATAGTTGAAAAACTTAAAAAAACACGCTTTTATTGCTTAATATGAAAAAAGAGAAAATAATTTCTGAGTACAAAGAACTTATATTACAGGGGAGCTTGATATATAACAATCATTATATTATTCTAACTATAAAAAGAGAACTATAAAACATACAGTGCACCCCACGCTTTTTACTCTACTGTAATATAAATTTTTTGTACTCAGAAATTATCTTCTCTTTTCCCTTGAGCAATAAAAGCGTGTTTTTTTTAAATTTTTAACTCCTTCCGTTTCCGATTTATCAACTTCAATAGATGACTTAAAATAGTTGGTTTCTGAGAGAGAGTTATCAGCTTTCCTCAGTAAGTTTTTCGTTCACGTACGTTTAAACGTCACTGTCAACGTCACGTCGCATTCATACAGTGAACGGACAATGCCTTCTGAACGAGGTGTCGAACAGTTTTTCATGAGTAGCAATAAGTACATACCTTAAAGCGGTCAAAAACCTTGATTTACCAATCTAAACACTAGCTAAATAATACACCTTAAAACACTCAGTCTGTCTGTCCGTCCTCACGCTATGGGTCAAATCCATTTCCGTTCTTTGACTTGACGTCCATTGATTTATTCGGCAAAGCACCAAACGTCTGACATTTTAAAAAGGTTTTTCCAAACGCATTAAGTGATAAAGTAAGTCAGGTCAAAAAGCTTTAAGTGATCACTAAGGTTTTAGCTTTTAAGTTAAAGTTATTATCTAGGGTACGGTCACTTAAAAAGCTGATTTACTATATACATAGGTAGAATAAACAGGACAAGTTATACGTATGCCACTTGCTGTTGTGTTTTTGTGCATACAGAAAAATATCCTTCCATCTTTTATTTAAAGTTACTAAAGACATTTAATTTTAAAGATATTTTATACTAGTAATTCTAGCGCCAAGAGGCCAGAACTATATTAGTTATTGTATCTCATTGAAAGTGAACTATAATTAGTTTTTATGAGAATAAATTCTTTAAACCTAAAGAAAGGTCTATGGTAAATACCAAAAGATTTCTTGGAACTTATCACAAATAGCCCCTTAACCAAAAACGAAGCCTATGATATTTTATGTTGGTTACTTTGTCCGGCTATCCAGGCTAACTCACTTCGATGGAAATGTACCTTTATTATGTTATTGACAGATCCCACTATATTATTTTACGATATAATACCGGGCAAGTATACCAGACTATGTAGGTAAAAAGTAATTAAACCATATGAGCCAAGATAAGACTGATATCGATCCATAATTGGCAGGTGCAAGTCTTGCCACGCGATCATGTTAGGGTACCACAAACAACTTTAAAAAAAGAACACTACAAATGTTTATTTCTGAGTAAAAAATTTAGACAGTTATGAAACAAAAAGATGTGAGCCGAATGGAGGACTATTAGCTCTGAATATGATAAAAAATAATGAAGAGGAATAGTTTTCCATAGTTTCAGCCCTAGGCGCTTGTTATCTTTTATCTATGGTGTAGTTTGGTGTAATACGTCGATGGTGGTTCTAAATAGCTATACTAAAACCAACATATCTACATAGATAAGTAAATATTGGAGTTGTGGCACTCAATGTTGTTTTATGTAAACAAAATAAAGCTCATTTGTAATGAACAATCTTATCATACATCAATGATCACAATAGCCAAACATGAACGAGTTATTCACATATACATTCACATAACACAAGTGTCTATGACAACTTAATGGGAAAACTCGACAATATGATTGTAAAAAGACTTTTTTCAATAAATGAATTTTTATTTTTATTTATTTTTATTGTGTCAAACTAGTCAATATCATCGACCAAGGCTACATTGCATCAAGGTACTTTAACCAGATGACCAACTAAATCATAAAATATTTATGATGGGTTTGACAGCGTTAACTATATTTAAAGGTAGAACAGCAGACTTCAAAAAACTGTACTATACTGGAGGCCAATTTCGCTAATCAATCGTTACAAAATGGTAATAGGCTTGTTTCCACTATGAAAGAAATATTCAAAAACTGATTTTCTCTAAAATAATTCATAATTCCAGATGCCTTTACACTAATATTTTTCTGCAGTTCGTATTATTTGATTTTTAATTGGAATTCAAATGATAATTAGTCACTCAGTCGGCATTGCACGCGGTGACGTCAAAGTGTGTTATTCCCATACAAGCTCTATGAAGAAAAGCGTTTTGACAGTTGATAAAAAGTACGTCAACGATTGGTGGTGTCAACTACCGTATTGAATTGCCCGAATTGGACATTTCGTCCATACTAGAACTGTCAAAAACTGATTCAGTAACGATTGTTTTACGATTGATTAGTAGTATAGGCTTGTTTCCACTGTGAAAGAAATATTCAAAAATTGATTTTCTATTAAATAATTCATAGTTTCAGATCCTCTTTCATTGATATTTTTCTGCAGTTCATAAAAAATGATTTTTAATTGAAATGTTAATACTTGATTAAATGGTCACTCAGTCGGCATTGCACGCAATGTAGTCTAAGTGTGTTATTCCCATACAAACTCAATGGAGATAAGCGTTTTGACAGTTGATAACAAGTACGTCAACGATTGGTGGTGTCAACAACCCTACATAATCTCGATTTAAAAACACTATCCTGCACCATTTAACATTGTATTTCCACCATTAAACATGTCCTCAGTTCTTCAAGATCACATCCGAGAACAACACTATTTCTTCTAGTTCTGTTAGATTCTAGACCTTAACCATTATCAGTACAGTTGATGGAATCAGGCGTTACTTTGCGAAAATCCACTAAACGACGCCAGCGCAGGAACCAAAATACATCCAACCGTAATCACCTGAAAAAGCCAGAGCTGAAAGTCGCAGGACTTACAATACCTACAACTCACAACGTGACATAGAAGATGCACCTGGTATCACATGTATTTTTGTTCCTGCGCTGGCGTCGTTTAGTGGAAATTGAAAGCAAAATGGCACTCTTTTTCAGCTTCATTATCAGTATGTTTATGTAACGTTTGTGTCATTTGTCCTCAGTTCTGGGAGATCATATCTGAGGAGCACGGCATCGACCCTGCAGGGGTGTACCGCGGCACCAGCGATCTTCAGCTCGAGAGGATCTCCGTCTACTACAATGAGGCCTCTGGTAAGATCATCATTTTGTACCATATAATCGGTTGTCTGTAAAGTCGTTTTACTGACGATAGTTGAACGTGACAACGTCTTTGTCACGTTGCCTCTTTGTCGCTCGTTCCGCGCTCTCGCTTGCACTTCAAGCCTTGAATGGAACGCCTCAGAGCGAGGTAACGCCGCATGCGTCATGTTTTTTGGTGCGTGCAGCCGGCTCCATCGAATTATAAGACGTTGTCACGTCAAAACTGCATTAGATAGGTGAGACGTAAGCCCATAAATTGTCGCTATTCGGGGCGTATGCTTTCTATACTAATCCTCCTTGATGTAGTGGCGAATTTTCAACCTTACATCCGAGAGGTCCTGGGTTCAAATCCCAGATCGAGCGAAAAGTTGTTTCTGAGACTTTAATGGAAACTGGCATTGTGATGCATGAAAACGGTTAGAAATTCAGATGATAAAGTTGTCAACAACAGTTAATCGAAATCAAAAGTTAAATAAAGCAATCTAACTTACAGACGGAAAGGGTGGAGTCACGAAAGTGGAAGTTTGGATATAAAATATGTGTGCCTTCGTCTTACCACTCATTAATAATAATAGTCCTCCTGGCCGATTTAGACCACGGCGGGCAATCTTATAAGAGATCAGCCAGCTACGCAGGAGATATTATAGTGCACAAGTGTGAGCGCAATACACAGATGCACTCACTGTTCCATTACTCGCAAAGTTCAGTGAGACGGCAATCCGACATGACCGGAGGGAGATCAGGCGCAGGACCAACGGCTCAACGTACTTTCCGAGGCACGGGGGTGTTACACCGCCAACTTCCCGACTCCGAGCTGGTTTTGAGAAATTTATGACAGAAAATCTCAGTAAAATTTTTGTCTCGACCTGGGATTCGAACCCAGGACCGCTCAGATATAAAGTAGAAACATTGCCACTGCACCAACGAGGCAGTCAACCATAGTGTACCACTCATAAACCTCCTGAAGAATCTAGTGATATTTCCGTCAAAGTAATCCTTGTGCTTTTGACTGACAGCACTGACACTCGGCAATTGCTATGGCAATTACCGAGCGACGACCTTACGTCTGAATTAATTATTGTTAATCCGCGGTGTGGTGCCATTGTCCTCTAGCGCCGCACTGTCGTGACGACATGAAAGGGTTATTTTAAGTGATGGTAACATTCCGACAGCTGCTTGCGAGATTGATATTCTTGCTATTTCGATAGAATTAAAAACAATTTATTCTGCATATACCAAAATATCATTGGCATATACGGTCTTCGCAGCAAATGATTGACTGTTAGGTTGAGGCTCCTTTCTCAAAAATGTAGCCTGACGGATTTTCTCAATTCGTCCGTATTTTCCTCCTTTACTTTCTGAAAAGTAGCTCGATCCTCCAGTCATCATAAACTTAATTATATACTAAATAAATAATAATAAATAAATATTTCACAACAATCACACCAATTGTCTAGTCCAAAATTAAGCTACGA
Organism: Pyrausta despicata; assembly: GCA_963921415.1. NCBI lineage: Eukaryota > Metazoa > Arthropoda > Insecta > Lepidoptera > Crambidae > Pyrausta > Pyrausta despicata. Next base: position 12,710,638 of record OY992866.1, on the reverse strand, counting down.
GGCTAGTGTTATGGGTACTAGACAACGGATAAACATACTTTGTTTGTTTGTGTTTTAGCCTACATCATCCCACTGCCGGGCAAATGCCTCCCCCAAACCTGTCCACCGATCCCTGTCTAGGGCCAGAGTTTGCCAATCCAATATTTGGCCAAAAAAATCCTCTAAAAAACATACTTAAATACTTTTTTTTAAACTAATTCGGGTCTAAAAAATTTACCCCGACTCTTGGTTGTGCTTTATGCTGGACAATTTGTGGTGCTGAGGAGTAGCGCAAGAAACTCAGTCATCATCGTTTTTAATTTTCATTCCACAGAGAATCGATTCAAATACCATATTATCTAAAGCTATCGTACCGTCTTACTAATAGGTTGCGAGGATTTATATCGATGGATATATATCATGATTTTAATCATATAAATCGGATTTTTTCGCACCCTGCTTACTAACAGCTCTCCGCAGTCGGCACGCTCGACCGTTGGCTAACAGTACTTTGATTTATTATTCATAACTTCGCATACATACACTGTGCAATTGCAATGGAATATGGAGCAACATGTGTTCTGAGGAATTTCAGATATAATGTTGTACCTACTTAGAGATAAAAATTAACTAAGGGCCGATATTTATAGTTGCTAATAACAGAATGATTTTAATTTATCTATACCAAGCAGCCCACGCTTTTTACTCTACTGTAATATAAATTCTTTGTACTCAGAAATTATTTTCTCTTCTTTAGTTAGCAATAAAAGCGTGTTTGTTTTTAGTTAGTTTTTTAGTTAATAAAGATAATGGAAAAATCTAATCAAATTATTGCATTGTCATCGGTACTTGATACTGTGCAAAGTTTCAAATTAATCCGATATCTGGAAGTTGGTGAAAATTGAGCTCAAAGATTCCGTTGCATACCTACATACAGCCCGAGCTAATAAATGTTAAAAATTGTTTCATGGTCATCTGTTTTGAGCTTATGGTTACTTAAACAATATTTAACGGAATTGGTTCACAAGCAAAGGCGATAAAAATCACTCACTACGCGAATTCAGGCGAGGTCCTCATTTAATGAAGACGTATATCTGCGAAATGAGACGATAACAACGGTCCTGCTGTACCTTGACTTACCTACTTGACTTAATGTCCTATGTCCCCGAGATGGGGCAGAAGGCGTTCACCGTAGCTCCTGCATCAACCTTTTACTAAACATTTATGGGTAGATGTATATCATTTTTTTAATAAATTACCTGTAAATTTAATTTTATTGCCTTTAGATAAATTTGAAACAGTTGTAAAAGGTGTATTAATGTAGAAAGGATATTATAAAATTTATGATTATATAAATGACAATATATATGGAAATGATTGAATGTAAACAATTACAATTATTGTAAATCAAATTTAGAAAGAGGCAATGACAATAGTGACTAAGTTTCTTGCGCCGCTTCTTCTCAACACTGGCCCAAATTGTCCCGAAGCTGTGGTAGGGTACATTTATATGCAGGGACGTGTAAAAGTGCTACTTGTAAGTCTATTTACAAAAATAAATTGATTTTAAAACCAGAACTTTATTTACTTCCAGTTGCGACGGCGGAGAACGGCGGCAAGTACGTGCCCCGCGCCATCCTGCTCGACCTGGAGCCCGGCACCATGGACGCCGTGCGTTCCGGCGTCTACGGCCAGCTCTTCCGCCCGGACAACTTCGTCTTCGGACAGTCCGGCGCCGGCAACAACTGGGCCAAGGGACACTACACCGAGGGCGCTGAACTCGTCGACGCGGTCCTCGACGTAGTCAGAAAAGAATGCGAGAACTGCGACTGCCTCCAGGGATTCCAACTCACGCACTCTCTAGGCGGAGGCACAGGATCCGGAATGGGAACACTACTAATCTCCAAAATCAGAGAGGAATACCCCGACAGAATCATGAACACCTACTCAGTTGTGCCGTCACCGAAAGTATCAGACACCGTCGTCGAGCCGTACAACGCCGTCCTTTCCATCCATCAGCTCGTCGAAAACACAGACGAAACGTACTGCATAGACAACGAAGCTCTTTACGACATCTGCTACAGAACACTCAAAGTCCCAAATCCGAATTACAGTGACCTCAACCATCTAGTCTCACTCACAATGTCCGGCGTCACCACGTGTCTGCGGTTCCCCGGTCAGCTAAATGCGGATCTCCGCAAGCTGGCCGTGAACATGGTCCCCTTCCCGCGTCTCCACTTCTTCATGCCTGGTTTCGCTCCCCTCACATCCCGCGGTAGCCAGTCGTACCGCGCGCTCACCGTGCCCGAGCTCACCCAACAGATGTTCGACGCCAAGAACATGATGGCGGCCTGCGACCCTCGTCACGGCCGGTACCTCACCGTCGCCGCCATCTTCCGTGGCCGCATGTCCATGAAGGAGGTGGACGAGCAGATGCTGTCCATTCAGAACAAGAACAGCAGCTTCTTCGTGGAATGGATCCCGAATAACGTTAAGACGGCCGTGTGCGATATTCCTCCTAAAGGGTTGAAAATGTCGTCTACTTTCATTGGCAACACGACGGCGATCCAGGAGTTGTTCAAGAGGATATCGGAGCAGTTTACGGCCATGTTCAGGCGCAAGGCTTTCTTGCATTGGTACACCGGCGAGGGCATGGACGAGATGGAGTTCAACGAGGCCGAGAGCAACGTGAACGACTTGGTATCAGAGTACCAGCAGTACCAGGAGGCGACGGCCGAGGATGATACGGAATTCGACCAGGAAGATATGGAGGAGTTGGCTCAGGACGAGCAGCACGATTAGACTGACGGTGCCGGTTACACTTTCAGTCTAATCGCGCGTACTGTGTAACGCGCCATCGTCGACGCGTTTCACCGTTGTGGTGTGAAAAATGCTGGTCAGTTTGTCGTAAGGTTATATTTTCGAACCATCTAATTTATATTTTATCGAAATTTTATACAGAGGCTATTTTAATGAAAGAACCAAAGCGTCCTGAATCTTGGAGGGATCTCTCTCACACTGTAATCCGTCAATGTCGGTTGACGTGTCGAACAGAGTGCAAATGATAATAATTTTACAATATTATATTGAATAAATAGTATTATATTCGAAGTCTGTTTTTAAAAGTGAATTTTTATAGATAGCTATGAGTCGGAATTACGTAAGGAACGTACCAATCTGTGCATTTCTTAGCTAAGTTATTGTAACGTCTTGTATGCTTTTATATATTAATTTATAAATAAATGTTTTAAACAAAACGTGTTTTTTTTTTAATTTTATCAGCATTTTACACAGTAAAAATAAAGTTTAAATTTATCTTGGCGATATTTTCTTATTAGCTAATAGTTCATCCTTGTTTAAATAAATAAAACAAATAATTAATATACAAATATTTATTTAATTCTCTCGACGCCTGGCCGCTTTACATAACTGTACACTTAGTACTATTTTAATATTATTAACACTATCGTGAACACAATCTTCCATTAACTAAATTATTAAAGAAATAGCTGTTTTAGAATATCCTTTCGCTTTAAAGTTTTAATTTTTCAGTACATTTAACTGAATGTGCTCAAATGTTCGTAATAAAAACCAAAAAACTATTTTATTAGATACTGAAGCGATAATTTCTCATTAAATAAACTGTTATTGATCTTTGCTCAACAAAAATTTACGAAATAGAAAGATAAATGCATGGCAACAGACAAAACAGTGGTCAGATCAAACCATTTCATAGTACAGACAAGACATATATTATGAGACTGTTAGCTATAATAGATTTTATAATTCTACATTACTTATGTAAATGTATAGCTTAAATTAAATTGGTGGTCAAATATTTACATTGAGTCAAATAAAAAAAACCTGCAGGGCGACTGAGAAGTGTAACTTACCACTTTGAATATTTTGTGTTATATAACATAACATTATGAAAAAAACATGTCCTATATAACAATTATAAAGCCTAATGTGTGGATACAACAAGTGTACATTGCGAGATTCTTTTATTTGTAAAAAATGTAACAATTAAAAGGCACTTTTAAGGCCATAAGTCCGACAAACGAAGCTTTATTTGAAGAATATATCTTGAATTCTATGAGCAAAAAGAGTTATTACGTTTTCATAATCTTTATGGCAGATCCGCACCGAGTCCTTGTGGTGGAGTATGATTCATACCATCCCATAATTGAGGTGAGGCTTTTGCCCAGCTGTGGGACGTATATAGGCTGACGAGAGAGAACTTTTATGCAGAAGGCGGTGCCATTTTGATAATTATAAAGATTTATGACTCGTTTTATCTCAATTGACTCATAAAATTACATACCAAAATAAACAACGTTATATTAAGCTATAAAAAGACTTATTATACAAATACAAGGCATTTTTTACAATAGCCATAAATTATAGTAGTACATTTTAATTTCTAGTTTATGGCATTGACTTGTGTAAACAAGCAATGCTGCTCAATTTATTTCTTATTGGTTTAGGCAACTGTAGGAAAATACAAAGTGAATAACATATTAAAGCTCTATAGCTAATGAGAAACCATACAATTCTGAAGTAAATTTATTTGAACTTATGGTTTCAAATTCTTATAACATTATATTCATAAGCCGTAATAAGTCACATGAAGGAACCGAATAAATAGGCCCAGTACAAAGTTACCCCTAAATCGAATAAGATAAAGTGTAGACTTTTATTTGCAACGAATTCCTATAATATTTATGTTTATGATAAACTTATAAAAATATAAGCGGCTGCGAGATTTTGATCAAATATCAAATACGGAAAACTTATTTTTCAAAGGATTAATCGAAAATCGGAGACTCTTAGAGCTATTTTGTAGAAATTCGTAATTTCATACATTAGAATTGGGATGATGACACCTATCTTAAATATCGTCAAGAACATGGTGTTTAAAAACATAGCCTCTATGAAGTTAATACAACCAATATATTTCCAAAAAGCTGTAGAAACCAATTTTTAAACACACAAAACGCAATGAATATTCGGTCAATTGACTCCGATTTCTGACACATGACCGTGACGTCACGATCATTTATTTCCATACGAAATCTATGGAGGCAGACCGTTTTGACAGATAATAAAAAGTATGTCAACGATTGGTGGTGTCGTCTAGCCAATTGATCTGTCGCGTAAAAAAACATTGTCAATGCAAAGAATAATGCGCCAAACTGGATGGCTTAAACAAGATATATACATATTCCAATAGTCAACAAAAACCGACAACCAGAGAAACTATTATCTTGTCCGGCAAATACCTAAACATATTTTATGGCTACTATACATAGTAAGAAGCTACCATCTTATCCATTATTTATATTACAAATAAAATATATGGCAACACAAAGTTATACGAGCTTAGTTCTCGTTATCACCTTAAGCCTTAAGAGGCATATCACAAAATTTTCACAGCTAAAGTCAAGTTTCCACTCAACGCTACGAAGTAAAATCTTCGTAATTGGATACACGTTAAGTAACCAAACATTGTCATAATCATAATCATTTATTCATTCATAAACATAGGTTAGAGGATGAAGAAGAAGAAAACATTTTTATTCAGTATCACATTTTTACCAAATAGAACAAACACAATTAAAAATCACATATAAAAGATACTGAAAGGAGGGCCACTCAGCTTGTGTCGTAGCATCCCAGGAATGCCACGACGCTGGTCTTCCGTGGCCACCCAGAGAGAAAGATAGCACTACTTTGCACAACAATTGCTTTATTCAAAATATATTTATTTACTTTCCTAACAAAAAAAAAGAATACAAAATTGGCAGTTAACGTACAATTGAAACAATCAGTCATGTCTAGTGAAATGAGAAGCTTAGGTGAAGTGAGTGTATATTTATATTTATCTTTATTTTGCTGTCCTAGAGTATGCCCTTTTGTAAATTTAGTAGAAAACTTTTGTATTTGTATTTGAAAGTAAACAAGTTATGTACCTATGTTTATGAATGAATAAATGATTATGATTATTGAGAGGTTGTGGGTTGTTTAAATGCGAGCTCTATGTTTCAACTTTTCAGGTATATGAAGTATTTACATTTTAACAATAGTATTTAGCATACTAATAATAGTAGGATAATATTTTATAATTAAATAATTAAAATAATGTTTATAATGCAATGAACAGAATACTCCTTTCGGCCCATCGATCTGCTCATTGATAATGTTTTAACGCAATTGATTACCTAACACGTATCTAATTACGACTTCGTAGTGGCCTCCGATTTTTGAATTATCCTTTCAAATTCAAGTTTTCGGCAATAAACTGCTTAGCCATCAAAATTGTGTGATATGCATTTAATTAAACTTGTAAAATTGTGGGTTCACTCAATTGAAAAATCTTATTTGCAAAAAAAGTGTATTAGAATGTAAAACATTTCCTCTTTTATATTAAAACCATTAAATACTGTATTATTAAATTTTTCATTTGTATGTTTTCCTCATACCGTAAAATAGAATAATTATTTTAATTTCTGTAACAAAACAACGTATTTTTTAGTGTTTACCAATAAAACCCACAATTTTACACAATATCTATTTTACAGTATACTTGATTAGTAATTACTATTTCTATAAACTTAGATCTACATTAAAATACTATTTCGGCACATCAATTATTAAGTAACTAATCCAGTAAACGACACAACCTGTTTACCAGTGGAATTATAAACTTAAATGTAAATCTAATATATAAAATTCTCGTGTCACAGTTTTCGTTGCCATACTCCTCCGAAACGGCTTGACCGATTCTCATGAAATTTTGTGAGCATATTGAGTAGGTCTGAGAATAGGCTAACATCTATTTTTCATACCTCTAAGTGATAAAAAAAAATTAAATGGCAAAACAACGGTTGCCGGGTCAGCTAGTAGTTTATAATAATATCTATTATTTAGTTTATATTTTTCTCATAAAAGTGTAGAAACACATAAAGAATACTTCATATTTTCAAGGCAAATTCATATTTTCAGTAACAAAATCAATTTAAAACACTATATTCAATTTGTTCATAAATGTTATACGAAATACTAACGAAATTATTGTATGAATAATTCGATATCTAAACTTATATAGATAAAACGCTATAAATAGCAAGCGACTAAATTATCATAATGTATAGCTTATGGTCATATTAACAAACAAAACTACGGGTTTCAAAAATGTTACATCATTACACTTTCTTCTCTGAAATCTAAAGGTGCTCCCTCAAAAGGTTAAAGGGAAGCGCTTCCTACCGACCGGGTGTTATGGTCGGAGACCAAGGTTCGATAGACATCTTGATTTGACTATCTATATAACTCTGGATCTTAATCTTATATGCCGCGGTTCATGTGCCATTCTAGCCTATGGAGCCGTATCAGCGCTCGCTGTCGTGCTTGCCACTGTTAGGCATGCGCTTGTGACGGCGAACGGTAGAGGTCGCCACACCAGCATTCGCGTGTATTGTAACAATGCAGATTCGAGCATTACAAACGTGAGGGAGGACACGCAGCATGCCACCTCATCAGCCTATATACCTACCTCCTAGCCAAACTTCATCACGCGGGGGTGGTGCACCGCGATGGAGGGGTGTTTGCAAAGTAAGTGGCCAACCTTACTGTCAGATGTTATTGACCCACCCAAGTGCCTCTGACTAGGCTTAACGACTAATATCTATCCCTATTAACCGGGACCAACAGCTCAACGTGCCTTCCGAAGCACGGAGATGCTTGTAAAAAGACGTCACTTAAATGGTCAGAATGGTCACCCATCCCAAACGTGACCGCTCCTGTGGTTGCTTAACTTATGGTATCACTACCAAAGCGCTGAGACCACTGCGCCAGGAGCATATTTTGTAATATTACAAAATTAGTGTTTACATCAGTGAAGGAGTTGTAATATCTTTGATTTGATTTGTACTAAATGTGACATAACATGCGAACGCCCATCGGTCAGGGATGTAGAATTTGAAATTACTTGTGTTAGGTATATTTTTTACTTTTTTGTTTCGTTTTGACCCCATTATATTTTTTGTTGTTGTTGCTGTTGATCTTGTATCTGATTATACTTTTCATTACGTTTTGTGTATGTGATGTCCTAAATCAATAAACGCTTTTCATTATTTTTTTCTTTAGTACTCGAAAGATGAATCTATACTGTTACTTTACACGCGAATGCTTCCGGTTAGGGAGCACCTTTAGGACGAATGGTCGAAACGGAGTCTTGATGTCTTTAGAGTATATTTGATTCTTATTCAGACTTTTGAACTCATGTTTTGAATCGGTGGTTGTAACTACCATATTTTTTAACCACCGACGAAAAAGAGAAGTGATAAAAGTTTACCACTGTCCTGTGGGGTGAGCACGAACTTCATCGTAACGTATTCGTAAAGTCCAAATGTCAGAAACTGTCAGTTTCTCCATATAAATTGACAAGTTAACGATAGGTAAACTCGGCGACTATTAATATTTTAATTGGCGACAACATAATAATCTTTAATTTAAATATAATTTAATATTTCATTAAATAATAAAATTATACTAATGTAATTTAATTGACATTAATATATCGTAATTTAATTTGTATTGTTAATTTCCTAACTGAATTTTTGCACGTCTGCGAGCAGATTGAACACATGCGCTAATAACTTTAAAATGTAATCTTTACTAACTGTTTTCTTAGCAAATAAACGTTTGAGTTTGACTACGTTCCGATAGTCGGTTGTGCTCACCCCTCTGGTCGACCGCAGTTGCGTAGCGCACGTCACTCAATAAGTATCATGCACTCACCACGAGGCCTACAGCGCGACCTCGTTGCCGTCGGTGAGGCGCACGTCGGGGTCGGCGGCGGCCAGCTTGAGCAGCGTCTTCCGGACGCGCAGCGCCGGCAGCCGCGCCGCCGCGCTGCCCGCCCAGCACTCGCGCATCAGCTGCGCCAGCCCCGACATCGTCTGGGACAAGAGATTAACATTTGCGAGTCATTTGGGATGTGGGTGAACGAAACGCAAGGCTTGCGAAAGAGATTTTATGAAACGAATGACAGTAAAGAAATTAAATAAATATACAACAACATCACATACATTGATCTGACTCCGTGGTAAAAGTAGCTTAAGCAATTGTGTTACAGATATCAGAATCAACATTACACATAAACTTAAATAAACACATATAACACCCAGGCGAGTACAAACAGACATGTTCATGCACACATGTTTGTACAGTGCGGGGATCGAACCCGCGACCTCTTGATTGATAGTCAACTTGTTGACCATTACACCAAAGTAGTCGTCAAGGAGAAAGTTAGTTGTGGATTTGAATAACAAAGGACTAAGGTTTCCTGTGTGGGTATGAGATGGGTAGTTATGAGGTAACTATGAGAAGGCGAGTTGTATGTGTAAAATAAAAAAATAAGGTGTTAGTTTGGTATTAGTGATGGTCCACGCACACGATCTTGCGCATGTCGTCGAAGCTGGGGTCGTCGGGCGCCAGCTCCCAATGGAATGACGCCACAACGCGACTTAGGCTAGAAGGCAGGCTAGGCTAGCTAGTGAACTCACCGGGTGGGCGTGCGCGGGGGGTAGGGGGCGGGCCTGGTCCACGCACACGATCTTGCGCATGTCGTCGAAGCTGGGGTCGTCGGGCGCCAGCTCCCAGTGGAATGACGCCACAACGCGACTTAGGCTAGAAGGCAGGCTAGGCTAGCTAGTGAACTCACCGGGTGGGCGTGCGCGGGGGGTAGGGGGCGGGCCTGGTCCACGCACACGATCTTGCGCATGTCGTCGAAGCTGGGGTCGTCGGGCGCCAGCTCCCAGTGGAATGACGCCACAACGCGACTTAGGCTAGAAGGCAGGCTAGGCTAGCTAGTGAACTCACCGGGTGGGCGTGCGCGGGGGGTAGGGGGCGGGCCTGGTCCACGCACACGATCTTGCGCATGTCGTCGAAGCTGGGGTCGTCGGGCGCCAGCTCCCAGTGGAATGACGCCACAACGCGACTTAGGCTAGAAGGCAGGCTAGGCTAGCTAGTGCACTCACCGGGCGGGCGTGCGCGGGGGGTAGGGGGCGGGCCTGGTCCACGCACACGATCTTGCGCATGTCGTCGAAGCTGGGGTCGTCGGGCGCCAGCTCCCAGTGGAATGACGCCACAACGCGACTTAGGCTAGAAGGCAGGCTAGGCTAGCTAGTGCACTCACCGGGTGGGCGTGCGCGGGGGGTAGGGGGCGGGCCTGGTCCACGCACACGATCTTGCGCATGTCGTCGAAGCTGGGGTCGTCGGGCGCCAGCTCCCAGTGGAATGACGCCACAACGCGACTTAGGCTAGAAGGCAGGCTAGGCTAGCTAGTGCACTCACCGGGTGGGCGTGCGCGGGGGGTAGGGGGCGGGCCTGGTCCACGCACACGATCTTGCGCATGTCGTCGAAGCTGGGGTCGTCGGGCGCCAGCTCCCAGTGGAATGACGCCACAACGCGACTTAGGCTAGAAGGCAGGCTAGGCTAGCTAGTGCACTCACCGGGTGGGCGTGCGCGGGGGGTAGGGGGCGGGCCTGGTCCACGCACACGATCTTGCGCATGTCGTCGAAGCTGGGGTCGTCGGGCGCCAGCTCCCAGTGGAATGACGCCACAACGCGACTTAGGCTAGAAGGCAGGCTAGGCTAGCTAGTGCACTCACCGGGTGGGCGTGCGCGGGGGGTAGGGGGCGGGCCTGGTCCACGCACACGATCTTGCGCATGTCGTCGAAGCTGGGGTCGTCGGGCGCCAGCTCCCAGTAGGGCGGGCGGTGCTCGTGCGCGGGCCGCACGCGCCGGCACACCTCCCACAGCACGAGCCCGAACGCGTATATGTCGCACTTGAGGTACGACTCGAAGCATTCCAGGTTTATGCTGGGAAATAAAAATAAATCAATCAAATAAAGCAAAAAAATATATATATTCGCTTGAAATTCCCACTGACGCATGCGGCGTTACCTCGCTCTGAGGCGTTCCATTCAATGTGCAAGCGAGAGCACGGTACGAGCGAAAAAGAGGCAACGTGACAAAGACGTTGTCACGTTCAACTATCGTTTAACGACGTCAGTGCTGGAGCCCAAATACATCCAACTGTAACCACTTGAAAAAACTAGAGCTGGAAGACGCAGGACTTACAATACAACTCACAACGTGTCACAGAGAACGCACCTGGAAACACAACATTGACATCAACAATACACTCGACGCGTTTCGGTCTTTTTTTAATTTTAGTCATGGATTTCTGCAAAGTTAATAAAATTATGACATTCACTTTAACGTGAATATTCCGTAGAGAAGTTTGAGGGAGACCTTTGCCCAGCTATGGTTGGATATCGATTAAAAAAAGACGAATCAAAGCGTTTCCATAAGTACTAATCTGTGCATCTGTGCAACAAAACCGCAATCCTCTTGAGTGTAGACTTGCTACAAACAACTGTTAAGGCGTTGTGCGCCGGAACATACAGGGATTTGTCTTCATTTTAGTTACTTTCTTAACTGACTTCCTAGTAGCGAGCTACATTTAGCGCGCTCCTGCAACTTTCTTTTGGAAGGCACTACGTTGCAATGCTTGCAATATACCTCCTTTCAAGCATTTCAGTTGCAAAAAGTGTCTTAAGCCTGCTGTGTGACCATGAACGCACGGACATCACAGCACATCAGGTTAACCCACTTCGACCTTGACACTGCTCCTATTCCCTGCGCAATATAAACTATTTTCGTAGTTGACAAGCGTAGCCCTGACGTCTTGGACGAACACTACTGGACACGCAATGACAGGCAAGCAAGCATAGTACCCCTCTAACGCGTAGTCTGATTCTAATTTTAAATCAGACTCGGCTGACTTGGCCGTGTGATGTTTGTCAGTGTGGTGACACATCCATGACAAATCCGAGCTCAAACCTGAGCAAATAAAATCCATACTATATAATAATATAAATGCGAAAGTAACTCTGTCTGTCTGTGTGTCTATGTCATGCCTAAACTACTGAACCAATATGCATAAAATTTGGTATGAATATATTTTGATACCCAACATCGGTTACCTTTTACCTCGGGAAAATGACGCATTCCCATGGACAAATTCATGCGCGCCGATCGTTTTTACGCCTAACCTATTGAACAGATTTAAATGAAATTTGGTAAGGATAGTTTGAGTCTTAAGAAAGGACATGAGTTTCTTTTGACCGCAGGAAAACAACGCATTTCCATGGGAAAAAATATTTAACGGGGAATCTGATCCCTTTCACCCCTAAATTACCAAAGATTTGAATTATATTTGGATAAAATTGGTCTAATGGGAAAACAACGCATTCCAAAAAAAACTACCTAACGCGGACAAAGTCGCAGGTATTTATTTTTATTGAAAACTTTTTTGCACAAGAAATGAACAAAGGGTGAATTTAATGCCAAAAGCATTTTCTGCCAGTCAACCTTAAGGTCATGCACTTGAATACTATTGAACTTGCATGTGTTGAACTAGATCAATATATTGTCATAAGCGTATATAGCCCGCCAGACGCTAATTACCAACTTTTTGAAGACACTATGGATAAAGTCTTATCAAAAGCATCAAAATCAAAAAAGAATTTAGTAGTATGCGGTGATTTTAATATAGACATATTATAAAAAACACAAATTTCTATGAGATTTCTTAATCTCTTTGAATCGTATAACCTAAATAATGTTTTTGAAGAACCTACCAGAGTGACTCCAACAACGGCTACTTGCATAGATAATATTTTTTGTGATGTCAAAATAACAAATAAATCTATTTTACAATGTCTAAGCTCCGACCATAGAGGACAAAAGGTCACATTTCCGTCTGGTCCGGCCTTGAGCGTAGTAGATATAGTTTATAGACCAGTCACTGCAAACAGGATAAATAGATTTAAGGATAGGATTTTTGATGGTGTGAAAACATCAATTCCAAACAGTAGTAGTAACGTAGACAACTTATACGAAGATCTTTTTAACTTAATTAAAAGCGAATTCGCATCAATTTTCACAAAAAAAAAGGTTAAGTCTAATCGGTTTACAAGTAAGTTTAATGAATGGGCTACACCAGGTATTTATAAAAGCAGGAATAAGTTATATGATCTGTATAGTATTAGAGAACATTCTCAGGACCCACATATTATAGAATATGTTAAAAAATATTCAAAAATCTTTAAAAAAGTTTGTGCCCAAGCAAAGACGAATCATCTTCGTAGGATAGTTTCAGGTTCAAAAAATAAAGCCAAAGCTACCTGGAATATCATAAACAAAGAAACCGGTAAAGATAAAACAAAAGATCGTTCATATTCATTAAAAGACGGAGGTAAACTAGTTAAATCTGATGCAGAAGTAGCTAATATTTTTGAAAAGTTCTTTGCTAATATAGCACCATCTACTACTAAAGAACTTAACTCTTCTGCAGAACTGTCTGAATCCATTCTCAAATCCAATATTGATGAGTGTGATTCACCACTATACTTTAGATACGTAAGCACCGATGTAATTATGAACGCATTCAATGAAATAAATATGAAAAAAACCGAGGATCTTTGGGGAATATCCGTACGTACCATTAAAACTGTTATTGAATTCATAGCACCTCTTTTAGCGATCATTTTTAACAAATGTATTGATGAAGGAAAATTCCCAAATTTAATGAAATTTAGTAAAATAGTACCGTTATTTAAATCTGGTGACAAAAATAACCCCTCAAATTTTCGACCAATATCTATCTTACCGGTTCTAAGTAAAATTTTTGAAAAGATTATATTAAATCAGCTACTATTTCACTTCACATCAAACAATTTATTGCATAATAAACAATTTGGTTTTACAAAGGGTCGCAGTACTGCTGATGCTGGAGTCGCTCTGTTGAAACATATATTTGATGCCTATGATAGTAAGCATGATGCTGTGGGAATTTTTTGTGACCTCTCTAAAGCGTTTGATTGTGTTGACCATGGGACCCTGTTGAGAAAACTACGCCATTATGGTGTATCAACTGATGCATGTAACTTATTTAATTCATATCTCACTGAGAGAACACAACAGGTTTCTATCAATGGAGCAGAGTCTCCTGGAGCACCTCTCACTATGGGTGTGCCCCAGGGTTCGATATTGGGACCGTTACTGTTTCTGATATATATTAATGACCTTCCATACTTTGTCAACGGTGCTTGTGAGATAGTGTTATTTGCTGATGATACTTCACTACTTTTTAAAACTCCAAGGGGTAAAGAATCGTTTGACGATGTAAATGGTACTCTCTCGCGAGTACTTCATTGGTTCACCGTTAACAATTTATTGCTTAACGCGACCAAAACTAAATGCATTAAGTTTACAATGCCCAATGTCCGACAAGTTCCAACAAAGGTTGTTGTTAAGGATGAACAACTAGTTACTTCAAATACTGCAAGTTTTTTGGGAATTACTTTAGATGATAAGCTCCAGTGGGGTCCTCATATCATGACCTTATCAAAGAGACTAAGCTCCGCTGCATACGCTGTAAGAAAGATAAGGTTTCTGACTGATGTTGAAACGGCAAGACTAGTTTATTTTAGTTATTTTCACAGTATCATGTCATACGGCATCTTACTATGGGGCTCAGCTGCAGATATAGAGACAATTTTCGTATTGCAGAAACGAGCCGTGCGGGCTATTTATAAACTTAAATCAAATGAAACACTTAGAGAATTGTTTAAAGAAGTTAAAATACTTACAGTTTACTCGCAATAAATTTACGAAAACCTAATTTACGTTCGAAAAAACTTACACTTATTTCCTAAAAATAGCGATTTGCATAACTTCAACACAAGACAAAAAAATAGGCTTGCCGTTCCACATTTTAGGCTTCATAAGGTTGGTCATTCATTTATGGGTAGATGTGTATCATTTTTTAATAAATTACCTGAAAATTTAATTTCATTGCCTTTAGAAAAATTTAAAACAGTTGTTAAAGATGTATTAATGTCGAAAGGATATTATAAAATTGATGATTATATAAATGACAAAGATATATGGAAATGTTTAAATGCAAACAATTACAATTATTGTAAATCAATTTTGAAAAGAGGCAATGACAATAGTGACTGAGTTTCTTGCGCCGCTTCTTCTCAGCACTGGCCCAAATTGTCCCGAAGCGGTGGTAGGGTTAATTTATATGTTGGGACGTGTAAAAGTGCTAGTTCTTAGCCTACTTACAGAAATAAATTAATTTTATTGAATTTTTAAAGAAGGCAATGGTAATAACGCAAAAATAAATAAACATATTGTATCAATAAATAAAAGTAAATATTAAAAAAAAAGTAAAAGGTTAAAGCTAGTACAGAATAAAACAGTACTATTTTCAATTTGAAAAGACATAAAAACTCTTTAAAAAAATATTTTCCGGCTCCTGTCCCCTTCCTCCCTGATGGTGTTGTCTTTTCAAATTAAAAATAGCGTTGTGAACGCCAAAAAGACTCAATAAATAAAACAGTACTAACCTCTGATCTAGGACTTCAGGGCTCATGTATCTCTTAGTTCCTTGCCTCGGCGGTGGATGTTGGCGCGTGGCCACGTGTTTCCTCGTCACCGCCAGTCCCAGGTCCGCTATGCAACACTCTCCGTTCACTTTCACGAGGATGTTCTTGGATTTAATGTCTCGGTGGGCTATGGCTGGTTTACCCTGGAAGAGTTATGGTGATGTCAGACATATGTAACAACTTTTAGACCCCTAAAGTGTGGAGCACAGCTATAATAATAATAAGTTTATTTCAGATAAAAATCATCCATAGAATGTTAGTAAATGCGTCAGTACAATGACTGCCTCGTTGGTGTAGTGGCAAAGTTTCTGCTTTACATCCGAGAGGTCCTGCGTTCGAATCCCAGGTCGAGCCAAAATTGTTTCTGAGATTTTTTGTTATGAATTTTTCTGCAACAGCTGGGAGTCGGAAAGTTGGCGGTGTTACACCCCCGTGCCTGAGGGTGGAAGTGGTACCTGTGTGCCGTGTATCTCGGTGTGAAGGTGCAGCAGCCCGCTGGCGGCCGACAGGCACAGCGCCATCATCTGTCTCCTCGTGAGCGTGCAGCGCGCCAGGTGCTCGTACAGAGCCGAGAGGGTGGAAGTGGTACCTGTGTGCCGTGTATCTCGGTGTGAAGGTGCAGCAGCCCGCTGGCGGCCGACAGGCACAGCGCCATCATCTGTCTCCTCGTGAGCGTGCAGCGCGCCAGGTGCTCGTACAGAGCCGAGAGGGTGGAAGTGGTACCTGTGTGCCGTGTATCTCGGTGTGAAGGTGCAGCAGCCCGCTGGCGGCCGACAGGCACAGCGCCATCATCTGTCTCCTCGTGAGCGTGCAGCGCGCCAGGTGCTCGTACAGAGCCGAGAGGGTGGAAGTGGTACCTGTGTGCCGTGTATCTCGGTGTGAAGGTGCAGCAGCCCGCTGGCGGCCGACAGGCACAGCGCCATCATCTGTCTCCTCGTGAGCGTGCAGCGCGCCAGGTGCTCGTACAGAGCCGAGAGGGTGGAAGTGGTACCTGTGTGCCGTGTATCTCGGTGTGAAGGTGCAGCAGCCCGCTGGCGGCCGACAGGCACAGCGCCATCATCTGTCTCCTCGTGAGCGTGCAGCGCGCCAGGTGCTCGTACAGAGCCGAGAGGGTGGAAGTGGTACCTGTGTGCCGTGTATCTCGGTGTGAAGGTGCAGCAGCCCGCTGGCGGCCGACAGGCACAGCGCCATCATCTGTCTCCTCGTGAGCGTGCAGCGCGCCAGGTGCTCGTACAGAGCCGAGAGGGTGGAAGTGGTACCTGTGTGCCGTGTATCTCGGTGTGAAGGTGCAGCAGCCCGCTGGCGGCCGACAGGCACAGCGCCATCATCTGTCTCCTCGTGAGCGTGCAGCGCGCCAGGTGCTCGTACAGCGAGCCGAGAGGGTGGAAGTGGTACCTGTGTGCCGTGTATCTCGGTGTGAAGGTGCAGCAGCCCGCTGGCGGCCGACAGGCACAGCGCCATCATCTGTCTCCTCGTGAGCGTGCAGCGCGCCAGGTGCTCGTACAGCGAGCCGAGAGGGTGGAAGTGGGTGATGAGCCAGAGCTGCGGACAAGATGGGTGAGGGTGAGGTGAGGGTTCAAATTTTTTTTTAAGGAAACATACAGTTTCTGCATTACTTTGTGTCGGCGCGTCACTAGTGCGCGCGGCCATCACCACTACCATAGACCTGAGGGACCTGCGGCGCGGGGCGAGTCGCCGGCGACTGCGCCAGTGGCCGTCCCAAGCCCAACTAACAACTTGGGGTAAAACGTTATTTTTTGATAACCGTGACCGTCGTTACGGTTCCATAAAAATAACTTCGAAAAATCACCGTGACTTCGTCACCTAGGTTATTTTAGTCACTATGGCGATTTTATCACGCTAGTCACGACGTTGGTTGGAGCGGACCGGTCTTAGGCAACACTCGGAACTAATCGTAAGCTCGTAATTTTTCGGCCGCGCTCGGGACAGTTCGTTCCTACGCTTCTGTTGTGATGTGCGTGACTAAAACAGCAACAAATATTGGATTGTGTAGTGCCTATGGGCTGAGTCTCTCTCTAGGAGGGACAATTTAGCACTGTTACGGCGACCGCAAAGAGCCATTGCACAACGAATAGCAAGATGCTACAGGAACGTTAGCTACACCACGGCCTGTGCACTCGCAGAAACCCCTCCGTGGGACTTGGAAGCGGATGTGTTGGATGCCGTTTATTCCTGGAGGGCAAACATGAGGGCGCGAGATGAAAATCCCGCCCCAAGGGAATTAAGTGCGGTTCGGCAAGAGGCGCGCGATATTCTCCTTCGCCGCTGGCGGAGGAACATCGCTGACGCACCCGCTGGTCGCCGCACTCTCGATGCACTCGAGCCAGTACTGGAGGACTGGCTCGAAAGACCCCACGGCTTTCTAACATATCGGTTGGCACAGGTCATGACTGGGCACGGTTGTTTCGGGGCGGACCTGCATCGAATCGGACGAGAGGAGTGTCCGTGTTGTCATGCGTGCGGTGCGGAGGAGGACACGGCACACCACACACTGGCCGTGTGCCAGGCATGGGCCGTGCAACGCAACGCACTAATCGCCGTGGTAGGCCAGGCACTGACGCTTCCCAGCGTGGTTCAATCCATGCTGGGGAGCGAAGAGGCTTGGGAGGCGGTAGCTTCCTTCTGCGAGGACGCGATGTCGCGGAAGGAAGCTGCGGAGCGCGAGCGGCAGCATGATCCCCTCGCTCCAGCGCTCCGCAGACGAAGATCAGGGCGGAGGAGGCGAGCGTTCGATCGAACCCTGCCGCCCTTACAAGGTGTTGGAATGCAGTTCCCGGGTGTGGGGGCACCCTGATCTGCCTTACACGGCCTAACTAGGCCACTGGCGAGCGGAAGCGCCTGAGTACCCAAGCACGCTTCCGCAACCCCCCTGCCAACGGGGGGGCAAGAAGAGCCTTCAAAGGCTTCGCTGGGCGGTTCGCGGAGCAAGGATCACTGATGCCCGTGGCTGCCCGTCAAGGCGATGACGGGGTACCGCGGGGTTTAGTGGGTAAGCCCTGGGTTCACATTCCCAGGAGTGTCTCATAGGACACCGGGAGCCCCACACACGGCCTTGTTCAACCACTAGGACAGGGTTAAGGTGCGTAACGCATTCCCCGCGAAAAAAAAAAAAAGAAAAAAAAAAAGGGCAGTAATAAACGAGCCATCGCACCAAATGCATGTCGTTTGATTCCGTAGATAGAATACCTACCTGCCTACCTACCGTATACACCACATAATGCTACAAAAAAACAATTCAATGTAAAGTTAGTTTTTTATCACACTATGTACGATGTACGTACATGGTTGAAGAAATTTAGTATTTTGATCATTATGCACAATTTAGAAATTGCACTTTGATCGCGCCCCGGCCCCGCACTGTTAGCGAGCCTGCGTGTAGTGTACCTTGTGGTGGTGCGGCTCGTCCCAGCTGAGCTGCTTGACGCGCGCGGGGATGGTGTGCCGCTTGATGGCGCTGTTCACCGGCACTTCATAATAGACCTCTTCGTGAATTATGAGCTCCGAGTACTTTTGCTCGCAGTTCGTTTTAGTGCGTCGAATCTTTCGAATTCACCACTTTGCGAATCTTGCTAGTACATTTCGGACAGTGACTTTACATGGATGTTGCAGTATGCATTGTAACCATGAATTAGAGCTCGAATAGAAGCCATACGGTTAACTTGGCTGTTTAATTTATTTACAACATTTTAAATATCCCTCGGGCACTCATACTTGACATTTGACGTGACATTAGTAGCTGACCGTTACACACTATACGTGCGGTACCTGCGTGCAGCTCCCGCGGCTGGTCATGTCGCTGCCCACGTAGGCGAGGATGTGCTCGTGGCGCAGCAGCACGGTGCTGTACATCTCGGTCTCGCGGCGCCACGACGCCTCGTCGCGGCTGAAGAATATCTTCACGGCGACGCTGTCCGCGTACCACGAGCCGCGCCACACTTCGCCGTACCGACCCTGAGGGGGAATATTGCGAGATTAGAAAAGAAACATCATCATCAGCCTACATACGTCCCACTGCTGGGCACAGGCCTCACCTCAACTATGAATCTTCTCTGCTCGGACCTGAGGTTGGTTGACTGGTAGAACATGCCTCCGGCACTGAGTCCACTTTTGTACACAAGTTTGTGCAGAAGATTTTAAATAAATAATAAATAAAAACACCGGCATAGTACAAGTCAGTACTACAGCACACGAAGGGTTCGTACCATAACATCTTTCTAAAATATAAACACGAATCGCAAAATGTGTTGGTAAGCGCATAACTCAAGAACGCTTATACCAATAGGGAACATGCATAAAATTTTAAATGGCCTAAAATATTTTTTTCTCGAATACTTATTATCGTAATATTATTATGAAAAGATTTTTTTTTATTTACTTATTATTTAAACCCCTAAAATAATTTTCAAAAAGTGCAAAATAAGGGAGCGAAATTCAAACTTCCAAAACGCGCCACCATCGGTCGAACGAAATGTGACGTCATCTGACACTACATTGTATTGTAAAAATTACGAAATAACTGAAAAGTCCATAGTAAACACTAAGGTAAACACCCACTGGACGTGTCATGTGACGTCACGCAAAGCGCGCGCAAAATGGCAGCGTTTGAACTGCTTAAATTTTTTAAAAGTTTTAAATTTCATTTTTAAAAATATCTAGAGTATTTTGAAACCTATTAATATTTTTTATCTATGTTATAAAATAGTAAACTATTAATTTAAGACAAAAAAGAAAATCATGAATATTCCCTATTGGGCCAATTTTTATGATATTCCTTAAAGTACGGGAATGGTTCTTACAAGAAATTACAAAAAAAAAAAAAAAAAGAAACATCGGGCAACTCAGAACCTGCTAGACTTCGCATCATTCCGTGTCCCAGTACCTACATGCGCAAGATCGTGGGAGAGCGCCGCGAGCGGCAATTACGTAGATAAATAACATGATACTTTATTTATTTATCACTTATCAAGTACAACATTTAAATAAATAATAACAATAAATTGTTTCAACGGACACACCCATTACCTAGCTCCAAACTAAGCGTTAGCTCGTGTTATGGTGGCTAGAATAACGGATAGAAATACTTAAATACATTTATAAACACTCATGACTCAGGTACAAATGCTCGTGCTCGTCACACAAACATTTGCTCCTAGCAGGATTCGAACCCGCGACAGCCGGTTTTGTAGTCTGGACCTCAGACCACTAGACCAAAGCTGTTATCCTATTTATATTCCTAATTAAGTTCACCTTGAAACATATCTCAATATGAGTAGAATTATAGGTAGACTGGATGCCAACGACTTCAAATTCACTCTGTACGCACGGGAGCGGGGAAAAAGTAATATTGACTATGGTTAAAATAGTTGATGGAATCAGGCGTTACTTTGCGGAAATCCATGACTATTGCTAAAATTGTTTTGCTTTAAATTTCCACTAAACGACGCCAGCGCAGAAACCCAAATACATCCAACTGTGACCACTCTAGAGCTGGAAGTCGCAGGACTTACAATACAACTCACAACGCGACACAGAGAATGCGCCTGGAAACACAACACTGACACGAACAAAACACTCGACGCGTTTCGCCACTACACGTGGCATCCTCAGGAGATATTGAAAAGAGACACTTTTTACGGATTATTTCGCGATTTATTTACATTAAATAGTCCGAAACGTCAGGTTAAAACAAAATGTTAATAAATCGCGAAATAATACGTAAAAAGTGTCTCAATTCAATGTCTACTTTTTCGCGTAAAACGAAGAAACAAATATCCTCTGGAGATGTTGTCGCTTCGACAGACTACGAGTGTAGTCTGTCCAAGCGATGCAAAATAAATCGCTGTTTCAGCTTTATGGTTAAAATGTTTACGAACGCAATGGAGATATAAGGCAGGGCTACACTAGGGGACAAATGACCTGCGACTCGTGTCGCCAGCGAAGTCGGGTGAGGTAGCACGACGTTACCGGACATAGCTCGACATGTCTGGCAACATCGCGCGCTATTTCAGTTGTAAGTACTTTTTAACCCACCATCTTCTCGTCTTTTTTCTTTTTCTTCTTTGACTTATAATTATGTAGGCCACAGCCAACAGCACTACCTCGGTATGTGTCATGTGGGGTGAGCACGAACTCTGTCGTAACGTATTCGTTCGTATAGTCCAAATGTCAGAAACTGACAGTTTCTACATACAAATTGACAGTTTAACTATAGGTAAGCGCTCCGATTATGTTACGATAGTTGTTCGTGCTCACCCCTAAGATATCGACTGCCTTGTAAAACAAAACTTCGTGATGTCGCCAGATATGTCAGGCGAAGTTTCGCGAAGTCGCACGACTTCGCCTGACGTCGCTACGGACATAAGTCGCGCGATGTCGCCGGATATGTCAGGCGAAATCAGCCGGCTTCGCTTGACATGTCGCCGATACATGTCGTGGGACATTTGTCCCCTAGTGTATCCTTAACTTTACACTGACCTTCCCGACGCACTCTATGAGCGTGACTTGCTTGGCGAGCGTCCGCTGCACCATGAGCGGCAGGCCGGAGCCCGAGCCGCTCGTGACGGAGCACTCCAGGTACTCGCGCAGCGTGGAGTCCCCGGCCGCCCCCGCTCGTAGATATAGACTGACCTTCCCGACGCACTCTATGAGCGTGACTTGCTTGGCGAGCGTCCGCTGCACCATGAGCGGCAGGCCGGAGCCCGAGCCGCTCGTGACGGAGCACTCCAGGTACTCGCGCAGCGTGGAGTCCCCGGCCGCCCCCGCTCGTAGATATAGACTGACCTTCCCGACGCACTCTATGAGCGTGACTTGCTTGGCGAGCGTCCGCTGCACCATGAGCGGCAGGCCGGAGCCCGAGCCGCTCGTGACGGAGCACTCCAGGTACTCGCGCAGCGTGGAGTCCCCGGCCGCCCCCGCTCGTAGATATAGACTGACCTTCCCGACGCACTCTATGAGCGTGACTTGCTTGGCGAGCGTCCGCTGCACCATGAGCGGCAGGCCGGAGCCCGAGCCGCTCGTGACGGAGCACTCCAGGTACTCGCGCAGCGTGGAGTCCCCGGCCGCCCCCGCTCGTAGATATAGACTGACCTTCCCGACGCACTCTATGAGCGTGACTTGCTTGGCGAGCGTCCGCTGCACCATGAGCGGCAGGCCGGAGCCCGAGCCGCTCGTGACGGAGCACTCCAGGTACTCGCGCAGCGTGGAGTCCCCGGCCGCCCCCGCTCGTAGATATAGACTGACCTTCCCGACGCACTCTATGAGCGTGACTTGCTTGGCGAGCGTCCGCTGCACCATGAGCGGCAGGCCGGAGCCCGAGCCGCTCGTGACGGAGCACTCCAGGTACTCGCGCAGCGTGGAGTCCCCGGCCGCCCCCGCTCGTAGATATAGACTGACCTTCCCGACGCACTCTATGAGCGTGACTTGCTTGGCGAGCGTCCGCTGCACCATGAGCGGCAGGCCGGAGCCCGAGCCGCTCGTGACGGAGCACTCCAGGTACTCGCGCAGCGTGGAGTCCCCGGCCGCCCCCGCTCGTAGATATAGACTGACCTTCCCGACGCACTCTATGAGCGTGACTTGCTTGGCGAGCGTCCGCTGCACCATGAGCGGCAGGCCGGAGCCCGAGCCGCTCGTGACGGAGCACTCCAGGTACTCGCGCAGCGTGGAGTCCCCGGCCGCCCCCGCTCGTAGATATAGACTGACCTTCCCGACGCACTCTATGAGCGTGACTTGCTTGGCGAGCGTCCGCTGCACCATGAGCGGCAGGCCGGAGCCCGAGCCGCTCGTGACGGAGCACTCCAGGTACTCGCGCAGCGTGGAGTCCCCGGCCGCCCCCGCTCGTAGATATAGACTGACCTTCCCGACGCACTCTATGAGCGTGACTTGCTTGGCGAGCGTCCGCTGCACCATGAGCGGCAGGCCGGAGCCCGAGCCGCTCGTGACGGAGCACTCCAGGTACTCGCGCAGCGTGGAGTCCCCGGCCGCCCCCGCTCGTAGATATAGACTGACCTTCCCGACGCACTCTATGAGCGTGACTTGCTTGGCGAGCGTCCGCTGCACCATGAGCGGCAGGCCGGAGCCCGAGCCGCTCGTGACGGAGCACTCCAGGTACTCGCGCAGCGTGGAGTCCCCGGCCGCCCCCGCTCGTAGATATAGACTGACCTTCCCGACGCACTCTATGAGCGTGACTTGCTTGGCGAGCGTCCGCTGCACCATGAGCGGCAGGCCGGAGCCCGAGCCGCTCGTGACGGAGCACTCCAGGTACTCGCGCAGCGTGGAGTCCCCGGCCGCCCCCGCTCGTAGATATAGACTGACCTTCCCGACGCACTCTATGAGCGTGACTTGCTTGGCGAGCGTCCGCTGCACCATGAGCGGCAGGCCGGAGCCCGAGCCGCTCGTGACGGAGCACTCCAGGTACTCGCGCAGCGTGGAGTCCCCGGCCGCCCCCGCTCGTAGATATAGACTGACCTTCCCGACGCACTCTATGAGCGTGACTTGCTTGGCGAGCGTCCGCTGCACCATGAGCGGCAGGCCGGAGCCCGAGCCGCTCGTGACGGAGCACTCCAGGTACTCGCGCAGCGTGGAGTCCCCGGCCGCCCCCGCTCGTAGATATAGACTGACCTTCCCGACGCACTCTATGAGCGTGACTTGCTTGGCGAGCGTCCGCTGCACCATGAGCGGCAGGCCGGAGCCCGAGCCGCTCGTGACGGAGCACTCCAGGTACTCGCGCAGCGTGGAGTCCCCGGCCGCCCCCGCTCGTAGATATAGACTGACCTTCCCGACGCACTCTATGAGCGTGACTTGCTTGGCGAGCGTCCGCTGCACCATGAGCGGCAGGCCGGAGCCCGAGCCGCTCGTGACGGAGCACTCCAGGTACTCGCGCAGCGTGGAGTCCCCGGCCGCCCCCGCTCGTAGATATAGACTGACCTTCCCGACGCACTCTATGAGCGTGACTTGCTTGGCGAGCGTCCGCTGCACCATGAGCGGCAGGCCGGAGCCCGAGCCGCTCGTGACGGAGCACTCCAGGTACTCGCGCAGCGTGGAGTCCCCGGCCGCCCCCGCTCGTAGATATAGACTGACCTTCCCGACGCACTCTATGAGCGTGACTTGCTTGGCGAGCGTCCGCTGCACCATGAGCGGCAGGCCGGAGCCCGAGCCGCTCGTGACGGAGCACTCCAGGTACTCGCGCAGCGTGGAGTCCCCGGCCGCCCCCGCTCGTAGATATAGACTGACCTTCCCGACGCACTCTATGAGCGTGACTTGCTTGGCGAGCGTCCGCTGCACCATGAGCGGCAGGCCGGAGCCCGAGCCGCTCGTGACGGAGCACTCCAGGTACTCGCGCAGCGTGGAGTCCCCGGCCGCCCCCGCTCGTAGATATAGACTGACCTTCCCGACGCACTCTATGAGCGTGACTTGCTTGGCGAGCGTCCGCTGCACCATGAGCGGCAGGCCGGAGCCCGAGCCGCTCGTGACGGAGCACTCCAGGTACTCGCGCAGCGTGGAGTCCCCGGCCGCCCCCGCTCGTAGATATAGACTGACCTTCCCGACGCACTCTATGAGCGTGACTTGCTTGGCGAGCGTCCGCTGCACCATGAGCGGCAGGCCGGAGCCCGAGCCGCTCGTGACGGAGCACTCCAGGTACTCGCGCAGCGTGGAGTCCCCGGCCGCCCCCGCTCGTAGATATAGACTGACCTTCCCGACGCACTCTATGAGCGTGACTTGCTTGGCGAGCGTCCGCTGCACCATGAGCGGCAGGCCGGAGCCCGAGCCGCTCGTGACGGAGCACTCCAGGTACTCGCGCAGCGTGGAGTCCCCGGCCGCCCCCGCTCGTAGATATAGACTGACCTTCCCGACGCACTCTATGAGCGTGACTTGCTTGGCGAGCGTCCGCTGCACCATGAGCGGCAGGCCGGAGCCCGAGCCGCTCGTGACGGAGCACTCCAGGTACTCGCGCAGCGTGGAGTCCCCGGCCGCCCCCGCTCGTAGATATAGACTGACCTTCCCGACGCACTCTATGAGCGTGACTTGCTTGGCGAGCGTCCGCTGCACCATGAGCGGCAGGCCGGAGCCCGAGCCGCTCGTGACGGAGCACTCCAGGTACTCGCGCAGCGTGGAGTCCCCGGCCGCCCCCGCTCGTAGATATAGACTGACCTTCCCGACGCACTCTATGAGCGTGACTTGCTTGGCGAGCGTCCGCTGCACCATGAGCGGCAGGCCGGAGCCCGAGCCGCTCGTGACGGAGCACTCCAGGTACTCGCGCAGCGTGGAGTCCCCGGCCGCCCCCGCTCGTAGATATAGACTGACCTTCCCGACGCACTCTATGAGCGTGACTTGCTTGGCGAGCGTCCGCTGCACCATGAGCGGCAGGCCGGAGCCCGAGCCGCTCGTGACGGAGCACTCCAGGTACTCGCGCAGCGTGGAGTCCCCGGCCGCCCCCGCTCGTAGATATAGACTGACCTTCCCGACGCACTCTATGAGCGTGACTTGCTTGGCGAGCGTCCGCTGCACCATGAGCGGCAGGCCGGAGCCCGAGCCGCTCGTGACGGAGCACTCCAGGTACTCGCGCAGCGTGGAGTCCCCGGCCGCCCCCGCTCGTAGATATAGACTGACCTTCCCGACGCACTCTATGAGCGTGACTTGCTTGGCGAGCGTCCGCTGCACCATGAGCGGCAGGCCGGAGCCCGAGCCGCTCGTGACGGAGCACTCCAGGTACTCGCGCAGCGTGGAGTCCCCGGCCGCCCCCGCTCGTAGATATAGACTGACCTTCCCGACGCACTCTATGAGCGTGACTTGCTTGGCGAGCGTCCGCTGCACCATGAGCGGCAGGCCGGAGCCCGAGCCGCTCGTGACGGAGCACTCCAGGTACTCGCGCAGCGTGGAGTCCCCGGCCGCCCCCGCTCGTAGATATAGACTGACCTTCCCGACGCACTCTATGAGCGTGACTTGCTTGGCGAGCGTCCGCTGCACCATGAGCGGCAGGCCGGAGCCCGAGCCGCTCGTGACGGAGCACTCCAGGTACTCGCGCAGCGTGGAGTCCCCGGCCGCCCCCGCTCGTAGATATAGACTGACCTTCCCGACGCACTCTATGAGCGTGACTTGCTTGGCGAGCGTCCGCTGCACCATGAGCGGCAGGCCGGAGCCCGAGCCGCTCGTGACGGAGCACTCCAGGTACTCGCGCAGCGTGGAGTCCCCGGCCGCCACCGCCCGCAGCCCGCCGCCATTTTGTGAGCCGTCTACACCTGGAATTTATTAAAAGAATACAGCTTTTAGACAACGTTTAAAAAAAAAGTAAAAAAAATATTTCAGGCAAATGAAAACAACAACACAAGTGCTCCCAATAGGTTATCTTGAAGTGTGTGGTTTTCTTGTTGTAGTCGATGACGGGTATTTTAATGTAAACACATGTTGTTGGTACCGTGTCGTTTTATTGAGTGCGAATAAAAGATACATAATTTGCTTAGAAAATAACGTGCACGCGGTTGGTTCCCACATCCACAAGTTATTTGCCTAATAAGCGATTACCATACTTCAATCTTGTCTTAAACAAATTACGTTAGAAATTTAACCAGTCTCGATTTAATAATCAAATGTGATAATGCTATTTCTAGGTTAATTCTTTTTCTGTGGTCTTCCTTATACATCTTTGGGAACCTCCAGTGATATTTCTGGTACATTAAATAACTTTTTTTTAAAATATACAACAACAACAACATCACAGATGTGTCATATCCAATTGTTTGTTTGTCTCATTGAATGTTAGTTTTGTAAGCAATAAAGATTTTTATTATTATTATTAGATCTGACTCCATGGTAAGTAGCTAAAGCACTTGTGTTACAGATATCAGAATCAACAGTGGTATTACAAATAAATACATATAACACCCAGACCAATACAGACAGACATGTACATGAACACAAATGTTTGTACAGTGCGGGGATCGAACCCGCGACCTCTTGGTAAATAGTCAACTTCTTGACCATTACACCAGAGTGGTCGTCGGTTCAAACATACCTTCGCAAGTGTAAGCGCTGGTGACCTGCGGACTGTACACGGTGCCCGGGAAGTAGGTCGACTCGGCACCGAGCTTGTGCAGCGCCGCGCGAGACACTCGCAGTCTGAAACGAAACCACAATACGTTAGAGAAAATATAAAAGATTTTATATACATCATCATCGAAATGAGACTTTGAAATGAGACACTTTTACAAACAAATGCGTCAAAATCACCAAGGTGGCGAATTTGGAGTTCGGATTTTTTTTGTTCTATCTATTTAAAAATAGGTTTAAATGATTGCGAACTTTATTTCCTTAACGGCGGCGCCCCCGCCCGCCCACAGCGGCCAGGCGCGCGTATCTACCTATCACCTGTGGGTGCGGCGCAGCACGGGCACGGCGGCGGCGAGCGCGGCGCCCACGAGCAGCAGGGCGGCGCCCCCGCCCGCCCACAGCGGCCAGGCGCGCGTATCTACCTATCACCTGTGGGTGCGGCGCAGCACGGGCACGGCGGCGGCGAGCGCGGCGCCCACGAGCAGCAGGGCGGCGCCCCCGCCCGCCCACAGCGGCCAGGCGCGCGTATCTACCTATCACCTGTGGGTGCGGCGCAGCACGGGCACGGCGGCGGCGAGCGCGGCGCCCACGAGCAGCAGGGCGGCGCCCCCGCCCGCCCACAGCGGCCAGGCGCGCGTATCTACCTATCACCTGTGGGTGCGGCGCAGCACGGGCACGGCGGCGGCGAGCGCGGCGCCCACGAGCAGCAGGGCGGCGCCCCCGCCCGCCCACAGCGGCCAGGCGCGCGTATCTACCTATCACCTGTGGGTGCGGCGCAGCACGGGCACGGCGGCGGCGAGCGCGGCGCCCACGAGCAGCAGGGCGGCGCCCCCGCCCGCCCACAGCGGCCAGGCGCGCGTATCTACCTATCACCTGTGGGTGCGGCGCAGCACGGGCACGGCGGCGGCGAGCGCGGCGCCCACGAGCAGCAGGGCGGCGCCCCCGCCCGCCCACAGCGGCCAGGCGCGCGTATCTACCTATCACCTGTGGGTGCGGCGCAGCACGGGCACGGCGGCGGCGAGCGCGGCGCCCACGAGCAGCAGGGCGGCGCCCCCGCCCGCCCACAGCGGCCAGGCGCGCGTATCTACCTATCACCTGTGGGTGCGGCGCAGCACGGGCACGGCGGCGGCGAGCGCGGCGCCCACGAGCAGCAGGGCGGCGCCCCCGCCCGCCCACAGCGGCCAGGCGCGCGTATCTACCTATCACCTGTGGGTGCGGCGCAGCACGGGCACGGCGGCGGCGAGCGCGGCGCCCACGAGCAGCAGGGCGGCGCCCCCGCCCGCCCACAGCGGCCAGGCGCGCGTATCTACCTATCACCTGTGGGTGCGGCGCAGCACGGGCACGGCGGCGGCGAGCGCGGCGCCCACGAGCAGCAGGGCGGCGCCCCCGCCCGCCCACAGCGGCCAGGCGCGCGTATCTACCTATCACCTGTGGGTGCGGCGCAGCACGGGCACGGCGGCGGCGAGCGCGGCGCCCACGAGCAGCAGGGCGGCGCCCCCGCCCGCCCACAGCGGCCAGGCGCGCGTATCTACCTATCACCTGTGGGTGCGGCGCAGCACGGGCACGGCGGCGGCGAGCGCGGCGCCCACGAGCAGCAGGGCGGCGCCCCCGCCCGCCCACAGCGGCCAGGCGCGCGTATCTACCTATCACCTGTGGGTGCGGCGCAGCACGGGCACGGCGGCGGCGAGCGCGGCGCCCACGAGCAGCAGGGCGGCGCCCCCGCCCGCCCACAGCGGCCAGGCGCGCGTATCTACCTATCACCTGTGGGTGCGGCGCAGCACGGGCACGGCGGCGGCGAGCGCGGCGCCCACGAGCAGCAGGGCGGCGCCCCCGCCCGCCCACAGCGGCCAGGCGCGCGTATCTACCTATCACCTGTGGGTGCGGCGCAGCACGGGCACGGCGGCGGCGAGCGCGGCGCCCACGAGCAGCAGGGCGGCGCCCCCGCCCGCCCACAGCGGCCAGGCGCGCGTATCTACCTATCACCTGTGGGTGCGGCGCAGCACGGGCACGGCGGCGGCGAGCGCGGCGCCCACGAGCAGCAGGGCGGCGCCCCCGCCCGCCCACAGCGGCCAGGCGCGCGTATCTACCTATCACCTGTGGGTGCGGCGCAGCACGGGCACGGCGGCGGCGAGCGCGGCGCCCACGAGCAGCAGGGCGGCGCCCCCGCCCGCCCACAGCGGCCAGGCGCGCGTATCTACCTATCACCTGTGGGTGCGGCGCAGCACGGGCACGGCGGCGGCGAGCGCGGCGCCCACGAGCAGCAGGGCGGCGCCCCCGCCCGCCCACAGCGGCCAGGCGCGCGTATCTACCTATCACCTGTGGGTGCGGCGCAGCACGGGCACGGCGGCGGCGAGCGCGGCGCCCACGAGCAGCAGGGCGGCGCCCCCGCCCGCCCACAGCGGCCAGGCGCGCGTATCTACCTATCACCTGTGGGTGCGGCGCAGCACGGGCACGGCGGCGGCGAGCGCGGCGCCCACGAGCAGCAGGGCGGCGCCCCCGCCCGCCCACAGCGGCCAGGCGCGCGTATCTACCTATCACCTGTGGGTGCGGCGCAGCACGGGCACGGCGGCGGCGAGCGCGGCGCCCACGAGCAGCAGGGCGGCGCCCCCGCCCGCCCACAGCGGCCAGGCGCGCGTATCTACCTATCACCTGTGGGTGCGGCGCAGCACGGGCACGGCGGCGGCGAGCGCGGCGCCCACGAGCAGCAGGGCGGCGCCCCCGCCCGCCCACAGCGGCCAGGCGCGCGTATCTACCTATCACCTGTGGGTGCGGCGCAGCACGGGCACGGCGGCGGCGAGCGCGGCGCCCACGAGCAGCAGGGCGGCGCCCCCGCCCGCCCACAGCGGCCAGGCGCGCGAGGGCACCGCCTCCACGCGCGCGTCGCCGTCGAGCGACGGGAACCCGCCGCTGTTGCACATGTCGCCGCGGCAGCACGTGATGTTCAGCTGGCCCGCGTGACGTTTGCTGGAAATAGGGAGCGTATATTAATTAGCAAAGAAAACTGGTGCCGGATTTCTTAAACCAAGTGTAGTTTTATGATTTTTCGTGATGAGCGTATATAATAATAGGCACACGGGCCGAATTCCCTAGATAAATAATAGGCACACGGGCCGAATTTCCTAGATAAATCCACAAGCAGTCATATAATAAGATTTGCTTGCAAGCGTCATTGATGTATTTTGGTCTCCAACAAAAGGCCATAAGCACTGTCTGTTGATTTATGTAAGACAAAAGAAGATAGTGTAATGAAGTTGTATTGATGATAAAACTTTGTATGTAACTCCAAATGTATGCGAAAGAAGTAGCGAGAATCCACTAATAATTAAATAAAGTGAATAATTATAATAGCAAAATATAAAATTCAAGTCCAGTATACCTGAAACTTATTTGTTTCTTTAATTTTCAAATATTCATATTCATAATATATATTGCAAAGTCACACGTAAATAAATTATTATATTACATTATATTTCTTCAATTTACATTATATTTAATTATATGATATTAGATTACAAAAGTAAAAAGCTCACACGCTCAAAAGTAAAAAGCTCACCCTCCAGTTTTCCCATATAATAGTATCGAAATGGTATGCTAGAGTAAAGTATACTCTCTACCCGCAATAAGAGAGATAATATTGGTTGACACAATGTGTTCTGGCGACCTCTACCGTTCGCCAACACAAGCGCATGCCTAACGGTGGCAAGCACGACAGCGAGCGCTGATACGGCTCCCTAGGCTAGATGGCGCTGTTAGCCTAGTACCGCACATGAACCGCGGTATATAACATTTAGATTTAGAATAATATAGATAGACAAATCAAGATGACTTCGGACCTCGATCCCCGACCATAACACCCGGTCGGTATGAAGCGCTTTCCTTTGACTTCCTAACTCTAAATCAGTTGCGCCAAAGTGTGAAACTGGTCATTGCTATCTGACCTAAACCATGGCCCACCTCATTAACTGCACCGCGTGCCCGACCACCTGCTCGCGTGAGGACTTACTTGTTAGCAACCAGAGGGCTACCACGGTAGCCGCTTTCTGGGCAAGTAAGATTTAGCCCGTCTTGCCGACACGATAGAAGAAGAAGACCTAAACCTGGCGACTGCTGTGTGTCTTACCCCTGGTGCGGACGCTGCGTGCGGCACGTGAACTGGTAGTGGTCGCTGCTGGAGCTACAACCGCGCGACTGCTGCAGCGCGCCGTCAGCACCACGTACAGACGCCTTGTAACAGTACAGCGCTGAATCGCAAACGTGGTTGACGCCCGACGCGCACTCTTGCGACTCGCATTGGTGGCATTTGTATCTGGAATATGTTTTAGGTATAAGTCTGAAAAGTTTGTAATGAAACGATCGAGAAATAATCAAGATCTACGTTTAATGGGTGTTGTATGTATTTATTTAAGTTCATCTGTAATACCACTGTTGATTCTGATATCTGTAACACAAAGGTGCTTAAGCTACTTAGGTACCACGGAGTCAGATCAATGTAAGTGATGTTGTTGTACATTTAAAAAAATACATGTATTTTTTAAAATGGGTCCATCCAAAAGTATGCCAACACAATGAGTTATGATTATTGTTATGGAGCCAGATACGGCATAATGGACCTCAATGCAGGGTGGATCTACCTAAGGACTTTATGGTCTTCAGCCCAGGGCCCCGGGCATACAGAGAACCCTGAGCCCTTGTTAAAAATAATGAGAGACCAATAGTAATTAAGGCTTCATGTTTATGAAAAAAACAATCATTAGGTTGTCAACCCAAATCGATCAACCAGTGTGCTATAAAATGAAACGGGAAA
Source organism: Pyrausta despicata (assembly GCA_963921415.1). Taxonomy (NCBI): domain Eukaryota; kingdom Metazoa; phylum Arthropoda; class Insecta; order Lepidoptera; family Crambidae; genus Pyrausta; species Pyrausta despicata. Next base: position 12,678,263 of record OY992866.1, on the reverse strand, counting down.
TTCCCCAGCCACTTAGCTTCTCTATAGTCAGTGTATTTTAAGATAAGATAAGATAAATAAGATAAGATTACTTGTACAAAGTATTTGTAAAAGTTTATTTAACAAAAACAAAATTGTGACTTCGGAATTATGCAAGTTATTTAGGTAAATGTGCGACATGTATAAAAATGGCACCAGTGTATGACTAGAAATCTTGTTCAAAATGTAGGTACATAAAGTACAGATTGGCAGATAGTTTTACCTGTGAAATTTTCTCCTCCTGGTCAGCAATAAACACACAATACAAAACATTAATAATAAATTCAAGGCTGATATTTCAATAGTCAGATGAATAGTTCACGGCCTTTTAAATATGAACCAGCCTAATTTAGGATGACATTAGTCTATTTGACTATCTACTTAGGCTGCTATGACTTTCCATATCAGCTATCTTAGAATTTTTATTTGACTATTAGTGCTAACTGATAAATAAATAAAGTTGGGCTCAACCATTAAATTTTGTGAGCCCGTTTATCAGGAACAGGGAAGTAGTTGAATTGATGATTAATATTCTTGATTAAGAGTGTTATTTCTTACATCACAATATAATAGGCATGATGACAACTATCTTAAATATTTTCAAGACCATAGCATTTAAACATGAAAACATAGCTCCTATGAAGTTAATACAACCAGTATATGTTAAAAAATTTGAGAAACCAATTTTTAAACACACAAAATTCAATAAATATTCGCCAATTGACTCCCATTTCTGATACACTACCGTGATGTCACATACAAAATCTATGGAGACAGACAGATAATAAAGAGTATGTCAACAATTGCTGGTGTCATCTAGTTTATTCATCAAATCAACTTTTGGAACCAACATACTAAGGCAGGTCCTTAGTTACTTCATCAAACTATTTTCAATTTTCACAGCTTACCTTTGGTGGTGCACCATCATGTGTTGTATTGCAACGGGATCATCAATGCGGTTGTCTGGACCCTGTGTGCTGGGTGCCGTGCCATCTTCAGATAGCACATCAATGCCAGGCACACCTGGGAATTATATGTTACTTATTTAATGGTACGTTAGATAGGGAAAACATTCAATGTCAAGTTCAGAAGAGAACTATGCAATACCAAAATAGATCAAAGCCAAATTTCTTACTTAAATATATTCATGAACATTTGTTTAAATACGCATATAATCGGCTAAAACCAAAAAATATTCTGTTTGTCAGGAATAAGAAAGATTTCTTACAAAAATAAATGACAATGTGACTACAAAACAATCAAAATAATAATCACAAATCAAATCATATTCTTTAAATACCAGAAATCCGAAACCACCTGTAGTATAGAAGAACGTTTAACCCTCTTTATTTCAAGTAAGTATTATTACAGAAAACACGGCAATCTCAATGCTTTTACAAAAAAAACATCACAGATCCACAAAATGAACACAGCACGGAAGCCTCATAAAGTTACACATAATCACTTGGAGCCCCAGCTTGAACCTTGGCAGACTTGTTGGTCACTTTTGAATACACATTTTTATTCACAAATACTCAGAAAAACTTACCGCTACACGTATTTATTAGTAAAAATATGAACAAGTATCCTAATCTGACAACGTCCGCCATTCTTCGTTCATCATAACAATGCACTACCGATGCCAAAACAAGCATTATTAATTTTTCATTTTCAACGAAAAATCCATAACCCTGTATCACTTATCTAATTACTTAAAATAATTTTAATTAGTCATGGGATTTTTGTTAATAAAGCTGAGATTTTTGTTACTGAAATCAGATAAAGTAATAATGAGTCAATCAACAAAACCTCACTTCCACCCATAGATATTATATCTTCCACCAAATAATACCATACTAGAAAATCAGTAAGTACTATTTAGCTTGGGAACAACAAACATTGCAGCGAGCATTTTGCTCAGGAAATCATTTTTGAAGTGAAAACTTCTTTAGCGGCGTTGAGCACTTTTGTGGCATGGGTAGAAACTGTGAAACTCGCGTCAGGTCACGTGATGCTGATCGAAAAACCGTAAGACGGTTCAAATAAATCAAAAATGCACAACGTTAATAATCAAGTTTTCACTTCTGCTGGCACTCCCGGAGTGCAACCCGTGTTTTTTTCTTATTCGATAAATCACTCCATTCTGTTGAGGAAGTAACAAAAACCAATCAACGATTTGGATTGGATCTCTCCCTACGATTTGAAATTTGAGCAAAATTAAATTTCTGTTTTTACTGCAAACATAGCAGTTAAAACCAGATTCATCATAATACTTAAAAGTGTATATGTTAAGGCTATTTGATTAAAAAGATGGAAATAAATGTTTAATCTTAACGGGTACGTTTAATCTTACGGGTCAAGTACATGAGAATAAATCATCCAAACTAGATGAATTTGGCTTCGCATGGTCACACCGGCCGGATAGAGAGCATTTACAATGAATTCGGATACACTTCTCTCATTCAAAACTACCTTAAAACACATTTTAATTTGAAAGTCACAAATACTTTTAAAAGTAGGTAGGTAATTAATACAGATTCAAACGGAACGAAATTCGTTAGATTTGGTTACAAAAATACACCGTGAATCTATTAAACGAATTGCAAAATGTGATGGTAAGCACATGACTCAAGAACGCCTGGACCAATTTGGCTAATTCTTCCACGGGCAGGACAATGTCTGCGAGGTCCGCTAGTTATAAAAAAAGTATTGTTCTTCATTTATTCTTCTTAAAATTGATCTTCTTCCGGTTTGCTTATTGAGTCTATGTTTTCATTACAAATACAAACCCGTTTACTAGTTAAAGAATTTTTACTACTAAACCAAAGTAACAAGCATTAAAAAATATATTTATTTCAGTTAAGTACATTGAAAAGTTAAAACATTGTATAGTTCATAGTTCCCAGTGTTTAATATCTAGGCTTTTTAAGAATAACAATCTGTCTAATCTGCTAGGATTCAAGCGATTTCGCTCATCACTTGCGATGTTGCCGGCAATCGAAAATAGGCGCTCGGCAGGGAACATGAACCCACTATACTCATATATTTCATGGCTATTGAGTGAATGTGATGATGAAGATAAACTGAACTGAGTACACATCCATCTATCGAGTTTTTTTAGTAATTACGTCAAGAATTGTTAATTCTTTACATGTGTTAAGTAGTACATTCAACTAATTGTAAATTATTTTATGTTTGTATCGAAATAGAAAAAATCGAACCTCGATTTTAGAGGGTGCAATATCGATTTAATGGATCGATTCAGTACACAATATCGATTTAAAAATCGATTTTTTTTGGTCTACAAAATCGATTAATCGATCTCAGATCGCCATGCCGAGTTGACATGTGATGTGTACGTATGGGGCGTGTATCCGAATGCTTGTCATATAAATTCAGAAATGGTCGGTTGCCCGTTGCTTTGTTTGATTTGAAGATTGTGTTTTTTCCTGTTGTTTTACAAAATTGCTTTGTTTATCCATTTAGCATAGAGTGCTGGCAAGTGAAAGTAGTCGTTGAATTCGTATTGTACTATATATTTGATTTGCGAAAATGCCACGAACAAAGCGGCCGGTAAGGAAACAAGAGAAGTCAGGTGAAGATGATGATGCACTGAAGAAATTGAATAAACTTGGTATGTTATTTTCTTTGTGTCTGTGGTTACGGTAACTTTATTTATATATTATTCCCGTTTAAATGAACCTGTTGCCTTTTATTCACAGTTACTGATCAGAAGAACAAAATAGATTCCAGAGCGCACATGGAAATAAGAAATGTGGAGCTGGCTTTCAAGATATTGCTGGGTTCAATCAGCAATGTTTACCTTCAGAAGACTGTTGGGCAGCTGGTAAGATTGCTACTGTCTCTAGAATAAAATCTTCCTAATTCATAATTCTTTATTTGCATAAGAACATAGTATATTGATGTTACAATAAATACAGTGCAAATACAATAGGGTAAAATAAACAAAATATAACAATGTCAATAAATAATTATTCTAAATTCAATAATTTAATTCATTATAAAATTCAACATTTATGTTCTTATATGTATGTATAAGAACCACCATTTATGTAGGTATTATGTAGTATTACAAAATATTGGGTTGATAGCTAATAATGAATAGTCTTTATTAGTTCCCAACTCAATATTTGTAATTTGTAGAAAAATCATAGTCCATTTCCCATATACATATTTGTTTATTTGGATTACGCAAACAGTAGACATTCAATATGATACACTTTTTACAGATTATTTTATGATTTATTCACATTTTTTTTCGGACCATTTTCAGCGTCCGTGGTCACAGGGTCCGAAACTTCAAAATGAAATGTAAATAAATTGCAAAATAATCTTTAAAAAGTGTATCATTTCATTTCCATATGTATTATTGGTATTGCTCTCCAATTAAACTAGTATGGTATCGTTTAAAATATAACAACAGTCTTGAATACGTTATAAATGTTATGCATGGAAACTATATAAATGACCCACCTCAGTTCTACATGGCAACTCAATCTGACTCTTTGTTTTATGGGGTTCTTTGTTCCATGAGGTCAGTAAAGTCGCAAAAAGGGGTGGGTTGATTTTTGTGATGTATTATTTTTCTACAATTACAGAAAACTGAATTGCACCTGAAAGAAGTACCAACAGCCAGACAGACCAGGCACTCCACCCGTTCAGCATCTCATGATGATGGTAAGATAATACATTAATAGCTATTTTATGCTCTAAAAATTGTATTTAAAAAGCTAGTAAGAGCTTGCACGTCTGAACCAAAATTAACATAGTCTTTTTGATCTAAACTTAGTATACATTTTTTAAAATCAAATTTTTCATTCAGATATAGATTTAAAATCACAAACTCACAAAAATAAAATATCTTACTTTCTACTTGTTTTGGTTGTTAACTAGCATTCAGGTCATCTTATTTGATAGAAAACTTTTATATGTGCTTCAAATTGTATCTAGGAATTCTTGCTTTTTTTCTCTTCTGAATCTTGTATCATTCTTTATCATTCATACATAATTATAATCACTGTAAATGGTATGTGAATATCATTGTTTCTCAACCTATTAAGAATACTTTTAATCACAGTATTTCATTTTACTTGTCATACCTGAGAGTTGCCTTACCTTAATTTTAATTGCAAAACAGATTGACAGCCAAGTCTCATGAATAGGGTTAAATTTTTCACTAATACGAACGAAGCGTTTCTCTCGCGTTCTCATCTACATTCCTGATGCGCACTGCAAAAGAGTGGAACTCACTACCTGCGTCTATGTTTCCCTGCAATTACAACCTAGGCATTTTCAAAGTTAGAGTGAACAGGCATCTTCTAGGCGAGCTCGCTCTGTTGTAGACTCTTGTGTCTAACTCATTGGGCTGAGTCTGTGGACAAAGGCAAACCTAACCCAAATCATCTCTATACCTTCTTCTTATATATAAAAATGAATTGGTGTTCGTTAGTCTCGCTAAAACTCGAGAATGGCTGAACCGATTTGAATAATTTTAGTCTTGAAATATTCGTGGAAGTCTAGGGAAGGTTCAAAAGATCTAAAATTAAAAAAAAAGCATCGGGCAGGACAACGTCTGCGGGGTCCACTAGTTATATATATATAAAAATGAATTGCTGTTCGTTAGTATCGCTAAAACTCGAGAACGGCTAAACCGATTTGACTAATTTTAGTCTTGAAATATTCGTAGAAGTCCTGTAAATGGTTAAAAGATAAGATAATTGAAAAAAAAAGCAATGGGCATAACAACATTTGTGGCAAATCAACGTCCGCTAGTAAAAATTAAAATGAACCTATAACCAAAAGGTTGAGAAGCAATCCACTAACCCAACACACACTTTCCACTAACCGGGCGCTTCCATGGGCAGGGTACCTCACGGAGAACTCCTCGCAAGGGTCCGGCGAGCGCGGCGCTAAGAAAACGTTAGGTAAGTGGCCATCATCACGCTTTCTGGTTAACTGTGCTTGTATTTTTTTAAGTTAAGAGGCATATCACTCAATTATTACAGCTAAGCATTTTTTTTGCCGAAAATTTCGATCTCAAAGCGATTTATCGAAAATCAGAGGCTGGTATGAAGCAGAAATTTATGATTAAAAACATATTAAGCAATCAATTGCGTTAAAACATTGTCAATGTACAGAACGACGGGAAAAAAGGAAAATTCACATTCAGTTTCATTTGTTCAGTGTATCGATACGTACATTAACAGTGTTTTTACGCAAAATATTACTTAATATGAATGTAATTACATAATTCCTACTTCGTAGCGGCCTCCGATTTTCGATTTATCCTTTGAAATCCAAGTTTCCGGCATAAAACTGCATAGATGTCAAAATTTTGTGATATGCCTCTTAAATGTTGCCATTAATAAATCTCTATTAGGAATGCTTCATCCATATCTTTGACTTTGACCATCTCTTTCACTTACATACATGGTTTTAAATTGACGGTATATTTTGTTCACCTCTGTGGTGTAGTGGCATGCGTACCGGTTTCAAGTTGTCACCATCAATGAGGTCCCGGGTTCGAACCCCCGACGGAGACAATGTTGGAAACCAATTTTCAATGTTGTCACGGGTGTGGGTGTTTGTGGTACCTTCATTATTTCTGATGTTCATAGCACAAGTACATAATAAGTAACTTACAATGTTAACAGAGCGTTGTATAAGTAGCGCCATATAAAAAGATCGCTGCAGGGGAGGAGTTTGCGTGTGAGTGCAGTCGCTATCCCGCTCGCTCGCGGCATACGTGCGACTTACGTCGTACCCTAGCACAGATCACCCCAGTAGATTCCATATGTTGATTGTTTTGTACTGTCTCAAAGTCCAAGTTTGAGGTAGGTGCGGGTTGCGGGAAGCGTGACCATATTGCTATGATTGGTTAGTTCAAGGTCAAACTTGCATTTGCTCCGCCCCCGTAAGCAAATAGTGATGGGACACGGTGTATCGACAGTTTTGATTTATTAAAGCAAAACTTATACCTTGATAGAAATTTATCGATAATCACAATTTAACCACACCACAGTTTAAATTTTATTGCACTATAACAAAATACATCGACAAATATTTTTGTCAGTACTGAGCAATCACTAGTATTACGTAAGAAAGAGATAGCTTATTATAAATTTCACTTGAGAGAAAGAGACTTTTCAAAAAGACATCAACGCGTGCTTGTTTTAAAATGCACGATTTCTTTTTTCGACCATTATAACTTGAGCTGCTTGAGACTGGTACTTACAAATTATTATATTTACCGATGGAATGTGGTACCATCTTTTATTATATTTGATGTTACCACTTTCATGTGCCCATTTTCAAACACTTTAATAAGTTATAAATATTTTCTATGGCATTAAAACACGCGTAACGCACGGGTCCAATGTTTGGTCGCTAGCAACTTAGCGTCTCGAGAGATCGGCATTCATAGTAGCAAAAACAACTATGTGCGGTGACTATTGATGGCCCTCTATGCGTAATCTATTGGGGGTGATCTGTGTACCGTAGTAACATTTAGACCCATATATCTTGTGGTGCGCAGCGCGCAGGTGACCGTTCAGATCCGCAAAAGGTGAACGTATGGATAATAACCCTTCAAACTTCCCAGTACCCAAAATGAATCATACCGCTTAGAAAAGATCTTTGCTGAGTAAGAATATCCAATTATGTTGAAGTACAAATCAGTAAGTAGGTATAGTGGTTACCCATTTTTAACACGCTTTTATTAGCTCGGGCTGTATGTATGTATGTAACGGAATCTTTGAGCTCAATTTTCACCAACTTCCAGAAATCGGATTAATTTGAAACTTTGCACACGTATCAAGTACCGATGACAATGCAATAATTTGATAAGAGTTTTCCATTGTCCTTTTAAATAAAAAGTTGAAAATAAATTTAGGCGAGTAAATTTATTTTTTCTACTCTACTGTTATATAAATTATAATATTAATAATTATTTATTCATAATTAAAGGAAATGAAATTAGATACAAAAAGGGAAAAAAATAATTATCTAAGGCATATCACGAGCAAGATTTTCTGAAGTAATATAGGTATATAATAATAATTCTTTGTACTCAGAAATTATTTTCTCTTTTTTAGTTAGCAATAAAAGCGTGTTTTTTTTAATATTGTGCGACTCAAACGCGATGTTTTCGCTATTTATTTATAATCTTTCTCCCCAAAGCGGTGCCGTCCAGCACTAGTCGGTCCACCGGTCGCCGCTCGCGCTCTGCGGACGCGTCGTCGCGGCTGAAGCCGCCCGCGAGCGTCGCCAAGACGAGCCGTCGCCGTTCACGCTCCGTGTACCGCACGCCCGCGTACAACAAGAACGCGGCCGTCAGCTACCCCGCCATCACGCCGAAGGTCAGATTATCTTTAAACTCTACACTTTTTAGGGTTCCGTACCTCAAAAGAAAAAAACGGAACCCTTATAAGATCACTTTGTTGTCCGTCTGTCCGTCCGTCCGTCTGTCAAGACCGTTTTTCTCAGGAACGCGTGGAGGTATTAAACTGAAATTTCTATATGATACTTAGGTCTACCGTCCCTGGAAGCTGTAGAAAAATCAACCTACTAAGCCAACGCAATCAAAAGATACAGCCATTTAGGCCGCAAATTTCCGCAAATTTTCGAAACTCGCACGGGAATCAAAACCTACAGGGTACTTCCCGTAAACTTAGAATCTTGAAATTTAGTACGAAGTCACTTCTTATAGTACAGATATAGGAAAAATTACGAAAACCGTAAATTTTTAGTTTCATCATATAAAAAAAAATATTTATGAAAAATATTTTTGTCAATATTGATTTTTTTTAAGTTACTATATAAGAGTTATATACCTACAGGTTTGTACGGAACCCTCGGTGCGCGAGTTCAACTCGCACTTGACCGGTTTTTGTTTTATAATAATAATAAACGTCATTCACATCCTCCAAAAAGACACATTTCTCAACACTTGTCGCATCACTCGCAAATACTTGTCCTCCGGGTCTACTACAGCTTTACACCCTCTGACGCTTGGTTGATCCCCGCGCCAGAGAGGAGACACCCATCTTTGATGGAGAAAAATTTATCTTTAAAAATAAATAATAATAATAATAAATCATGTATTCCTCGCCATTTCATTAAAATACTATTAACTTTACTACTAACTCTAGCTATAGAGACGTTGAAAAAGAAAATTTTTGAATACATGCAATAAAATGAAAATGATGTATTATCACTAATTAATTAGAAACAAAATAAAAACAAAAAATCTTCAACAAAAATATATAACTAAAATTTAGGTAAATGTAATTTAAATAGGTAATACAATAATATACCTAACCTTTTCTGCAGTAAATACAAACAATTTTTTTTTACGTATTAACATGGCTGGCTGTCTCCTGAACTAGGAAGATTCCTGTATCTCAAGATAACAGTTCTCCTCCCCTTTACATGTGGGGCGCAGAAATAGAACACTTGCACCTACACGGAAATGACTAACAAACAGTAAGCAGTAGCCTCATGCCATTTCTCTGGAACTCCGTAGAGGGCCATCAAACATACGACTCTCATGTATGTATGGTGACTGCCTCGTTGGTGTAGTGGCAAAGTTTCTGCCTTACACCCGAGAGGTCCTGGGTTCGAATCCCAGGTCGAGCCAAAATTGTTTATGAGATTTTCTTTCATGAATTTCTCAAAAACAGCTCAGAGTCGGGAAGTTGGCGGTGTAACACCCCCGTGCCTTGGAAAGCACGTTAAGCCGTTGGTCATGCGCCTGATCTCTCTCCGGTCATGTCGGATTGCCGTCTCACCGAACTTTGAGAGTGATGGAACAGTGAGTGCACCTGTGTATTGCGTTCACACTTGAGCACTATAATATCTCCTGCGTAGTTGGCTGATCTCTGTTGAGATTGGCCGCCGTGGTTGAAATCGGCCAGGAGGACTATTTATGTATGGTGAAGAAAGTTCCACATCTTCAAACTTTACCTAACTTATAGCCGTGATGGACACAGCGTCTCTATTCTCTTTTTAGTGCTAGTTCACATAGGACGCGCTGTCGCTGTAATGATGACACCTTTCGTAAATATTTTCATGACCATGGTGTTTTAAAAACATAACCTCTCTGAAACAAATAAATATTTCTATTTCAATTTCTAAACCAATTTATGTCCAAAAAGCTGTGGAAACCAATTTTTATTTACATGGTATTAAATAAATATTCAGTCTGTGGCGGACTTCTACCGTTCGCCATCACAAGCGCATGCCTATCGGTGGCAAGCACGATAGCGAGCGTTGTTACAGCTCCGTAGGCTTGATAGCGCTGTTAGCCTAGTACCGCACATGAACCGCGGCATATAAGATATAGATTCTGAATAATATAGATAGACAAATCAAGATGATGTCTATCGGACCTTGATCCCCGACCATAACACTCGGTCGGTAGGAAGCGCTTCCCTTTAGCTTCCTAACTCTAAATCAGTTGCGCCGAAAGTCAATTCGATTCAATTCAAAGTCAATTCGATTCAACTCAAAGTCAATTCGATTTCTGATACTATATTATGACGTCAAAAATTTGTATTCCAATACAAATTCTATGGGGGCAGATCGTTTTGAGAGATGATAAAGAGAATGTGAACGATTGGTGGTGTCATCTAGTCTAATATCAAACATATTTTTACATTCCCTTATTTATGAATAAATTAATATTTTCTATTTAGGGATAGGTAATTGACTCAGTATTCACTTAAGCTACAGCTAGAGTAAATACTCTGTCAAAACTCTATTATGTTTTTTTTTTTACTTTATACTCAGTATTTATGTATTATTATAACTTATTAATTAAAACTTTAAACTTTATATGATGTGACATACAAGTGTTCACACACAAAACTCGCTTGCGGACTTAGTACAGAACTTGTTTGAACAAACATTGAGCCGTTGGCCGTAGATTCTGATCTAGCCATTCAACATACGAACGAAATTATGACAGTAGGGCAAATAGGTACGCAGTAATTAGGGGTGCCGTCTACGCGTTGAATGGTTGAGCGCAAGGCTGCCCGCGCGGCCGCTGTGATGCCTCGCTCCCCGCGCCTCCGGTACGTCCCGCAAAGTTTCGCGTTCTTGCCGCATGGCGTTGATGCGCGAACACCTACTCTCATAAGTTTAGTTCATATTCTTGGACTTGTAATTTTCGAGACAATATTTCTATACTTTTGGGCCCAATAACTGTTTAAATGAATTTTTTAAACAGGCATAGTTAATTAGTACGTCAGCGAAACGAGTGCTCGAGTTTATACTCCAACATCAATTAAAAAATCTCCTGTTTTAGTATCTCATAGGTATTCGATCGGCTCTAATCCACAATTGTCATTGTAGTAGCTTTTATTATTCTTTGTATGAAAGCAAGTTATTAATAAAAATAATTAATCAACGGTCAAGGCAGTACTTCTGGACACGGCCCGCATCGTCCGGAGGTTTCTCTCTCCGTAGCCTTAACTGTCGGTATCTTGAGCCATGCGCCGCTGCTGGCAGCTTGCTAGGTTTTTATAATATTTTTATAATTTGTATAATTTAAAAATTTTCTTTTATAATTATATTGTAAAGACCATCACTAAAAGTGAATTATAAAAAAGTGAATTATAAATCATTTATTCAGTTTCAATGAACATAATTAACATATAATTTATTTATTTTCTGACTCCCAGGTGACCCCGCAAACGCCCCTGACGGTGCTGCGTCAGCCGCGACAGGGCGAGATGGTGGTGTCTATGTCCGGATCTCCCGTCATGGTGCCCGCATGCTATTCGTGAGTACACACACACAGACACACACAATCATTTACAACTGCGTAACCAGTCCATAGAAAGTATATGATTTCTTCTAGAACAACCTATCTTTTCACTAGTTGAGGCTTCTCTAGTTGGGGGCTGGCTAAACAGTCAGTTTGGAAGAGATTGCTTTTTAGCGATAAGGCCGCCCACTTTGTCCATCTGTCTTTGTAAAATTACTCCGTTGTATTAATGGTGTGCAATAAATAATTATCTTAAGTAAACATGAATTCCTTGAGTTACAGTTAGGAAAGCACGTTAAGCCGTTGGTCCTGCGCCTGATCTCTCTCCGGTCATGTCGGATTGCCGTCTCACCGAACTTTGAGAGTGATGGAACAGTGAGTGCACCTGTGTATTGCGCTCACACTTGTGCACTATAATATCTCCTGCGTAGTTGGCTGATCTCTGTTGAGATTGGCCGCCGTGGTCGAAATCGGCCAGGAGGACTATTATTATTACAGTTAGGAATAGCTAGTTTTTTAATAAACGCATAACCATTCTGGGTTTAAACCTCGGTGGTAATGCGATCTCTTGTTTGGTACACGCGAATGCATAATTAACGCATAGATCATGCCAAATTAAATCCTTAGTTGCAAAAATGTATGGAAATAAATGTATGTACTGTGCTATTGTGCCATGACAGACACCTGCAGATTGCTCATACAAACTGTCTGTCACCTTTTTTTAACCATCAGCCATGAATTCCATTTGTGAATCAGCCATCCATACTCAGAATATCCACTCTTGAACATAACTAACCAACTATTAAAAAATGCTATTTTTTTAGCTTGCAACCGGAAGAGAAGGCGAACTGCAACATTTTGCTGCAGGATGGCACCATGCTCTCGCTGCAGCCCAGGCAGCTGCGGCAGTCGCAGGTACACTATACACTAACACTTAAGATGCTTTAAATAATAATAATATACAACAACATCACATACATTGATCTGACTCCGTGGTAAGTAGCTTAAGCACTTGTGTTACAGATATCAGAATCAACAGTGGTATTACAAATCAACTTAAATAAATACATATAACACCCAGACCAGTACAAACAGACATGTTCATGCACACAAATGTTTGTTTATTGCGGGGATCGACTCGCGACCTTTTGGTTAATAGTCAACTTTTTCACCGTTATTAAATATGTACTTATGATAAATCCTGTAAAAAATCTTTCCAGGCTTACATCCCGTTTTCGTTGATGGACTCCAATGTGCTCAGCCAGCTCAAGACGCTCAAGGACAACCTGGACAAGGTGGTGCGACTGGGAGAGAAAGCCATTAAGTGATAAACCCCCATAGCAACCCTAGGTTAGACTTACGTTTATTTATAACACAAATCTTTGACGATAAGGCAAAGAAGTCAAGGGTGCTGTGTATATGTGAGCGGCACCCCTATTTTACTAATGAAAATATGTTCACTATGGTATTCATTTTATATTGGTCATCGCAGAAAACCTACATTTTTCTCAAAATTTAGTTTACGTGTCGTGGGAATGGATATGATGTTATGACCCAGTGACATGCAAGCAGGAGTAAAGATTTATTTTTATTTTTTTATCAACTAGATTTGGCACCTTTTAGTTGCACTCGAACTCGGCAGAGATTAGAATAACGTTTAGTTTCATTTCGTAATGATGAATCAGTACGAGATCAAATGAATAAATAATAACACTACGTGTTAACACTTAGTGTTATCATTTATTGAGACTTGTATTGAGACTCAACTTGAGAGGTAATCGCAGGTGTGATGGTTCCTAACCCGACCACGGCGTGGAAAGGGGTTCTTTGGGTTCTTTTTCTGGCACAAATTCGTCATTTTAATTGTGCTTCATTGTGCCAGAAGTCCCGTGAATTTGTGCCTTTTACTTTTTGAGTTATAAGGGTACAATTGTGGTCGGGCTGGGATCCATGGCTCCTGACCCGACCACAGCCAGATCTAACGTATTGTAAATAGTGTATTGTTAGTGATATGCCCAAACAATTGTGCCTCTATTATGCCTTGATATACCTATAACAAAAATGAATTTATATTTAAATATATTTGATAAAAATGGTTTGCCGTTGTTAACAGAGGCGACCTTGGGCGCGGAGGAAGTGGGGACGGGTTGGCACAATAGTGACACATTTGTTTTGTCATATCAGTAACAATATACTATTGATATTTTTTTAGATCTGGCTGTGGTCGGGTCAGGAGTCGTGGTTCCGAGCCCTACCACACCTGTACTCTTATAACTCAAAAAGTAACCGGTACAAATTCACGGCACCTTTCGCATAATAAGGCACAATTAAAATGACGAATATGTGCCACAGAAAGAACGCCTTTCCGTGCCGTGGTCGGATCAGGAACAATAACACAATCGCAGAAGGTAACTTTAGTAAATAGTAGGATAATTTTAGAAATAATTCTGCCTTTGTATACTTATTATATCTGCTACAGTGCCATTTGGCCGTAATTTTGTACAGTCATGCCTTGATCACGCGCGCTGAGTAAATGGGCGAGACAGTAAAATGTTCTCGACCGAGACAGTATTTATTATGTGGACAGCTCGCGCCAATCTGATTACACGGAGCGGGCACTCGGCCGAGTGCACTGTCTCGCCTAGTTTCTACCTACGTGGAGTCGAAGGACGTGGTGTCGAATTATTATTCAGCTACGCCCTAGCGTCGAATGCCTGTCGGATTGAAAAACTTGCCAGGGGCTTTTACATTAAAATCGTATCTTTTTTTGTATAAACGCATTTTTTGGGGAAGAGGATTGTACTTATGGCGTCTTCTAGTAAAATTTCAGCACATAGGATTTCATAGTTTTTCTGGAAAAAGAATCTCAAATTTCAGATTTTCTTATGGCATGCGGGATACTTTATATTTATAAAAAATTGGTTGCCTGTAAAGTCGGTATACGGGCGAAAGTTTTACGTGACAACGACTATGAGTGGTAAAATAATTTTAATGTGAATATTCATTCGTATAACATGAACCGGTGTGTATGCCTATCTCTCTCACTCTCTCTCTCTCGCTCTGTCTCTCTCGCTCTTAGGCGTGTTAACTGTGCTCGAGTGGAAGGGACGCGTGCCTTTCAAGTGTCACCCGGCAAACCAATTTATAAGACGTTGTCACGTCAAAAACCACTGAACCCTAAGTACTAAAATTTGGCTGAAGGATGCCTTGAGTCCCATCCTCTTTCCAAAAAAAATACGGTTTCTCATAAAAATCTTTCTACATAAATTTTGCCCTTGGCAAAATGAAGTTTTTCGATTCCACAGGCATTCGACGCTTTCCCATAGCCGAAATATAATTCGATGATACGTCCTACCAACCAACGG
This sequence comes from Pyrausta despicata, assembly GCA_963921415.1. Lineage (NCBI taxonomy): Eukaryota > Metazoa > Arthropoda > Insecta > Lepidoptera > Crambidae > Pyrausta > Pyrausta despicata. Next base: position 12,663,092 of record OY992866.1, on the reverse strand, counting down.
CCTTCGACTCTGCGTAGGTAAACGTCGTGTGATCAAGGCAACAGCGTCACATATATAGTGGCACTTTAGTACCATTTCCAAATACTAGATAGGATAGATTTGATTAGATTCTAATTATCTACTAGTTGTTCAGTGTTATTCTGGCATGGTCCTTGAGTGCTAATACATTTTTGACGCAGACTGTACAGTGTGAGTGTTATTCTGTTTGTTTATAATTATTAATGTTATGGCTGACTTGTGTATTATAGCGTGTGCCTTGAGGATTATTATTATTAAACTTTTGACTAACATAAAGACTTTCATTGATAAAACTAACACTTTAGTAAACAAATTTTAATAATATCATAATTTGGTTTAATCACACAAAAATTTATACAAAACATACTACAGTTTTAATATCAAAAAGGCAAACAACAGAAATATCAGAATATTATTGAAGCAAAAAATTAAGATACTCAACATTTTAATCATTTAGTTTGATTTTTATTTCAGCATCTATAAATCTTTGCACAATTCAGTTATTATCAGCTTAATATTACTTATTGAACACAAACTGGTAAATATCTTTCTAAAGACACGTTTCGTTTTCGCTTGCACTACAAGCGACACACTCGGTATAATCTCCTTGTATTTTGTCCATAATTTATTTTTATATTTCAAATTTGGGACGTGGAAAATTTTGAAGATAACTACTACTCCGGATTAAGAAAATTTCAAAAATAAATAAATAAATAAATAATTGTATAAGCGGTGCGTTAAAATTCCATAGACTAAACAGCATGTGGCTGATTTTTCAATAGTCTAGCTAAATGTACCTTAAAATAAAACAGCGGAGAATTGCCTCTGGGGTCTAAAGCAGGAACGTTTAACTTTATATAGTGAGAACTTTTACGCGTTTGTAAGAATCTGCCCCAAACATAATAAATGCTTATAATATATATCGATAGGAGACATCGGTAAGCCTATTAGTGCTTGTTGCCGTAGACCCGCAGGCGCGGTGGCGGTCGCGGCCGCGAAATATCAACCATAATATGAAGTGATATCCAAGTGTTCACATACGAAACGAACGTGCTGTCTAAGTAGCGAGCTCTTGCTCGCGCCTGCGCGTTCCTACTTTAACAAGCACTTAAGTATTTCAGCTTTAGTAGTGGACTTATAGTTTTGACCTTATAGTTTTTACCGTGTTTTCACCAATCATATTTTCAACTTAGATCCACTGACGATCTGGATTAATCTCTGTAATTTTATTGATTTAATACTGAGTTACAAAATCGAAAACACTGACACCAATGCAGTTATAATTAAATATTGCGAGTAATTCGCAACACATTATCAAGCGAGATCTCTTACTGTTGATAAAATCCTTTCAAGAAGGTTAGTTATAGCTAGATTGTATCTGATAGCTGGTGGCTAATAGCCGTGTTTTCCAAGGGTCTGTTCTACTTCTTTCACGTACTTCTCAGACACCTTCTGCAGTCTCATCATCCCAACCTGGAATGGGAAAAAGATTATTCGATGGAAATATGGAGATATCAAAAGTGCTTGCAGCACCTTTGAATGAAGTAAAACCGCATAAATAACTACATCTATAAAAAACATATTAATGTTAGACAATTTTGTATATTTGGGTATTTCTTATGAAATCTCAAAATTTGAGATATTATTGAAATTTCTTTTTTTTTTATAAACTTAGATATTTTTTTGCAGAGATCAGAAAAGTTGCTTTTAGAGATCTGTCCAGGGGTATTGGTCTTCCATATTTTTGTATATAACCTATAAAAAATGAGGTTTTAAAAAATAAATAAATGAGGGAATGATTAACGGAGTGAGGGAATGATTTATTATTATATTATAGTAAAAAACAACATGTAAAAATGAAAGAAATTATATATTTTTTATTAATATATATCAAACAATGAAATATCATATTCTGAAGAAAATCAACTCAAAACTTTGTACTTATAGAACATAAACAATCTTTTGTACTTATAGAAAATTACCAACATAAATATACAGGGTGTAAAAAAAACCTTAACGAAGCCGTCAAGCACGCGTTCAGTACATCAAACCAAATCGTATGAAAAAGAAATTTTGGCTGGGAAACAACTTTTATTTTTTGACATCAAAAAAAATAATTTAATTCTAACCCGCAATGTATAGCGCGCACGCGGAAAAGTTACCGCGGGGCGTGTTGCTTTACGCCGCCGCGACGCGGTTCGGTTCGAGTGTGCGCTGTTCATTGCGGAGTGTGCCATTTAGAGGCTTTTTATGAAAGAACTAGTTAAAATTTGTATCATGTTTCTTTGGAAAAAAGTTAAGTTATAATGGACAGAAGTCATTTCTGTAAAAATCATCAATTTTTTTTTCCAACTTTAACCATCAATATCTCAGTAACCGTTAACTTCCCAGGTATGGTGTAAAAGAAAAAAATGATCGTAACAATTGGTAGAATATGTGGTATTCGGCTTCGTTAAGGTTTTTTTTACACCCTGTATATAAACCCAAAAAAATAACAAATATACTACTATAGAGGTACAGTCAAATCGGGTAACATTGGACCGCGGTGGTAACATTGGACCATACCCAAACTCAATCTTTTTATTTTTTTTTGAGAAATGATATACCATAAATAGCTATTGATAAAAAATTGGCTGAAATGCTTAAGTTCCTAGCTATAAAAAAAAAACAAAATGTCATTGACAACTGTCAATCTGTGAAACAAATTGAATTTTTTTTCGACCGTTGTGATAGTGCTCTCTGGAAACTTGTGTTTTCAATTTTGAATTTCAACGTGTTTTTCACTGGTAACCGGGTAAGTAATGTAAATATATGTCATTTCTAACTTTTTTTTTGTAAAAACAATCATTTTAAGGTAGATTGTAAACAAAATCCGTGTTAAATTACAAAATTAAATGAAGACCTCATAAAAAATTGATTTTTAGGGTAACTTTGGACCGGCCAAAGTTACCCAACATTTTTATTTAGTAATTTAAAATAAGATGGGTAACATTGGCAACTAAACGTAGCAGATATTTTCTTCAATTATTTATGTACTTGTTATGTTCGTTCGATTATTTATGTTTTTAGATGTATGTAATTTGAAATTGTTTCAGTGTATGCACATCTATAAAATGCCTCGAAAGTCAAATGTAAAGAAACCTGGGGTGCGAAGCTATGGCACGTTATCAAATTATTCGTCAGAGAAGCTCGAAGAAGCATTACGTATGATTAAATCTGGGGCTTTAACACAAAGGCAAGCAGCCAAACATTATAAAATTCCAAGGTCTACTTTAAATAACAAATTGAGATTGAAGCACAATAAAGGTGTTGGACGACCAATTTGTCTAACAATGGAAGAGGAAATAATGTTTCGGGATCATTTGCTTGCTCTGAGTGATTTCGGTATACCAGTGGGAATTAATGATTTTAAAATGCTAGTTAAGCGTTACTTGACATCTGTCAACAAAGTTGTACCGGTGTTTACTGACAATACTCCAGGTTATGAGTGGGGAAAGCTGTATCTAGAGAGACATCCAGCTCTCAAGGAGAAAATCGCTCACAATATTTCCCGAAAAAGAGCACAGGTTAATGAAGAGATGGTCAATAAGTTTTTTGATCTATTAATATTTGAAGCTGATGGTGTACCTCCAGAAAACATCTACAATATGGATGAATCCGGCTTTCACGACGATCCAGGGAAACAAAAGCTCTTATTTCGCCGTGCTAATCGACATCCAGAGTTGATCAGAAATTCCACTAAATCATGTTTTACTGTTGTTTTTTGTGGAAATGCTGTAGGAGAATTTATTCCGCCGTTCTTCATATTTAAAGGCAAAAATTGCTGGTCTGACTGGTTACAAAATGCTCCTAAGTCTTCTAAAATGACTGTATCAAAATCAGGTTGGATTGACTCTGATATTTTTGACGAGTGGCTAGAAAAACATTTTATTCCAATAGTTGATAAAAAACCGGGGAAGAAAATTCTTCTTTGTGATAATCTTAGCGCACATATAAGTGTTAAGGCACTGAAACTTTGTGAGGAACATAATATAAAGTTTATATGTCTCATCCCTAACTCCACTCATCTTTTACAACCCTTGGATGTAGGGTTCTTTTCCTCTTTAAAAACAGCCTGGAGGTCAGTGTTGAGGACGTGGCGGCTAACCCAAAGAGGCAGAAAAGCTATTAGTTTACCAAAGAATATTTTTGCTCAGTTGCTTAAACTTACCTTGGACCAATGTGAATCAACAGCAGGATTAAATCTGATGGCCGGATTTCGAAAATGTGGAATACATCCAGTGTCACGAAGTGAAGTTCTTAAAATATTACCTGGGTATGCAGCTACTGACGTTCAAACATCTGTCGGTGAGACCTTCAAAGAATATTTAAAAGATATCAGAGAGTCAGACCTAAACATCAAGTCCTGTAGAAAGTTTCAATTACCTGTTGAAGCAGGAAAGGCAATCTCAGCAGAAGAAGTTGAAAATTTTTACAAAAATAAAATAGATCAGCAGAATAAGAAAAAAGAAAAACCAATAAAGAGAGGCAGACCACTTGGTTCCAAAAATGTAAAAGGGAAAAAGAAAAAAATAGAAGAACAGGAAAATAATTCTGAAACCAACGTTACTGTGCCAGAAACTGTTGCAAGTAATGATGACATGGGCAAAGAGGATTATTGTAATACAATAAATGTCTTACATAATGGACTAGAAGAAACCCGGGCTGCTAGCCCTGAATCAGACACGGAAGATGTTCCAATTATTTCTACAGTAGTGGCGAGCATACATACTGTTCCACAAGAAGGGACTTTAAGAACACCAGATAAACAACCAAAAACTACACTGAAAAAATATTGGGACTCATTTGATAATTTAGACCAAATAGAAGAATTGCAAGAGGAAGATGTGAAAACGAACAAAAGGAAAGTTTGTAAGAAGAACAAGACACCAATGAAAGATTCACCGAAAAAGGAGAAAAATAACAAACAAGCAAAAATGGCTTTACCTGTATCTTTAGTAGTTGAAGACGTGGAAATGAGAACAATATCTAACGATCAACTTGATTATCAATTAAATAACCTCACTAAAGAACCAGAAGAAGCAGTGGCACATTTGGTTGGTTTTGAAAATATTACAGGTGATTTTTTGGTGCATTCAGATGGAGGAAAACTTGTTCAGATAAATGAACAAGAAGAAGTGTTTGAGGTAAACAAATTTTGTGTGTTTAAGGATGAAGGTACCTTGTTCCCTGGACTAATAAGTAAAATAAATGAAAGATCTGCGTTGTATATCAGATGTTTAACTAAAAACTTTGATGGGGGATGGATCTGGCCAGATAAACCAGACCTTACTATAATCACTGACCATTCAATGATTATAAAAGTGCTGAGAGATGACAAAATTTCTAAAAGGGGCAAAATCATTCACATTGATGATGACTTCTTGTCTATGGAGTGGGGAGAATAGATGTAAGGAAATGGAGCCGATGTTCTTTTTTGTGTTTCAATTATAATTAGATTTTTATATAATACATACATACCTACATATCCTGTGTGAAATTGTGTTCAAGTCATGAAGAGTGCAATAAGACTGGGACAAAAGTCAAAGAAGCTTGTCCATTATTTTGATCTCTGTATTAGTCATTACCTTCTAGTTAGTATTAAGCATAGCAAGTTATATATGTATGGAAAGCTAAAAAAATATATATTTTTATACCATTTAAACAGAGAAGTTTAATTACAAAAAAAAACACATAAAAAGCATTTATATCTTTAATCTTGATCCTATAATCCATATGCCTTCAACTTGTTGATGACTTTTGGGGCATTTGTTTTATTTTTCTTTGTCAACATATTATTCCCTAAGAGTAAAAATTTCATCGTTGTTTACTTAAACATAGTACAATGTTGCCCCGTGCTCTTAAATTATCATAAAACACGAATTTTTGCAACAATATTTATGATGGCTCAAAGTTACCCCAAACTCAATGTAACTTTGGACCACCTACAAATCGGCGATTATCATAGAGTTCTCCACTGATTCTTTTTTTTTTTTTACCGATGCTATAACCACAGACTATCCAGATCACAGACCAAACTGTTCTTTTAACCGTAATAATAGAATCCTTTAAGCAGTGAGTGAAAATATTCAAAAAGTGGTCCAAAGTTACCCGATCTGACTGTAACAAATGTTTTTATCTTTATACTTATTACTATTTATTTTTAAACTTTGTACTTAGCACTTCTCCAAAACTTAAATTAAAACATCTTCATATTTATTTATTAAGCATTAATTATTATTAATATTAACCTAAATTAGTCTTTTCTTGGAGTTTTTTGGTCTTTGAGATCAATGAGTTATTCATTCTTAATTTTAACATCACTTGTAGAGTCATCTAACTCTGTAATAACGTAATTCCCCCTTTTAACTAACTTTGGCGGCTTTATTTTCTGTATCACATCTTCCCATTTATATAATTGTTCATCTTTAATATTAGGCCATCTCCAAAACTTCACACCTTGCTTCATGCACCTAACCATCAAACCATCTTCAAAAACAGATAGAACTTCTCCGGGATACTTTGACGTGCCCCACTTAATCAGGACATGATCTCCAATGGTAACATTCTTATCACTGTCGGAGACAACAGTAGATCCCTCATTTTCTAAATCAATTGTATCATTTTCTTTTAACATTTCAGTATGATCTTGAATGCGCGAAGACGACGCTGAAGACAGTTGGTAATTATGCTTCATTATATCCAATTCCATTGACTTTTGAGGGGATTTGCTACGCCTCTTAGTAAATCGATTACTGCGGTGTTGTTGAAAATACCCCAAATGATAGTGGGTACAAACTTCTTCGCAATCTATGCATGAAAGTCTTCTGCACTGTAAGGTATTGTGAAAAAATACGAACTGGCGTATTTTTTGTGTTCCCCGGAAAGTAGGAATAGTTTTGGACTGTTTTATGAGATCATCCATCAGCGAAATATCTGCTGTGGTAACTTCAAACAATAAAATAGAAGGACACCTGGATTGAAGGATAGGTTTCAATGAATTCAGGTCTACGATATCATGGCCTTCTGCCACGACTTTATCAGCTGTCCGTTTCAGGGTTCCACCGACACCGTCAGGCGCTCCCTTACCGTGCCCGGGTTCAGAATAATGCCATGAAAAGTATGTGATTTCTGGATAGAGATCTTTTAGATGACGACACACCATTTCGAACATAAATTTATTTTTGTATTGATTAACAGGCCCATCACTCAACATATGTAATCGGGAAATAGGTAAATGTTGTGTTTTTATCCACTCAAATATGGGTTTCAAGTGAGCCCAAACAGCCATTGTGTCATGTCTATTGTCGCTAGAGAGAGAACAAAAGGATACAGGTTTGATTGCATTATCCTTGCGCAAGTAAAGTACTCCTGTATGCATTGTTATCTGCTTCCTTCCTCCACCAAAGTGGACAGCTTGTATTTCCTCGTTATACTTACAGCAATAGTTTTCACTGTAATCTACATGAATTAAAATGTCGTTTATTGTTAAATTTTTCTTTATATTTTGAATGGCCTGATATTGATGTGCTATAGTGCCAATATGTGAAAAAAAAAGTGGTAATGCTGCTTCCAGACTTTGAACAAGCAATTTCAATTTAACCCTATACTCTTTCTTCACGGGTTTACGAACTGTCTTTTTTTTCCCATCCTTTTCAAATGAACTGACTTCATAAATCCATTGTTGATAAGTCACAATCTGATTAGGCATTGGTAAATAGTATTCCAAAGAGCGTTCCTTGCAGGTTGAACATTCCCTGAATAGACATTTTGTGGAATGCACATCGCAGGTTATTGTCGCTAAAATTGAAGTCACGTTACGAAATTTCAATGCTTTGACTTCATGCAATTTAGATATCATCAATTGAATATTGGCATGCTGTATGCATTGACAAGTATTTCGGGTATTTACGTTTTGCCAAGTAACCCAAAAGGGTCTGAATCTGCAAAAGGTTGATAAGCTTATCTTATAATTGACCGTGCTTAAAAACTTTTTATGTAAATTATGAAGTGTATCATATAAAACACGCTTTTGTTTAGTTTTACCATTTTTGGATTTAAGATAGTCTTTTTTCCCCGGGCACATCCTTGAGTTTTCATCTTTCTCCAAAAATTTAATTACATCGAGGACGATGTAATTACGTAATAGTATGTAGTATAGATGTAGTATAAAATAAGCGATAAAATGATGAAGGTAAAGGATTACCTTCATCATTTTATCGCTTATTTTTCGAGGCTTTTGTCTTTTGAAAGTATCATGTTTAAAAAAAGGTTTCGATGCATGAAGTAACTTATATTTCTGCAATGATTTCAATTTCAACATTTCGTAATATTTTTTCTTTTTTTCATGTTTCTTTCCAAGATCTTTGTAACTAGTCTCTAGATCTCTTGTTAACGCTTCTCCAAAAAGTAATTTCTTCTTCACACTCTCAGGAACGTTTACATTCTTTAGAAGCGCATCTACTTTAGTTCCAGGCGATTCTGGGTCAGTTTTTTTTGTTTTCATTCTCAAATATCTCTTCTTATATTTTTCGCTTAACTTCACTGTATTCTTCAATTTTTTTTCCAAATTTGCAATCTTTGTATACAAAATAGCTCGTCGCCTTCGCATCTGTCGTCTATTTCGAGCAACTACATCTTCTCTAATTTGCTGCACAACTGATACTGGACTTGGTGGAGGTGTATCATCAATTATTCTTTGTAAATTTTGGTGTGCTATAGCTTTTTTATTCCTATACACTTTACTATTTTCTTTCCATTGTTTTCGCTTTTGTCTAAGTTCTCTAGCATTCATATGAATAACTGGTTTTACTTGACCTTTCTCTTTTTTCTTTAAATATTTTAATCTTTCTTTTTCCCGCAGTTTTTCCAAAGATTCAGTATTATTTTTCATTTTTTCTCGCCTTTTTCTATCATACTCTTTCTTTTTTAATTTTTTTTCTGCATCACTCAACTTCTTTTGTCGTGCCATTTTGTTTCCACATACATGCACCTGTTTTAAATTAAATACCATGAAATACAAGTTGCAAGAAATAAATAAAAAATCTAAGAAAACCGCAGAGTACTGGATAAATCATTCCCTCACACGGCCGTCATTCCCTCACTCCTAAATGCAGTAAGGGAATGACTGTGAGGGAATGACGAATTTTAACTTAAGCTACAAAAACACCGACACATAACCTCAATTTGCTTGTTACATTGCGAATATGTATTTTACTCCCAAAAACGCATAAAACCAACAAATTTTAATGATAGATATTAAAATGCTTAATACATTCATGTAACGTGAGGTAATGATCGTCATAAATTTAACTTTTAACAATTTTTCGCAAAATATTTTTTTACACGAACTCACCTACGGTTGAGAAGAAATCACCATCTTGAATCATTTGAGAATGTTGCCAGGCACTAAAAACTTAAGGTTGCGTTCCTAAATATCGTTTGACACGTTCAGAAATCGAATATCCGTAATAGGATGAGGGAATGATTTTATTTGGCGGGACATATTTAAAATCGAATTTATTGTTTTTATAAATTCGTTGTTGTAAGATGGAAGCTTTTATCGACAATAACAAACATCTTTCTTATATATTTGCATAATTTTATTATTAAGAATATTGATATATTTCAGATAAATAGGCATTTTAGTAATATTTTTGAACTAAGGGACAAGGTGAGGGAATGATTTTCACGGTAACAAAGTAGCCATATCTTTTTTTTCTTCAGAGGTAATACGTTTTCTTTTTAAACAATAGCGGTATAGACAGCGTACATTCAAATAAAAAAAAGACTTATGTAGTTAATGCATATGACTCGGCACTAATGGCTCGGGAATCAAATTTCGAAATTTGATGAGAAATACCCATTTATAAGACAAGTTGTATATTTATTTAATTTATTTTTTGATATACAACAACATCACATACATTGATCTGACTCCGTGGTAAGCAGCTGCAATTGTGTTTCAGAAATCAGAATCAACAGTGGTATTACAAATAAACATGGTGCTACAGACACCAGTACAAACAGACATGTTCATGCACACAAATGTTTGTTGTATAGTGCGGGGATCGAACCCACGACTTCTTGGTTTAATAGTAAACTTTTTAACCATTACACCAAAGTGGTCGTTATTTGAAATAAGCAAGTAGCCGTCATGACATAGAAATTGACCACATCATCGTATAATTGAACAAGTGAAGGGAAAAACTAGAAGACGTAACGAAAAAATCGCCCGATGCTTTCGAGGGGTGGCTACCCATTGGGTTTAACTCTATCAATAGGCTTGTTTCCACTATGAAAGAAATATTCAAAAACTGATTATCTCTAAAATAATTCACAATTTAAGATGCCCTTTCATTAATACTTTTCTGCAGTTCGTATTACGTGATTTTTAATTGAAATTCAATCGATAAATAGTCACTTAGTCGGCATTGCATCCGATGAAATCAAAGTGTGTTATCATACAAGCTCAATGGAAAAAAGCGTTTTGACAGTTGATAAAAGTACGTCAACGATTGGTGGTGTCAACTACCATATTTCCAAATGGCCTTTATGGTTACTTTTTGGGCCAACCAGGATTGCACAAAATCTCCGCTTCCCTCATGATTCTGCACAATCTAATTGCAATGCCAACGGTACACACACACACACACGTACCTTCTGCTTGATGACCTTCCGCTCGTACTTGTCCTGCTGGTCCTGCTCCATGCGCAGTGCCACGCCTTCATTGTGGATCTTCTCGCGGAGTTCAGCTCTGAGAAGAGAAAAAAAACATGCTTTTATATCGGACCACAAATCCATATAGTGTTAACAATTGGCTAGATGACACCAATAATCGTTGACATACTTTTTATTATACGTCAAAACGGTCTGCCTCCATAGATTTTGTATGGGAATATGATCGTGACGTCACGGTCATGTATCAGAAATCGGAGTCAATTGACCGAATATTTATTGAGTTTTGTGTGTCTAAAAATTGGTTTCTACAGCTTTTTGGAAATATATTGCTTGTATTAACTTCATAGGAGCTATTTTTTAAACGCCATGGTCTTGAAAATATTTAAGATTGGTGTCTTCATCCCAATTGACTTAATTAAAACTCAGGACCGGTCGCGGTGGAGATCCTTGGGGGAGGCCAATGCTAAGCAGTGGGCATCTAAAGTCTGATATGATGATGATGATGGATGAGATTACATTTCAACAACAGCAATAACAACTCTTGGTAAGTCAGAAAGAAGAGTAATTGAACTAACCTGGCTCTTTCCTTATCGTTGATTTGTTTCATGATCTCCTGTCGGTGCTTCTCAATGCGAGCCTTGCGTTTGTCGTCCAACTAGAATTATAAAAAGTAATTTGTGACAAATGAAAGATTTTAGAGCTTGCTGGAATGACTGACTTTAGATCTATGGAAAAAAATCGCGATGAAAGATTTTAAAACCTGCTGGAATGATGGTATTTTTTTAATTGATCGATAGAAAAAAATCGGGAAAACACAGTCTTAGCATCCTGAAGCCCTTTTAACCGACTCATGACGGAGATTATGAAATGTATTTATTCTGCGGTAAACCCAGGGCCGTCTTTCACCTATTAGAGGCCCTGGGCACAATAGGATAATGGGGCCCCTATGCTATAACCACAAGTTAGCACTATTTTGTCAGAATGAACAAAAAACGTGCAAAAATAACGACACAAAATAAAAATTATTCACTGATTTTCTTTAGCACAGTGAATTTTAAATATACATTATCTACAATTTTTATACATTGAAATTTACTAAACTAAGCAATCGATGGACCAGCTTTTCAGGCGAGAGTAGAGTAGCTATTTTTATTTGGTCATAATATGGTATCTATGCCTTTAAACCACTGGTTTGGTAATCTGGCATCTGGGTCTTGGGGCCCCAAACGGTCGCGGGGCCCTGGGCACGTGCCCATTGTGCCCAGTGGGAAAGATGGGTCTGTAAACCGCAAAAGTGGTCCGATATATGATTTTATGTAGGTACATATGAATAGAAAACTATTTAAATCAAGACTAATAATGATAATAATATGGTATTTATTTTCACTTTCACAAAATTGGTCTTAAAACTACACTAGATCTAAGTAAAGTATACCTCCGATTATGCAAGCTGATACATGTAATTCCCAATTTTGTGAAAGACTGGTGCCTGATAAAGGCTTTGTTAAAACCTGAAGTATTGCCAAGCACATCAGGATCAAATACGGGCAGATGTTATGGCGACTCAACACTCAACAAAACAATTTGGTAAAATTTGGAGCACTAAAAAACTTAATGGTAAGACAAGGCTTCCGGCCTCTGAAGGCACCAATGATTCTAAACAGATAGCCGACATTTTTAAGAGGCACTAAAAAGACGCCGATTTTTTAAAAGTGTTATATCTTTTCGTAGGCACTTTAATGTTATTATAAGTTATAATTAGACATCGCAATAAACCGGATAATTACATGGATTTACTTACAGCCTTCTCCTTAGCGATAAACTCCTCGTTCTGCCGCGCCGCGTTGTTGAAGCTCTGCTCGTCTTTGGCTATCTCGCGCGCGATCAGCCGGTGGATGTCGTGGATCTGGAACCAATTAGTTGTTTCAAGAACCGAGTATGTGACAGTAATAAAACGCCTAGTGTGCCTAATTTGGCGTGTCGTGACTGGATAAGGCGAAAGTGCTTTTAGGCCCTTGGTACACAAGGCTACACAAATATTCGATACTCAGCGATTTCCATTTCCAAGCGACTATCACGAATTACAAATCTCTATACTCATCATCATCATTATTATAATTTTTTTTTTAAAGAATTTGGAATCATTTATTTCATGCCCTCGAAGTCTAGATTACCTGCATTTTATTAATATAGAATTTGGAATCATTGATTTCATGCCCTCGAAGTCTACATTACCTGCATTTTTTTTATATAGAATTTGGAATCATTTATTTCATGCCCTCGAAGTCCAGATTACCTGCTGGACCCTAGCCTCGTGCAGCTGCTTCATCTCCTTGTTTCTCCGTATAGCTGCGTCCCTCTCCTTCCTGCGGTACTCGCGCTCAACATCCTCCTGGATCTTGAGGTTGCGGATCCTCTCCAGTTCCTCCTTCAGCTCTTGTTCTGCCTGAAATAAAATATTCTCTTGTTTAAACTGGTGCCAATGCGACAAGGTATGATGAGACAGCTAAACGAACATTTGGAGAAGAAACCTTTCATGAAGAAGGATGGGGATGGTGACACCACCGACCATCATCATTGCTTGCACTTTTTTTAATAGTTTATTTTGGCGCTGTTTGTTTTTCTCTTCCATAGCCTGTCCCGGTATAACTTTTTTTTTAACGTCAGGGAAATGCTGGTACGAATACTCACCTACTTATAACCTGACGATGCCCTCCGGTGCCATGTTAGTCGGGGACGTGGCGGGTTCACCGTAGGCCGAGAGGCTACAGGCATTCACCGCAATATCCCGGTATAACCTAGCTTAACCCAGCCAAAACCCAAGCTAGAAAGACCCTGGTTAAACAACAGTTGCAGTGATGTGAAAGTGTAGCAGGATAAGTCACTGTTAGCCTTGGTGCAGTGACGTTATACTTCTTCGTTCGGTCGCCTTAGGAATATGGTATTTTCTCTTCTGCTTAGCTGGCTTGATAGCTGCCGTCTCCCTCCTTGCCTTGGCTTCGCGACGATCTTGTCAACCTACACGTGTTACAATGGAACCACGCTCCTACCTTCTGTGCCTTATCAATATGATCTATCCCCATCTGAATAGCAGCCTTGATGGCCTCGGCTTCCGCCCTAACATTGGCCTAAAGCCTTACTTTTTCTTGAAAGTAGAACAAAAGTCAAATACCTTCTTATAGGACTTACCTTCTGCGCCTTAGCAATATGGTCTATCCCCTTCTGCTTAGCAGCCTTGATGGCCTCGGCCTCCGCCCTAGCCTTGGCTTCGCGTTCGCGTTTCTTCTTCAGGAAGTTAGCGATCCGGAGATCCATGATACGCTCCTCCTCGTTTTGGAGTTGCTTGTAGTATAGTAGCTCGGCGTTGCCTGGCAACCAAGCGAAGAAATTATTAGTTTGAAAAGACGCAGGGGAGTTCATTTGCAAAGACGCAGGAGCGTTCGGGATCACGGCAATCTTGACGTAACCTATCCTGCTGAAATTAAGATGTGACGACGATCAGGGACTGCTGGACCTACTCGGTTCTTAGTTGTAAAACAAGCAAAAAGTATGAATGTTCAAATTCAAATCGGGTTTAACGGATTAGATGGAGGCGAGCGTCTAAGCAAGGTTCTGTTTGTTATAGGCCAGCATATTACTAAATAACTAATAGCGGTTAAGAAAGAAGGGTAGCGCATTTTTTGGTGGTCGCGCGTCCCAGCCAGTCACATCTATCACATCCGAAATCTGTCGGCATTGGTATATCGCGCACTTTTAGTGAGACTAGTAGGTCCGGTTTCTACCAAAGCGTAGAGGAGACAAGAAGAGATATGTTGCGAAACGAGCAGGTTTTTTCCATTAAAGCGGAGAGGAGATGAGTAGCAGAGAGGAGATATGAGCTGTGCGTAGCGGATATGTGTGAGCTGTGAGAGCTCGAACTCAGTCAAATGAAACGAAACAACATCTTACATCTCTGCTCGGCCCCTCCGCCTGCTCACGGGTGGCACAAGATTATATAGCAAAATGAGAATTCCCTCTCCTCTCTGCTTGGTCCATTTCCACCGAAGCTAAGCAAAGAGATGTGGAAATAACAAAATCTTATTCGTTATTTAAAACACATCTCCTCCCGACTTCTCTCTTCTTCGCTTTAGTAAAAACACGGTCTAATGCAGCAGACAGTTATACCCTGGTCAAGAATCTCCTTGAGCTTGGCGGCACGTCCGTGCTTCTCCTTAAGTTTTTGCGCTTCGTCGATCTGCATCGCAATGTTGGCCTGGTTCACGCGAATGCTCTCCTCTTCTATGCGTTCTGCTTCCATTATCTGGGAAAGAAGATGTAGCATTTTAAATAACAATCTATTTAAACACGGCTGTCAATCTCAACAGATATTTGCGTATGCAAGAAATATGATATCACATTACTGCTGCATAGAAATTTGGCGCAATATGTATGTATATGTTTCCTTTCAGCAAGATTTATGTCATGAAATGTCATATTGGATTACCGGATCCGAGTCCGGCATGTGGGAGCGGAGAGGGTTACTTGCTGTATTGACACGGGGGTGTACCAGATTCCTGACTCAAAAATTAAATCAAATCAGTTCAACCTAGGATTTGAACCTGTGACCACTGGACCAACGGACAAGGCACGCAAACAACTGCGTGCTGACTGGTAAAAGCCTATTGTTGTATTTTATTTACGCGATCACTAGACAACTTATTATGGATTTTTTTACTTACATTTATTTACTTACATTTTATTTTGACCTAACGTTTCGGAGCCTTTTTTAGCATTCGTGTTCACAGTTAGGATAAGGTGTAAGTTGTTCAAGGCCATTGAAATTCGACACCCTAATTTTAAAAGAGAAGATGGGTAAATAAATTCACGAGCTTTGTATCCTGTTTCAGCGAGGACTCAAACTAGTCCCCGCACAAGAAGAAGACCACGATCAAGATAGGTACTGTTAGCTTTTCTTGTGTATTGTAACTTAAAACTGTTAAGTTTTTTTTATTAAATGTTGTTAACAACTATGGTGGTACAACAACAAAAACTTTGGTGACAACTAACATCTTAATCCATTCGTGACCACGGATGCTGAAAAGTCTTTGATATGTCAGGTTACAAAAAAAAGTAAATAAATCGAAAAATAATCCGTAAAAAGTGTATCATTTCAATGGTAGATGCCTGTTTTAACTAGATGATAAGATGTCAGGGTCTGTTAGCCAGACAAGGTACACGGTCTGCCCTTGATAGTTTTGGGCAATACACACCTTGGCAGTCTCATGGGCCTTGATCTGTTCCTTCAAAGCGGCGAGGTTCTGCAGGCGGAGCTGGTGTCGTCTCTCCTCTTCCGTCTCCGCTCGGTGCACGGCCGCTTGGCGGTTCTCCTCCATTATAGCGTCCAGTCTGTGAAAGATACCATCTCATCTCGTCACTTGTACCACACACCAAGTAAGAAATTATAACTCAAAAATTCTACGTTACTTTTGACGCTGCTACTTACATCGCGCGCGGGTCGCTGTTGAGTCGTAATTTGATATTACTCTTCCAAAAATAATGTAAACTGTTGCTGTTGCTATCTATGTTATTTGTTTCGGTTTATTTAATGTTGTTATTTTGTAATTGTAATTGAATAAGATCACTACCGGGGTGGAGGGCTGATAACCTGTGATACAGGAACCATCCTAGTTTGTATCAGCCCACCATAAATTATTTTTAAACTCATTTATTTTGTGTTACTATGTTTTTAAATATGTATTTTGGTGAGAAATAAATGATTATTATTATTTTAAAAAATCATCACGGTGCATATAAAAATAGGAAGACAAGGAAAGCGTTTAAAAATGAAGAGGTAGGAATAGCAAAGTGGGCCATGTAAAGAAGACTTGTTTTATTAACGGTTAAAGATCAATCCGTTATAAATTATCGACAGACGTTGGGATAAATCATAAACCACTTCCATTACCCATAATATGGGTACCGTTATTATTTTAAATACCTATAAATTAATACATATTGGTCAGGCCGTCTAGTCCGTCTCAACCGATTTACGTTTTTTTTGTTCATTTGCGCTGAGTTCATCTCATCTGCCTACGTCCCACTGCTGGGCAATAGCCTCTCTTTTACGATAAGGTAATACGAGCTGTGGTGACCTTTACCGTTGCCATCACAAACACATGCCAAACAGCATCACGTACGGCAGTGAGATATGATACGGCTCCATAGGCAAGATGGCGCTTTTAGTCTTCTTCTGCGTCTGAACCGCGGGTTTAATGACAAATGAGGTAACCGTAAATCATAAGTTTACCGTCTCTCTTCCTCATCTAATTCTTTCTTGATGAGCTCCTTCTCGGCGATCTGCGCGTCGCGTATGGCGTGGCACTTGGACGCGAGGATGATGCGGTTGCACAGCCGGGGGCCCTGCATATTGTCCGCTTTCAGCACTGCGAATATATAATATTAATAAATATTTAATAACCCCGACAAAAAAGAGGGGTGTTAGCTAAAAGTTTGATCCCTGTCTGTGGCATCGTAGCTCTCAAACGGATGGACCTATTCCAAAGCTGTTATTTTTATTCGAAAGATAATTTAATCACGGTGATTCTTAGCTATGGCTGGTCAAAATGCGTTCAGCCGTTGAAGCTCATCATCTGTTTTCCTGGCTCATTCTAGGGATTTTTGAACTGGAAAGTCATGTTTTATGAGAGGTGATTTATTGATATGTGATAGCTTCATTACTATTAATAAATCAGATATCATCAACCGTCCGCGATGGTGATCACATCTGCAGCAGCCAAGACACCCTTGGCCGTCGCCATGTGATCAGCCTGTCTTCTACACAACTAGTAGGAGCTATGCAAGGTAATCTCACTCTCAGCTCTGAATAGCGTATGCGCCGCCCGGTCCGGTCGCTTTAGCACGGGGTCGGCGGTGCCGGTGGCCGCCTCAGCACCCGGCTTCGGCAAAAGCTGCTCCTTCAGCAGCCTCCGACTCTTTGACCGCCTCTTGTAGGCTTATTAGGTAGTGGGGATTACATAAGCAGCATTCGGATGGGCAGCGTTTGAGAACCTTTGGCATAATTTCACGTCCCATATACCATAGTGTCTCAAGACGAAAGTCTTTGACCAGTGTTTGTTGATTGCCAGTGACGACCTTCGGGAGTTAGACGTGGTTTCTTACTATCGGTCTCATAAGAAGGCTCAGTGTCACTCTGCGAGCGATAGTTTCTCTGTGTGATCGAATCGGAGATAAACAGATACGTATGAGAGCTATTACTCGAAGGATGGCTCAGCTGGAAGTGGACAGAGGACGGAACACTTATTTAGGGGAAACGGGAAAGGTTCTCGAATTGCCGTGTAACGTTTCGTGGGCAGGCCACCTACAAGTTGGACGAACGATCTGATGAAGGTTGCGGGAAGCCGCTGGAGGCGGGAAGCGCAAGACCAATCGAGGTGGGAGATCATTGGGGAAAGGCTGACATGATGAAGGTGATCTCACTCTCAGCTCTGGACAGCGTATGCGCGGCCTGGTCCGGCCCCTCCAGCTCGGGGTCGGCGGTGCCGGTGGCCGCCTCGGCGCCCGGCTGCGGCAGGAGCTTCTCCTTCAGCATCTGCTTGCGAGCCTCCGACTCCTTGGCCGCCTTCTGGATGGCCGCCTCTTGGGCATGCATCGCTTGGAGTTGCTCCTCTTGGGACACGATCTGGGTGGAGAAAAATGCGTTATGATTTGAAAGTCATAAAAGTAATTTATCTCTGTAAATTCCAACTAGGTAAAGTTTATTCAGCTTTTCGGTGTTATAAAAGTCGAGTAAGTGTAATCGTTTAATCGTGTAATCGTTTACTCAGCATCCTTATATGACTAAAGTGTCATATAATAATTTACTGAATAAGTCGCTAGTATACAACGCTTATGTTACTATTTCGTCAAGTAAAAGCATATTATATAGCTTTCTTATGGCAAGGTTGACTCAGTCCAGTAAAAGCAACATCGTTGCTTTTATACTACTACTATGTTGTATACGTCGCATTTATAAGACTATTCCAAGCCTAACATGTCGTATAATTTCTTTTCAGAAATAAAGCAGTTCCTGTTGTGTAACTTGTTCTAGTTTTGTTATGTACAATAAATAGTTAATTAAATAAATAAACAAACAAAATGTCTTTTTTTTAAACTTTTTAGGAAGTTCTAAGGAACCCTAAACTATAATCAGAGTGGTATCATGGCGCTCTTACTGCTAATTTGCTGTATAAGAAGCTATTATACCGCCTTTCAGCAGTAAAAATGGTGTACAAAAATAATATTGATAAAAAATATTTGTTATTATATTCATATTACTAAGAATAAAAAGGGGGGCGTTAAATATTTATTATATAACCTAGTATATTTCCTCAGAAAACTTACCTTCGCAATACTTTACATCCCTATGCGTAAGTTTACGAACCAACATTTGGTGCAACCTACAAATTAACATATCTGCTTAATAATTTGTAATTACCTATGTATATATTTGTAATTATAATTTTTAAAACACAACACGTGGAAGCACATAAATGTTTTCAGCTGTTTTGTATCCCAGGTCGCTTTAATAAGACAATCATGTCATATAACAGTCATATAAGTGACAGTTATAGCGCAACTTAAGCTTCTAACAGTCACTCCGGCGACAATTACGTGACGATTTACCTGAATAAGTTACCTTTATACGATGTCTATGTGACTGAAATGAAACGTTTTCATTACGTTTATACGACTTCTATTAGGAGCCAAAATGCTGAATAATTTTCGTTGCCGCGACTACTATACGACATATTTTTGCTAGATGGGATAGACACACTGTTGGAGCGGGCCTATAACGAATCGCGCCCCGCCCACTTACGCCTTCTTACGTAGTAAGAGTAGTTTCCCTATTCTGTGTTTGTCAGCCTTTGAAATTAACTTTTAAGCAGCCCCTAGTAATAACTATTATACATTTTATATTTTCTAATTTCTTGCATCGAAATCGTAGTATACAGTAGTTTGACCTGCGGCGCGGGGCGAGTCAACGGAACCTGCTCTCACTCGGCCGGGGCGCCTGCGACTATGGCCGTCCAAACGCGATCCACGACAGACCTTTCCGCTAGCTCGCTAACAAATTTTTCTACCCCCAAATTCACTTTTCACTCTCAATCTTCATCTATCATCTTCTTTCATTCTTCCTCCTCTACATTCGTGCTCAGTGCTTGATTTTTCTTTGCTTGGCTTTGTTAAAAACTGGTAATATAAATAATTTATATGTGAGTCGTGTTTTTCATTCCACACTCCGTATGTTCATTTCAAAAAATGCTTGGATTATGTTATTATAAAATCGAAAAAGCTTAATCCGACTGTGCCAATACTGTGCATTTGAACTATATACCTACCGCACGCACAGAGCAAGGTTGAAATTTGGCGAGAAACACGACAATTGATAACAGGAAACTGGAAAGACAAGGTAAAAAAAAAGAAACTGTAAATAGACCCACAGGGGGCAATTTCACTCGTCCCATAAAACCCTACCCCAGCTTCGGGATAATTTGTGGGCTGTGTTGAGAAGAAGCTGCGCAAAAATATCAATCGCCAATCAATTATCCTTTCCTCTTTTTTATGAAAGACCACACTTTTTCTATTTACCATTTATGATAGAGACAGTGAGTGACCTACAACTCACACACCATCACAGGTTTAAACTGTAATGAAGCTCTCATAAGATTATTCCTTGTAAAGCGCAGCTAATAGTATCTACAAGAATACATTATATTCTATTCTACCAAAGAGCGTAAGGCGTAGTCTGCATGATGACCATTTGAAAATGGCACGGTTTTTTTTCAGGTCTCACCTGTACGTACCTGGTAGTCTACCTGTCATCTGTCAATTCATTTACCTACGAAGCAGTGGTCCTTCGACTGATAAATATAATGATGACATATCCTTAGTTCAAGAGTAAGAAAAAGTACGCCCTTTTATCAAAATAAATGTAGCTTAGGCTAAAAAGGTAAGTTACTGTGGGGTAAGCACGAACAACTATCGTACCTAACGTATTCGCGGCGCGAACTTGTCAATTTGTATGGGGAACTGTCAATTTCTGACGTTTGGACGACACGAATACGTTACGATAATGTTCGTGCTCACCCCACTATAGGCAAGAGTAAACTTATGCATTTTCGATATTCAGAACTAAAAATGATGTAAAAATGATGCTGAGTACGAATTGTCATAATAAGCAAAGCTCCTCAATACAAATCATTGCATGAAGTTCAGACCGATGTCATCTTAAATTCGGTCAGCTTATCCCAACTACCACAAAATGTCTGCTTAAGACCTTTATAGCGTATATAATTACAGTTAGAAGCTGCAAGAGTCATCTGCATAACGCGCTTTGCAACCCTTTTGCAGCTGCTTTAGATCTAAAGGGGCGACTTTATAACCTATTTTAATAGATCCAGTAGAGTTTCATAATAGCGCATGTAATTTCTTACAACCGCTATTTTCACCCCATAAGCACCCTATTGGCACTAATTGAATGAATGAACGTCAGATCCCGTAATTATTTCATTCACTCCGAATCGTAAATTGCAGCTTTCGGTGCTAATTGTGACTATCTTTGAAGTTTGGTGGTTTTAATGTAAGTATTTGATTTCTATTACATGTAAGATGTTCTTTTATAATTATGGCTAGGCAACGTGTAGTGAAATAATAAAATGGTGGAATTGTAGTAATATACGATTTGAGTTACGCGGCTTCTGTATGTAATAAACATCGGCAAATTTAATTTACTGTGAAACATGTATGGTGTTTTTGGAATAAAACTAATGGGCCCTCATTTTATTGAAGTTTTTACTAAAATCTAATGAATTTGTAAATGCGGGTCTAAAAAAATTATTTTAATTTTGACAAGTATGACACTGAAATTTTTTTTTTTATGGATAATTAACGATAACATGTTGTTTGCGATCATACTAAGCTGTGCCGTGTGATCCGTGTGTTTAAATAATTATGAACAAATGAAATAATAATCTCAGAAAATGGCGTCAATATTATTGCAGTCTTTGTTTCTAGTTTTCGCTTCTGTAGCCCCCTTTTGCAGAAATGGGCGTCAAAAATCACTGTTCAGAAACTCCTAGATCCTAGAAATTAAGATGCTTAATTCTTTGTTCTAGAACTTCTACCTCCATACAATGTCCAATAAAGTGGATATTATAAACTAGAGTGTGAATTTGATGTGAT
The DNA here is from genome assembly GCA_963921415.1 of Pyrausta despicata. NCBI lineage: Eukaryota > Metazoa > Arthropoda > Insecta > Lepidoptera > Crambidae > Pyrausta > Pyrausta despicata. Next base: position 12,641,135 of record OY992866.1, on the reverse strand, counting down.
ATAAAGCTCGCCGCACCTGCATTGCAGCACATACAATAAATATAATTTAGGGATCTGCAATCAATGCCGAAAACCCTTGCTTGAATTGTTTGATTGATTGAAAAAACTAGTACCTAGTATTATGCAACTAAATGTTTTTTTCTCCATCATTATTTAATATACGCGCAATATTATTTAAAAAGCCAGAAAACCTAAGGTGTGGCCAGGCGTACAACATTCATAATTTTATTGATAAGCTATTATTTTCTATCATGAAGTACTGCAAACTCTATAGCGGTTCCACAAAAAGGAATTTTACGAGCTTAGGAGCTAATTTTACCTCGCAGGCATTACAGAAACCGTAAGAAGTAAATTAGTCACAATTTCCTATCCTATGCAGAACAGGGTGGTAAAGTATGTCACGCGGGACCGTAATGCAACTAAATGTGCCAATAAATATGCAATTATAACTACAATGCAGTCAATGGTGGTCTGAAATGCTATGCGAAACCATTATGCGAGTAAAAGTGGCAAAAATGTTACAAATATAACTATTGTGCAGTTAATGGTGCCATAAGGTGTCACAAAAATACCTTAGGTTTCTGCTGCGGTCATAGCTATAATTTTAGCTGTTATCGAACTTGTGCCTAATTCTGACTCCCTTATGCCACTCCGATAGACACTGGAGCTTTACGGAAAGCTGCATTTTTCACTAGTGTGCTAGTTGGGTATACTTATCAGTCCGATAACTATTGAAAAATTAGCCTGTATAAGCACTGACACAAACGTGACCGACACAATTTTTTCTTCGGAGGCACTTGTTGTAATTAAAACTTGTTGATTCACTTTTTTAAAACGCTTTTATTAGATTTGGATGTATGTATGTACCTATGTATGTATAAATGTATGTAACCGAATTTCTGAGCTCAATTTTCACCAACTTCCAGAAATCGGATTAATTTTTAACTTTGCACACGTATTAAGTACCGATGACAATGCAATAATTTGATAAGAGTTTTAATTAAAAAAATTAAAATAAATAATAGTTAAAAAAAACAAAAAACACGCTTTTATTGCTACGCTTTTTACTCTACTGTAACCAGGGTTCCCAGATGAAAAACCCAAAATTCCTGAAAAAATTCCTGATATTTCATAAAAATTCCGGACTTTATTGTAAAAATAAAATAGACGTTATGCATCGTGCATTTGAATAAACGGAGCATATTTTCATTCGAATTTTCGCGCTCGCGCGCATCCCACGCGGCGCGTGCGTGCCGCCCGCACCCCGTGACATGCGTGATGCAAATAAATAAGGCCGGTGAAGGGTCGAGGGAGGGGAGAGCGCCACTCCGCCCCCGCCTGTGCCCGCCCGCGACCGCGCAAATGCTTTGTTTTAGTCTCTCGTTTGTCTTTGCAGCGATTAGAACGTTTTTGAGGTATTGTGGAATCACAGTGCGTTCGTGTCGAAGATTACGACAATGGCGTCAAGTTCAAGTGGTAGAAAACGACAATGTACATTTACTGAGGTAATGAAAACCAAATATTCTTTTTTGAAAGAAGGCAAAGAACCCACTGAGGCATTTTGCATGATTTGTGACTGTAGTATATCTATAAAACATAAAGGGATATCTGATATTGAAACGCATTGCAATAGTAAAAAGCACAAGACTAAACTTACGACTGTAAATACTAATAGAAAAGTCACTGACAGTTTTGCATCGTCGTCTTCATCAGGGAGTAAACAAAAACAGTCTGCTGCTGAAGGCACGCTCGCTTTTCATACCGTTAAACATCACCAATCCTATAATTCAATGGAGTGCACTGGGCGACTGATGAAAGTAATATTTCCCGACTCTAATATTGCGAACGAGATGACTTGCTCAAGAACAAAAACTGAAGCAATCGTCAATGGTGTGATAAGTCCATGGATTGTTAAAGAACTGACAATATCTTTGAAAAATATTGATTTTGTCGGAGTTTCTACAGACGCAAGCAATCATGGCTCCGAAAAGATTTTCCCAATAATGATTCAATATTTTGATTGCGAAAATGGAGGTATTCAAACAAAACTATTGGATATTCATAGTACCCCGAATGAAGCTTCCGAAACTATTGCTGAAATTATTATGGCAACATTACAAAAATATGATTTATCGGAAAAATGCATTTCATTCACTGCGGACAACGCGAATGTGAATTTCGGTGGCATAAATCGTCCATCATCGGGGAAAAACGTGCTCACAAACCTGAAACAACAATTAAATAAAGATATTGTTGGAGTTGGTTGCCCGGCTCATGTACTACACAATAGCGTGCAGCATGGAACAGATGTACTGAAAATTGATGTTGAAGTTTTGGTGATGAAACTCTTCAACTACTTTTCTGTTTACACTGTCAGAACAGAGGCACTGAAATCTATTTGTGACTACATTGACGTTAACTTTGAGAAGTTACTGTCACACAGCAAGACACGGTGGCTGAGCCTCTATCCGGCAGTTGAGAGAATTCTCAAAATGTACGAGCCGCTGAAAACGTATTTCCTAACTACTCCGCAAGTGCCAACTGTCCTCGTATTTTTTTTTGAAAACGAATTGTGCGAATCCTACTTGTTTTTCGTTCATAGCTTAATGGCCATCTTTCAGCCAATAATCTTGGAAATTGAAAAGGAAAACAATTCTATCATGGACATCACGAAGATTTTACAAATACTCAATGACACCCTGAAAGCAAGAGAAGATGCGAAATTCGTTCCACTTAAAGTTAGAGATTTGATTTCAAATTGCAGCAATGAGAAGAAAGATGAGTTCTTGGAGGACATCCAAAAATCTTACAAATGTTGCCGGGACTATTTAAACAAATGGCGACAGCATTTAATGGACTTTAACATTTTTGAATGGATGTTAATAAAAAAAGACAAGACTATTGAATATGACAATATTATTCCATCTATACAGTTTCTCATTGGAAAGGGGGTTCATCTGGATGATAGCAAACTGTTTGACGAGATCACATTTTTGAATAGTATGATCAAAGAACAAACCCAAGATTTTTTTCAGATGAATACAAATAACCAATGGAATATTATTCTGAAGACAGCTGGACCAGGAAAGCTTACGGAAACGACCAAGATTTGCTCTTATATATTTGCGATGCAGGCACAAAACGCCAATGTTGAAAGGGTATTTTCCCTAATGGGGACCCAATGGTCGAAGGAAAGAAACAGGCTTTCTGTAGAGTCTGTCAAGTCAATTCTCTTGACTCAATATAATTTGAAACACATGACTTGTGAAATGTTCTACAAAACTATTATTAAAGATTCGGAAGTATTGAACAATATTTCTGGGACCATTAAATATCAGAAAGTACTTTAATTTGTAATAAAAACTATTTGACTTATTTCATTTTTTATTTCTCTTCACCTAATGTGGAAATTCCGGATGGGTTACGATTCCCCCCGCATTCCGGACAAAGTCCTATAATACCGGACTTGTCCGGAAAATTCCGGACGTATGGCAACCCTAACTGTAACATAAATTCCGTATACTCATAAATTATTTTCTCTTTTTTAGTTAGCAATAAAAGCGTGTTTTTTTAGTTTTTTAAACTATTATTTTTCTGTATTATTGGTGGTTAATATCTTACCTACAGATGATTTTTTGTATTGACAATCGCTGAAGTCTTACGAGTTAGAGGTTTATAGTGATTTATCAACGCACAGCCCAAAGCACTGGACGGACTGGGCTGAAATTTAGCATTCAGGTAGCTTCTTTAACGTAGGCATCTGCTAAGAAAGGATTTCCCGAAATTCCTACAGTATCGGGAAATATACGCAGACGAAGTTACGGGCGACCGCTAGTTGCTAGTATAAAACCACAGGGGCTTACCCTAGCCTGTTTCTTAAGCCTCAAGAACTCCTCCTTAGGCATGACTGCTGGATAGACATTGGGCTCGGGCTTCGGCACCAGGAGCTCTCGCCAGCCCCCGATCTGAGGAACCATGGTGAACTCGCGCTCCGGAATTTCGCATTTGTGTATCGGCCGATTGGTCACTGGGAACTTGAGGCGACAATCTGATGGCCTGAAAAGGAATACGGGTTACACAAAATCTCCGCTCCTATTTAGTGGGCAATCCTATTGGTTAATATTTCTAAGTTTCTTCGCTCCGCAGAAGACAGGCACTCTTTAGGCAGTCGCGGCACGGGGATTGGTTTTTCAGTGATCTTTGTAGATCCATACATAATTTCTGTGTCCATAATAATAGTCCTCCTGGCCGATATCGACCCGGCGGCCAATCTCAACATAGATCAGCCAATTAAGCAGGAGATATTATAGTGCACAAGTGTGAGCGCAATACACAGGTGCACTCACTTTTCCATCACTCTCAAAGTTCGGTGAGACGGCAATCCGACATGATCGGAGAGATCGGGCGCAGGACCAACGGCTTAACGTTCTTTCCGAGGCACGGGGGTGTAACACCGCCAATGTCCCGACTCCGAGTTGTTTTTGAGAAATTCATGACAGAAAATCTCAGAAACAATTTTGGCTCGACCTAGGATCTGAACCCAGGACCTCTCGGATGTAAGGCAGAAACTTTGCCACTACAACAACGAGGCAGTCGGTGTCCTTACTAAGCAGTGGATTGCATATTACAATTAATCAAAAGCTACCTTTAGGTACGGAGTAATTTGAACTTTGTACCTGTGCAGCTGGTAACACCCAGGGTCACATTCATATTTTGGGTGCCGCACATTGTGGTACTTGACGCCGTCGTGGGGATTCTTAAGCACTTTTGGCATTTTGTAAAAGGAAATAAAAATTTAAGAACAACAATTAAAACGAGACGCTATCACAACGCTAATCAATCTTCTGTCGCTTAGCAACGGGTTTTTTTATAAATGAAATTTTATTGCTGCCTGCCAGAATCAATAACCGGCATAATAGCATGATAATGTTACCCTTATTTTAACTTATCCAAACTATGCCAGCGTTTTGCAACCATTAATAAAATTAACATTCAAGCATTCCACAGTATTCCTTCATGTTTAATATTTTCTTAATTCTTGCATCATTTTTTTTTAAATACTTGAATTGAATTATGTTATTATAAAATCTGTACTACATCTGTGTATAAAATCGAGAGAGTTTTATCCGACTGCGCCAATACTGTGCGTTTGCACTATACCACAGAGCAAGGATGAAACTTGGCGCGAAACTACAACAAAAGACAACCAGGAAAGGCAAGAAAAAAAATAAGGAAGAAAGAAAAATGGCGTCGTCAAGGGTGCTTCTCATCGCGAAATCAGGCTATTTCATTTATTTACTTAACTCTACGTTAGTGATTTTATGATGATAACATAAAGAATAGAATTATGTAATGAAAGCTCAGTGTGTCTGTGCTGTTTAACACTCCAAACTCTACGTTTTATGTTCGTCGACCAAATGAATGGGTTGAGATTGTTGTTTGTTTGATTTTGTATAGATTTCTTGCATTTATTTATCATGGAGTCACCTGTTAAACCTCAAGCGGTACATCGGCCTTTGATGGCACCATTGCTGGTAAGTTTTCCAGAGGTTTTTTTTAACAATTTTATCATCTTGTATATTTTGAGGTTATGTTCCCCGACTTGCTATTTTTCAGTGTTATTTATAATTTTTTTCAACCAACCTTCAATGCTGGCAAATTGTTTATATGATTAGTTAGTCAGGGTGTCACAAATGGGGGGGGGGACCGATCAGATTTTAATCGTATGATTCTCTACACCGTATTTTTTCACATGACTCTGAATTGGTGTCTAAGTATACCGATTTCAGGCAGGAGCCGTGGCTGGTATATCGGTAGACGTTACTCTCTACCCATTGGATACTCTGAAGACTCGTCTTCAGAGCGAGCAGGGCTTCCAGAAAGCTGGCGGGTTCAAAGGAGTTTACAGAGGTATTTGTAAAAGTTAAAACATCTTTACAGTTTTCATGATATATTTTTGCTGTGAATTCCCCCTTCCTGTTAACTAAAATGTTTCTGAACCCAAAAGTTTTCTCCCAGTGGTAAGACTGCCTAAATTGCTCATCTTTCTTTGTAAAACTTGTCTGTAATTTTGTTTTCTGTGGTTTGCAATAGAGAGTTAACTACCTTTTTTTTCTTCTAATGATCCTGCAAATTTTTAATCTTTCCATATCTTCTAGTTCCCAAACCTAATCGGTCATGGGAGAGTTTTCATTACAATAAAAATACTCTTTACCACTATTTCATAGTACAAAAATTGGCCAGTAAAATGATCAAACCAGGTGTTACACATGTTAAAATAGAATTTTCACCTGATGATACTGGCAGGGCTAAACAATATAGTCTTATTTCCCCACAGGGTTGCTGACAGTGGCGTCCACATCAATGCCCACAACTGCATTATTCTTCGTATCATATGAGACTACCAAGAAGCTACTGCAACCAAGAGTGGAGGCACAGTATGCTCCATTTGTCCACATGCTTGCAGCAAGTGTTGGTGAAGTGGTATGTTTAAAAATCACTAGATAGTATACGAACAAAGTGACAACTGTTTTAGTGTAATGGTCAAGAAGATGACTATTAACCAAGATCTAGGGCAGGGATCAGACCTGAGACGCATGTATTTATTTAAGATTATTTGTAATACCACTTTTGTTTCTGATATCTGTAACTAAGTGCTTATGATAATTACGGCAGAGTCAGATCAATGTATGTGATATTGTTGTATATTTATATTTATTTTTTTAAAGACACTTTCCTCTGTCTGTCCCATTGATAGCTTAGATGAGATAAAAGTATGCAATGAATTTTGATGCGGTTATTTTTTAATGGATAGCATGATGTTAGAAAAAGGGTTATGTATTCACAATAAAGAAGCATACTACTGATTTTCTTGCACCTGTGTAAAACTGGGGTGTTTTACTAGGAAATAAATAAATAAAATATTTTTAAGCTATGGATTGTTATTATGTTCTTAATTTTGCTCAAATCAATCTTTTTTTTTGTATTTTTATGTACTTGGATACATAAATCATAGTTTTAATTTAATCTGAATTAGTAATGGAACAAAACCTTACAAAAAAAATCTACATAGCAGACCATTAATTTTATGTTATATATTTTTTAGTTTATACTTTTGCAGTTGGCCTGTGTAATCAGAGTACCTACTGAAATAGCCAAGCAAAGAAAACAAACATATGTTGGTAGTCAAGCGAGGAGCAGTATAAGGATATTGTTGGAGGTCAGTAGTTTTTAATAATATTAATCTAATAAATCTTAACCTTTGCTTTACTTAAACTAATAAAAATATCTTCACAGTTAGATTCTTGAGAGGCATATCTCAAAATTTTGTCAGCTAAGCAGTTTTTGGTGATAACTTGGTTTTCAAAGGATAAATAAAAAATCGGAGGCCACTATGAAATAGGAATTTCGTAATAACATACATATTAATTAATCTGTTGCGTACAAACATTGATAATGTAGGTACAGATTGATGGGCCGAAAGGAAAATTTAGTTTAGTGCATCAAACTGTACATTGGTAATGTTAAATGTTATTTATATGCACTAAATAGTATTTAGAAAACCATTGAAAATTGGAAATGAGAATGAAAAAAGTTTATTTCAATACATGTAAAAAAACGTACAATGCATAGTGGTTAAGACCAACCTTTAAAATGCATACAAATGCTTAAATGATATCTATCAATTAATATGTTAATATTTAATGACATTCGGGTTCGATCCCCGCATAGTACAAGCATAAGTGTGTATGAACATGTGTGTTTGTACTGGCCTGGGTGTTTTCTATGTATAATAAGTATTTATTTACAAAAAAAAGTATTTAAGTATGTTTATCCATCTAGTACTCATAACACAAGCCACATTGCTTAATTTGGGACTAGAGAATTGGTGTGATTGTTGTGAAATATTTATTTATTTATATATAAATGCTTGTGTCAGGCAATCCCACTGAGAGTATCCGCCTGACACAAGCATTAGAAAAAAAAGTAGTAGTTTAAAATTTTTCTTTATGTGCACTGCCTGTATTTTATCCACTTGTGATTATGGTTGAAGTATAAGTCCACCATCGTACACCAGTATGTGCGGAAGTTTTCAATATTTCACAACAACAATCACACCAATGCTCTAGTCCTAAATTAGGCTACGATGCTTGTGTTATGGGTACTAGTTTTTAATGAATAATTATAATATTGTGTATGGTGTAGGCGTACAAAGCGGAGGGTCTGCGCAGGGGCCTCTACCGCGGGTTCCTGTCGACGGTGGCGCGCGACCTGCCCTTCAGCTTCATCGAGCTACCGGTCTGGGAGATGCTCAAGACCCTGGTGGCGCACCACAACGATGGAAACATTACTAGTTTTCAAGTATGTACATGGTTTTTATGTCCAACTTGTGGTGCTTTGGTAGCGATATCAAAGTTAAGCAACCAAAGGCGCGGTCGTGTTGGAGGTTCCGACCATACAGGTGACATCTATGTACTAGCATGATTGGTTGCGTTGGAAACCACGCTAAGCTGTTGGTCCCGGTTAAAGTCCATGTATATTGTACTCATTAAGCTCGAATGGAGTATGGCTCGTACCTCCTCATTGTTGAGGTGAGACCTGTGCCCAGCTGCAGAACGTATATAGGCTAATGAAATAAAAAAAGCAACGACCGACGAGATGGGTGACAAGTCAGACCATCATCATCATATAAGTCGTTCGACGCCCCTTGCTTAGCATAGGCCTCTCTAAGGATAACACATAAATCAAAAATCAAAACTGAATCAAAAAAGAAAAAATGTGTTGTGAATTTTTGTACTAAAAATTTATTTAGATTATTTTTTTAACGGGTAGTTTTGACCTCATCACGTCGGTTGAGTCACCTCTGTAAAACATCTTCAATACTTTTACTCCCACAGAGCGCTTTATGCGGATCCATCGCAGGCGGGTTCGCGGGCGTCGTCACCACTCCACTGGACCTGGCCAAGACTCGAATCATGTTGGCTTCGGACTACGCGGTGACCAGAAAGCTGAGGATCAAGCCGGTTCTCACCAGCATCTACCTGGAGTCCGGGGTTCGAGGCCTGTTCGCAGGTAAATTACTAATCTCTAGCATCGAACCCCTGACTTTACTGACTAAGCGGTGACCAGGTAGCTGAAAATCAAGCCGGTTCTCACCAGCATCTATCTATCTATAGTCTGGGGTTTGAGGCCTGTTCGCAGGTAACTTACTAGCCTCTAACATCGAACTCTTGACTTTACTTTAAATCTATTTAGATTTACTGTATTCAGTTGATTACATTCTAACCAACTGTTTAATGATTTTTTTCTTGTAATTTATGTGTTAATTCGTACTAGAACTAATTTTGAATGAAAGATTTTTTTGTTTAAATTAAACAATTGATCATGTTGCAGGCGCGACGCCGCGGCTGACGGCCTTCATGCTGGGCGGTTTCGTCTTCTTCGGCGTGTACGACGACGTCAAGGCGCTGGTCGAGCGGTGGGGCAGGTAGCCGCCATTTTGGGAAGGTTTCCGCCATTTTGTTTCCGTGACGTCACAAACTAGTATCTTCTAAATATATAAACCTCAAAGGTGACTGACTGACATAGTGATGCGCAGCCCAAACTACTGGACGAAACGGGCTGAAATTCGGCATGCAGTTAGATGGAATGACGTAGGCATCCGCTAAAGGGATAACTTTACCATCAAGGGGATGAAACTATGTCAATTTTAAACTGAAAGGGCATGCCTATAGCTACTGTGACGTAGGTATCCCCTAAAAAAGATTTATTTTTAATTTCCAACCCAAAGGGCTTAAAATAGGGGTTGCAAGTTTGTATAAAACATGGGGGCAAAAAACTAATGACGAAACGGACAAAGTCCTTTGGTAAAAGTCACATTTAGCTCAATAGGGTTGTTGACAACACCTATCATTGACGTACAGACATCAGCACATCATGTCATCGGTTTTTGTTTCAAAAACGCCATTGTAACAAGTGCTATACGACACCGCAGTTTTTATCCTGACGTGCTGTAGGGTGAGAACGAACACGAGCACGAACATTATCGTAACGTTTTCGTGTTGTCTAAACGTCATTAACTGACAGGTTCTCTATACAAATTGACAAGTTAACGATAGGTAAACGCTACGAATACGTTACGATAGTTGTTTGTACTCACCCTACTGTAGTGTGAACAGTTTACAGGTGCTGTTAAAACGGTGTGTGTCATACAATTTGAATGAGAATGTTACAATACTACTGTGTGGTATGGATTTAACTTGAATAAAAATCAAATAATACATAATTGCAGAACGAGGTGTAGGGAAGACGGTCTTAAATTACAATTTATTTATTTCATACAATGCAATGACATTTTTATTTCACAGTGCCAAAAGCCTCATTGGAACGAGTACTTTTGGTTGTGGGTTCGAGTCCCACTTGACGAAAAAAGTTTGATGTTGAACTGTTGTTATATTTTATTACCAATACGTATGATTAGGTACACAATGGATGACGGAAATAAATATAAATAATGTTAAATAAATTAACTGTATTGTTTTTTTTTATTAGAGATAGATGTTGGTTGCGTTTTGTTATTTTTTTGACAATTGATGTGATCATGTTGTTTTTTTGTTGTAGCTAATAGTTGGTTGTATTTTGTATATAAGAAAAAATATTTTTAGTTAATAGTTGATTGGCCTCAAGACCATTCTAGTCTGGAAAACGAATAAATTGTTGAGTAAATAACTAGTTTATAATAAAAGGCTTCGTTAAACAGCGGGTGTGGCGTGACGTGACTATGGTTCCAAAGAAATATGCTCCGCTATTGCCGAGGAGCGCCATGCTTGCTATTTGGCAAAGCATAGGCTTTGTGTTTATTTTCTAACCCCCGACGAAAAAGAGGTGGGTTATAATTTTTTTCCCCCTATTCTGTTTGTTTGTGTTTTGTGTATATATTTTTGTGTTCGTTCGTGATATCGCTTGCACTCAATCATCTTATTTTAACGACGTTGCTATACAAATTATTTCAAACACAGTCATAATATTAACAATATTGCTAATTCGCATTCTGATCAATTTAACTGTCATAGTTCAAGCAAACGAAGTGTGGGCGAGACGGCCGTTGTGCAACTGACATTATCCGATTTTCTCACAGATTCCAGGACGAGGGGGTCACCACGATATCGCTAAATCCTACTTGTATTATCAACGCGAAAGGTTTCAAGTATAGATAGATAGATGAATAGATTAGCACTTTATTGTACTACACGAACGTGTTCCGTAGCTCCAGAACGGATGGACCGTTTTCAGTGCGGTTTTTATTTTATTCAAAAGACAATTTAATCAAATTGGTTCGTTGATGATAATGGATAATCTTTATTCAGTCTTGGATGTAAAATAAAATATCACTTGTGATCGTCATGTTAGAAAAAGGTATTAAGAATATGACTCTTTATTTTTTGTGCCCTGGCCCTCTTTTTTTGGTGGCTGGCTAAAACCGTTCAGCCTTCGAAGATTATCAGCAGTTTCCCTGGCTCATGTTGGGGGTTTTTTTAACTAGAAAGTTATTTATGCTAAAATAAGCTAAGCTGTTAAAATTGAGGTTTGTTTCTGCATCTGAACGAGACTCGTTTCTTCATTTGAACGATATGGCATTAAGTATATGTGTCGCCATGTGTCGCTAAGTCCCAGGTTCTATCCCATGGGACAATGTAGTTTTTTAAAAAAAATTAGTGGTCACCAGTCTGTTTGTCAATCCTTCGTTGTTTTGAGATTTTAACAACTAGTGTACATTGATGTGTTTTTAAATTGAATTGCCTACATCTCAATTTGAAATTAGATTAGTGTATAGAAAATAGTTATTTGATGTTGTCTTCATTTATTTATTAAGAGATTGAAAATATATACTTTCTATTGTCCTTTTCTCAAGTTATATATGGTGTTCGCAGTATGTTTTTCTCTTCCATAACATTCTGTCTTAAAAAAAAAAGAAAAAAAAAATTAAATAGGTCAATGAAAAAATGTAATTGTTGCTGATTAATTAATTTCTTCATTGCTTATTGAATTTCCATCACAACTGAAAGTCTTTAAAAAAAAGGAAAAAAAACAATAGTGAAAATAGATCAATGAAAAAATTAAATTGTGGATGTTTATTTAATTTTTTCATTGATTATTGAATTTTCATCAAACTAGTGGCGTGCTGCACCATTTGACGTTCCAAATTTACATGTCATGAATTTCTTACTAATTTGTCTGTATTTGGTTGGATTGTTATTTTTAACGGAAATTTGAATCTAATTATAATTTGTGTAATAAAAAAATCTATAGCTTTTATGGTTTATGGTAGCTGAACATTTGTACATGTTTATTTGGTAAATAAACTAAATAAATAAGTATTAATGTTCTAAAAATTAAGCAAAACAAAAAATATTCAGCATGTTGATTATTAGATCATTAGATTGAAATTCGTTTCGTATAGTTTTGGTGTTCATACCTGCAGAGGTTATTACTCTATTTGTCCTATGGCCCCATTCTCATAAGTTCTTAATTACTTATGGTCAAATTTTCAGACGCTTTGTGCCGACGGATTTATAGGTTTTTAATTTAAAATTTAATAAAAAATCTTAAGCTGAAACATGTTTGTCATTTTAAGTTCAACTATTATTTAAAATGACAAAGATTTTTTCTCAAGATTACTTCGTCAACGTACGTCCAACTACCGAAGAAAATGTCTGTACAGGCCACATCAAATTGTGTGAAATCCTTGGCCACTGTAATGTCATAAAAAAGTCTTAGTATATCTTCGAAGCAGATCTTCAAAATACAATAAACAAGAACTCAATAATTATCATAAAATGATTTTCATCTCATTATTGTTCAATTTGGTTTCTTCCTTTGTTCCAAGACGGTTCCTTCTTATTTTAACTCCTGAACGAAAGGTCGTATATTGCAATATCTGTCTTCGTCTGTATTATAGTTGTCAAAACTATAATAATATATTAAATAAAATAAAATAAAATTAAATAAAAAAAGTGAATCTTTCGTCAAATCGTTTCTATGTCATGATATCAGCCACTCGACCATGTCTGAATTCGGAAGATCAATAGTATAAATAGAAAGGCATATTATATGTCACCGGAAGATAACAAGATCCGCAAGATCTAAACAGGAGAAAATTTTTATTATATTACGCCCACATGTTCGGAAATTTATCAATTTGCGACATCTCGTGGTATATTTATAAACTAACGGATATTCATACGTAAGATTTTAACACGTTCTTTGCCGAGAAAAAAAAAAGCATTGTCCTATTCAGGCCGCGTCAGTCAGTGATGGTCGACACTTAGACTTTCCGTTCGGGCCGCGTCAGTCAGTGATGACCGCGTTTTACGAGGGTTTTCGTATTGCTCTTACAGGCCAAAGGGCAGTGCTATCAAACTAAATCCCATATTCATTGACCCGCATGGCCCTCTAGTTGCTCCATATAAAGTTGGTTTTTGAAAAAAAAATAGAAATAAAAACAACAATTACCATGGAATGTTTTTTATTGAAGGAACACAAAAAAAGATTATCTAATTTCTAAAAATTAAACCCAATCAAAAAAAAAACTGAACAATAATAATTTTTTCACCATTTTAATAGGTAGCAACAATACCAACTAGCCATAATAAAAGGAACAGTAATAAAAAAAACATAAAAATTATGTATGAACGTTGGCAAAGCACTCAACACATAGAAAAGGTTTATCTAGGCAAGTTTTACAGAAAGTAGGTACTTTTTTAGTCTTGTTTCTGGCTATTGCACGCCCAAATGTGGTCACATTTTTCTTGTAGCATTCTACACAATACCGACGCATCTTCAAAGAAGGTCCTTCTTTTTTCTGAAGCACGTGCTTTCTTCTAGTTATCCGTCCTGAAGGTGCTCCGGGTGTCGAAAGCTTTGCCAGAAAACTCTTTAGTATTTCTTTTCTAAAGTCTACAATGGGTATTGATTTATTTGTGACGCTTTTATACAAAACTAAAGCGTTTACCATGGCGACATTCAAAATGAGATCAAATGCAAGTTTTTTGTACCATTTTAGAGATTTTCTTAATGGGGTCTGGTATGCTGCCATCTGGTCAGCTAAATCCACCGCTCCTTTTGCCTTATTATAATCTACGACAATAGCCGGCTTCTTCGTGGTTTTATTATGTTTAGTAACGGAAACAAAACGTGTTGAATGTTTTGTGGAAAGCACTAACACTTCTCGTTTATCTTTCCATCGTAAAACAGTTATCCCATCATCGCTTTCTTTCGCTATGAACTGGCCTTTTTTCAGCTTAGTAGATACGACAGCTTTAGGGAAATGCTTTCTGTTTTTTCTTAAAGTTCCAATAAGATGTGTTTCATTTTTCAGAAGTTCCCTGGCTAAAGGTACATTGTGTACCAGTTATCTGTGTACAACGAATACCCTTTGTTAAGTAAGTCCTGGCAAAGGTTCATTACAACTCTTTGAGGGGTGATATTGATTTGCTCATTCTGTTTACCAGCGTATATATTGATTTTGAATGTATAACCAGGTAAGGTACACAGTTTGAAGAGTTTGATTCCGTACTTGTGACGTTTTTGTTTATTATATTGGCGAAATACCAAGCGTCCTCGAAACGGAACCATACTTTCATCAACGCATATGTCTTGCCCACGAATAAAATTTCTTTTGAAATTGTCATTCAGCAAATCTAGCAAGTGCTGAACGCGGTGCAGTCGGTCCAATTTATTATTATCGTCATCCTTGGAAAAGTGGATCATTTGTAATAGCAATTCAAACCTATTTCTAGACATTACAGTTCGAGGAAATTTTTGACCCATAATTTCATCCGTGGACCAATAATCAGCAAGTTTCGGAAGCTTTACCAAACCCATGTACAAAATCAAGCTGAAAAAACGTTTCATCTCAGCAAGGTTCGTTTCAGACCATGAGCGAATTCTAGCATTTTTCGAAGCTTCAGCAGTGTTAGTTATCTTAGTTATTGCGAAAGCATTGGTACATTCAACAATTTCTTGTAAAAGATTATCCGTCACCAAAAGTGCGTAAAAATCAGCTGGAGATTTATTAGTCATCGATGTGCGAATAGAAACTGGCATGCCACAACATTCAGTAAAGGGGATCACATTACGCTGATTACCTTTGGGATCTGTCCACTTAGATGATGAACTACTTTGTAAATCCTGGATAGCAGCATCGATTTCAGCATCACTACCTTCGCTTGTAGACAGGATCCGCAGGCGCCTGGTCGATCGGGGGGGTGGAATATTTTCTTCGTCATCACTAAGAAGTACCTCACAGTATCAAAAAATAATATTATAAACTAGACATAGGGCGGGTACCCTGCATGGATCCTGTACCCGGCATGGATCCGGTACCCGGCGGATCCGGCACTTTTTTTAAGGATCCGGCCGGATACCGGGTAATGGGGCTTACGAATCTTGTTATCTTCCGGTGACATATATACTATACCCATTATCAAGAGAATCATGAGAAAGTCCTCTATGGTGAATTGCGTGTATTTGCTTGTCCGTTGGGTTGAGTTACTCAGTCGGTTAGCAACTCAAGTTGAGTATAAGTTCTTGTTGTCAACGATATAAATGAGAATGTATGGGGAGAAAAACCGCGTAAAAAAATCCAAAGGGACTTTCCTTACCTTGTTAGGTAAGGGAAGTTCCTTTGGATTTTTTTTACATTACATACATTCTCATTTATATCGTTGACAACACGAACTTATACTCTGAATTTGAGCTGCTAACCAACTGAGTAATTCAACCCAACGGACTGGCAAATAAATGCATTATTTTGCTTTAAATTTCCACTAAACGACGCCAGTGCAGGAACCAAAATACATCCAACTGTAATCACCCGAAAAAACTAGAGCTGAAAGTCTCTGAAAGAAAACTAGAGTTTGTGCTTTACATTTCCACTAAACAGTGGAAATGTAAAGCAAAATAATCTTTTTTTCAGCTGAAATCATGGATTTCCGCAAAGTTACGCCTGATTGCATCAACTAAATAAATGCACGCAATTCATAATAGAGAGATTATCATGAATACTGGAAAGTCCCTTTGGATTTTTTTACGCGGTACTATAATAATAGTATCCGGTAAGTAATCAACTCACGTGGTCACTATCAATAGATTAGGATGACGGGATTTAAACCGTGCACCTTTTTGTTTTTGAGTTCTTGTTATCGGAAACTCAAAAACAAGCAGGTGCGTCGTATAAATCTCGTATACATACATAACTATTCAAAAACAAACTCGTTTGATGGAATGTACGTCCTGGGCACCAATTTCGCTAAACAATCTTATCAAAATTGTAATTGCATCGCCTGTTTTTGACAGTTCTATAAAGAAATGTTAAAATCAGGCAATTCGATTCCGATTTTGATGATGATTGATTAGCGGAGTAAGCCCCTGTTATGTTACATGAAATTCATAACTGCTCCTCCTCTGGTATGTTACATGAATCTTGTATTACTCGGAGGAAAATCCTCTCCAAATTGGGTGTTCCATTTTTATTACACACGTACATACAAACTTGTCTCGTTTGGTAGAAATTTGCATGAGCTGGCTTCGCTAAATTTCCAATATACGGGGTGGCCCGAAACCGGGGTGACAGTAAGTTTTTTTTTGGATTTCTGACATCTAGGTGTACCCGAAAATACCCCATGTATGTTCCGCGATTTTTTGTAGTTTTCGAGCTTTGATTTTTTTAAATTAAATTTGAGATTTTTTGACTTTTTTAATATTTTTTTTGTAACATAGACCTCATAATTTGTTATTGCACACATAAAATACCCACCTTCCTGCCATTAATGTAAAGTACAAAAATATTGACCGAAAGTAAAAAAATGGTGAAAGCGAGTCAAAGTTAAATTTTCAACTGGGAATAAAAAATAAAAAAAATAGTTCCATGACTTTAAGGTAATTGGAAAAACTGCTCAAGACCCTAAGCTTCAATTATAATAAAAAAAGTGGTGCTCAATAGGCCTTTTTTAGCCGAAATTTTCTTAGCTTTTTTATTAGCTATCTTATCGTTCATAAGATTATTTTTATTAACCCTTAAATGGTCGATTTTTGTTTTACGTTTGATAAAAATATATTTGATATTGGACATGTTTTACTGCTTAGGAAAAATAATAAAAAAAATCTAAACTTGAATTTACTATACTTTTTTTTAAAATGTGAATGTTGTTTACAAACTACATTGCGCATGCATTGAGGTTTTGCAAGTATGGGTAAAATAAGAATGGATATTATTTTGAAATATGTATATTTATTTAGGGTTCATTGTGATATTTATAAAAACACTTTTTTCGTATCACATAAAGATACACGACATTTTTGGCAAATTTTGAATGTAAAGCCTGAACATTTTGGGAATTTGCACCTTTGCTGCTTATCCAGCCAAATTGCCCAATGACATGTCTGATCCAATCTGACATCTTTGGATGGAATTGCTTGAGCTGGTCCTCGGAACTTCTTCAGTACAAGTTCTCCTTGTATGGTGCTTCCACTAGGTCGACCACGTTTAGCGCCATTTGCAGGTAGACCCAATTTACAGAGGGTTTCAGCAAGTTCAAGCCTGAATGTGCCCAAATTGAGAAGTCGGTCATTTCCTTTGATCTTATTTACCTTTTTGTACATCACCCATGAATTTATAATTGCAAGGTCCAGAAAATGATAAAATAGACGCATGGTCCATTTGCGGCTCTTCATTGTGATGTGATAACGACCTATAAATGAGTCTAATAAGTCCACCCCTCCCATGTGTGCATTGTACTCCTTGATGACTTTGGGGCATGGAATAGCGACTCTCTCTTTTTTTGATTTATGAAAGCGTGTTACTGTGGTTACTGGTTCTGCTCCTACGTAAGTGGAAAGAAGGTTGACTGGCTTATTGTCTTTCCACACAACGGCACTTACGTCAATCCTATCCACAGTCGCCACGTTTTCCTCATAGAATCCTCTGGGTACGTTCTTTTTCATCAGAGTGTTTTTTTCAGGCAATTTGCAGTTTCTCAATCGGTTAACTCTTACTGTTCCTAGTGAAAAAATTCCCTCCTTAGCTAAGTAAGTGACAAGAGGCACAGATGTATAGAAATTATCGAAATATATAATGTGATTTACTTTGCGAGGAACCATTCTAGCTAACCTGACGACTGTATTGCCGGACTCTCCCAAATCTGGCTCACCGGGTAAGATGTTATTTTTAGAGCCCCCTCCAGAATAAACCTCGAATCTATGAGCATATCCATGTAGACTGCAGATGAGGTATAATTTGAACCCCCACTTGTGTGGTTTAATGGGGATGTACTGTTTTATGTAATGACTCATTTTGGTTGCACACATCTGCTCGTCTATGGAAAGCCTTTGGTCTAAGGGGACCTTCGCAAACTGGCAGTTGAGCGTTTCTTCAACAGGTCTTATTTTGAATAGTCTGTCATAGTCTGGATGATCTTTGGGCAAGCATTGCGTATTGTCGGCAAAATGGAGAATGGATCTTATTTTTTTAAATTTTTTTAGCGGCATAGTATTTTTTATGTGATCATAACCAAACTTGTCACTCCAGTAAGCCCTTGTGTTTGGGAATTTTATAACTGAAGTATAAATCAGAATACCTAGGAATTTATTTAGAATATTTTCATTTATATTTTCAGGATTGGAGATCTGTTTTTGGGCTGCATATAAGTTACTTTGTTCTACAATTTGCTTTTTTAGATCTGATGTAAAATAAAATGAAAAAAAATCATCGGCGTGCTACAAGACATCAGTGCTTCTGTTACCCGAGTTTCTCCCCTAAAAATAAGGCTATCTTCAGCAGTAACAAGGTTTCGTTTTCGCCAAATCAGAGGTCGATTTATCTGTCTCCTGGAAATCCCTTGTGATGAAATCTGGGGAGCTGCTTGTTCAGTTTCTAAAGTAAGAGGGTCTTGCATATTCTCAGCGTTGTCAGTTACGAGAGGAGGATCAGCGTCCACTTCATCAGGCTGGGCATTCTCACCTTCATCATTATTTTCAAGATCTCGAAGAACATCTCGAGCGGTTTGATAATAATCACCTTCATCCTCTACCTCGGAGTCTGACCCGTCTAAACCATCTTCCGAATCTTCAAGAGTTTCTAAATATTTAGAAATTTCGCTTTCAAGCAATCGTGGCATGCTGAAAACAAAAACAAAAACCCTTCACCAAACATGCATTTATTTAGCAGGCAATGCGCATTGTAGTTTTTCTACAACATACCAGTTTGTGCCCATTTTTACAGTAGCATCAAGTGATTTTCAATGTTTTACAACAAAAACATGTAATTGACGATATAATCAAACAAATAAAAATATTTTATATACTTACGTGATATTTTATCCAAGTCCAAACACAGCTACAAAACTTAGTTTCGCGCCACTAGAAAAGTTTTCTTCAAAGTGACATTTGACATTAACTTTTTTTCAATGTAAAAAAACATTGGGTAGTGCCAACATTATAAATGTAATCAAAATACGTTCAGAACGTATACGTCATACGTGTTACTACAGAGTGGTAACATCGATATTTTTGTTATTTTGTTTTTTTTTCAAGGATCATTATTCATAATAAATAAAACAATAACTACAAATTTATCAAGTTTATTTTATAATAAGTTTTCAAAATGTCTCCCTCCCGCTTCAATGCATAAATGGCAACGCCTTAAAAAGTTTTGTTTCAAATTTCGGAAAGCATCAAAATTTTCTTTGATTTTTATTTCTGCTTGCCTTAGTTTTTTCACGCAGCTCTGCTTCGGTGATTGATTCTGTTGCATAAACCATCTCTTTGTAATAACTCCAGAGAAAAAAATCAATGGGGTTAAAGACCGGTGAACGCGTAGGCCAAGAAATAGGGCCGCCACGCACAATCCGTCTTGGGAATGTCTCATTAAGGTGCTCTCGTACGTCTCTTGCAAAGTGGCACGGAGCACCATCATTTTTAAATACCATTCTTCTTCTTATTAATAAGTTCACATCCCCCAATAAGACATTTAAGTTATTTCGCAGAAACTCCAAATATTGCGCTCCGTTTAACCCAGCTGGCAATTCAAAAGCCTATAAATTCCCCATTGACAATTCCCGACCACAAATTCACACTAAATCTTGTTCGAAAATTTGATGACCTTGCCTTGTGTGGGTCTTCAATGGCCCAACTATGGTAGTTGTGGATATTGAAAATCCCTGTTCTTTCAAAGCGTGATTCGTCTGTCCACAATACTTTGTTGAAGAAATCCGGATCGTTTTGAGTTTTTCGTAACATTGTTTCACAGAAAGCCACTCGTCTAGGATAATCTGAAGGTTGCAATTGTTGTACGCGTTGGATGTGAAAAGCGTGGTATCCCTCTGAAAAAAAAAACAGAAATCGTAAATTCAAGGCATAGCTAAGATTGTGAAGGTCATTGCTAAGATCATTCAGAGTGGAGACCCGGGCGCGGCTGCTGTCGCGAGCGCTTAGTTCTTGGCTTTGCCTGCTCACAATGCCGCGCTTCGGCGATTAAACCAAAATGGTTTAAAATACACGCGCAGTCAACTTTAACAGATGCTATAACGTTAGAGTCATTCGGGGTAAGACGTCGCACTTTTCACTTTATTAATTTACTACACTGTAACCATCGCAATATTAGATTTTTTTTATACGCTATCCGATAGTATATTTTATAGAGTTATAGTTTAGTTTAGTATTGATGACTTGAAGTGAGTATGTACTTACCAAAATACCCAACAAGTGAAATAAATAAGTGATTTAGTCGAACTGCGTACTTTTGCCTCAACATGTGGGTACGCTCGCGTTTGGGGTAATAGTCCGCTCGTCGGGTAAAGGTACGCATTCCAGGAAAGTGAATGAAATGATAAAATAAAACAAAAAGCTAAACGGAAATAATGTATTTATTAAATTAAAATAAGGATGACATAACCAAACTGTGTATTTGTGGACTTTTGTTTATAATCTAAACAACTCAATAAAAAATCTCAATTAGGAATTAACATACTCGTAAAATCTTAATAAAAGTAAAAAAACTAGACCATAATATCTATGCTTATAATAAAAAACTAAAACAAGAATCAAGTATATTGAATTATTCTTACTTTTCTTTAAACTTTGGAAGTTGATATTATTAATAAAGCAACATGGTAAGTACTAAGAGAATCACAAATCAGTCGAGTGAGAAGAATGTTATTAATTCATAGTAAAGGTAACATTTACTTACTTGAAACAAAAATATCAACCTGAGATTCAAAAATAGTACTTAGAGACTACTCACAAAAATCACATCTGAATACTCCCGATTTATATACCGTGCAATCTCCATGGAACCACCTTTTGCAGGCAGTACATTCGATCCAGTCCTCAGATGGTGGATCTTGAAAAGCAAATACATAATGAAAAGAAAATACGAGTGGTCCTATCGAATTGTTTAAAAATATGTCAGTAGTAGGGATTGGTTGGTTCTGCATCACGAAATTCATGCGTGAGCTTTTTTTTTTTTTTTTTTTGAACAATACAAATCATGTTGGAACCTGCTGCGTCCGACACTAATACAGAGATTGAAAAGAACAAAGAAACCATTTCAATAAATCACGCCCACTGCATTATGGCGGATGCTTAGTTTTTTCGAATTTCTACCTACCGCATTTTTAAAAGTGCGCTGGCGCCAATAGAACTGAATAATACAAATCATGTTGGAACCTGCTGCGTCCGACACTAATACAGAGATTGAAAAGAACAAAGGAACCATTTCAATAAATCACGCCCACTGCATTATGGCGGATGCTTAGTTTTTTCGAATTTCTACCTACCGCACTTCCCGCAAAAAAAATTCAAATCATGTTGATACCTGATTGATCTCCACCCACCCCAAAGCTCAGGCGCGTTATATAGCCAGCCACGTTTAGCTAACGCCATTTGTTTCGTAAACTTGTTGTGTGAGGTGAGATACAAGGCCGGCAGAGTTCTTGGTACAGTGCAGTGTCAGCGCTAATTGAATTATGGATGTAAGTAGTTTTATTTCACTCTTATTTACATGTAGTTTATGTTGTGTTCCATTGTCTATCTTTTGTTAACCACAGACTGTTATTTAGGTGTAGCTATTAAGTTATACTGAGAATATGTATTAATATGTATGTACGTGTTCATATTCCAGTTTCAAGAAAACACCTTCAAAAACTATTATTTCCCCCAAGTGTTAGCAGTTTCTAATATTTAAGAAATGGAACGCAGCCAATGTGTTGAATCTACGCTAAAAAAAAGTAAAATAAAAAAAAAAAAAAGAAACTGTCAACGGGCAGCCAATCATTGGGTTTTTGAATAAGATACAGGCAAGACGATTTTCTGTTGTTAATTTCTAAATTGTGGAGAATTAATTAATATTAAAGTGTTCTAAAAGTGATAAAGCTATTATTATTCCCTGGATCGCTTATAGTCAGAAGTGGTAAGAACGTTGGAGAAAATATTGAGCTAGATCAACTTACACGCCACCGTTAGACACTGCTATGAATATCCCTCATAACAGCAGAAGATCTCGCAGTCGTATTAGGGTAAATACACCCGTTAAACGACGATTGCGACCCACATCACAGGATGTCGTATCACGACGAGCTAAAAAGCCAAGGAACACATACCGCAAACGGTCACGCCACGAACGTTCCGAGTCCGAATCAAGTTCATCTAGCCCTCACTCCCGTCGCTCCTTTCGGAAACGGTATCGTGACCGAAGTCACCGAAGGAGGCGCAGATCCTACTCTAGTTTCTCAAGTTCGATCGCCTCGACCGTTAGCACAGACAGTGATGCTAGCATGTCATCGTTCTCGTCATCTAGCTCGTCTAGCTCTTATAGAAACTCAAGATCAAGGAAGCGGAATCATAGTAAAAGAAAGCGAGCTAGGAGTAATACTACATTTAAAAATAAGAAATATCGCCGTTCAGATTCAATGAGCAAAAAGGAATTCTGTAAGAATTTGTCGAAATATCTTAGTAAAAGCGGTAGTAGCTTTGAGGGAGCGCACAATGTTTTACCTGAATTTGATCCTGATGCTAATAATCAATCTGCTGCTGATTGGATTCGGAAAGTTAATCAAACTGCAACTGTTTATGGATGGAGCGAAAAACAAATAATTTATTATGCCATACCGAAATTAACCGGAAACGCGAAAAAATGGTACCAAAGCAGGAGTTCGGTTAATTTGAGGTGGAGGCAATGGCAGCGTAAATTATTGAAAACCTTCCCCGATGACCGTAACTATGCCGACCGTCTATATGAAATGCTAGATAGAAAGAGTAGGCGAGAAGAATCACTTGAAGAGTATTATCACGACAAAGCAAGATTGGTTAAAATGTGTGGTGTAACGGGGAGAAACGCCGTGGATTGCATTATTAATGGTATTTTTGATAATAGTATTAGATTAAACGCACAAGGGTCAAATTTCAAACGTCCCTCACAACTTTTAAAATATTTGCGGAGAATATCCAAGAAAGTAGCAGCCCCGTCACGCAAACTTGGATCAATGCTCAAAGTCGGCAATCAAGATAGTAAAAATGAGAATAGTGTTCGAGGCCCGAATGTACCGAGATTTAGTACAGATCCGCGTAGATTTAAAGGAATACGGTGCTATAACTGTTCTGAAATAGGACATTCGGCCAGCACGTGTACAAAACCACTTAAGAGATGCGACAAATGCTCAAGGCTAGGGCATACTTCTGAGCAATGTCATCAACAGGGAATATTTCGCCAGCAAGAAAGCGGTAAACCGACCCAAACTCCAGATGTGAAGAAAGTCCTTAATATAGCTAACAAAGACGACGCTAATGGCAAGTATTATAAACCTGTTAAGTTAAATGGAAAATGTTGGTCAGGATACATCGACTTTGGTAGTCAGTGTACCCTCATTAGAAATAAAGTTGCTCAAGTATTAGAGTTAGTGTTGGATAAGAAAGAACTTCCAGTTCTTAAGGGCTTTGGTTTTGGAAACGCTATACCGATTGGCCGCTCAAACGTTTCTATAGAAGTAGATGCCGTCAAGGCATACGTTGAAGTATATGTAGTGGCAGACGAATTATTACATACTGACATTATGGTAGGCCAATCCCTAACGGAACTACCAACAGTAACGGCTTATAAGACTAGTAATAAGTTAACACTTTATTGCGATGACACAAAGCTAGAACGTATCAAAATCATTAGTTCAGGTGAAGTAGTTGTTCAAGGGCTTACTGACATTTTGGTACATACATTAGATGAAGAGTATTCTGGGTATCTCTTTATTCCGGGAAACATGTGCATGAAAGAATGTAATGGATATAACACCTTGCAAGGAGTATATGAATTTGTTAACGGCGTAGGTCGCATTATAATTGTCAATCTGTCTAATAGTCCTCTGAAGTTTAATAGGGATAAAATTATAGCACGCGCTGTCAAGTTACCTTACAATGATTTTCATAAATCTAAAGTCACTTCTTTCGGCGTTAACACCATATCATCTGCTGAATGTTTAATACCACCCTCCGAAACCTCAAAAGAACCTTTTACTTTAAATATGTTAAATGTAGGTCCAAAGGTGTCGCATGACCAGCAGTTACAGTTAGTCGGTCTTTTAAACAGATATAGGGACTGTTTTGCAGTCAACATGAAAGAACTAGGTTGTACTAGTATCTCTGAAATGACAATACGTTTAAATGATGAAACTCCTGTAACATACAGGCCTTATCGTCTCCCATATAGTGAGCGTGCGGTAGTTAGACAGATGATAGGAGAACTTTTGGATAATGACATCATCCGAGAATCTCAGTCAGCCTATGCAAGTCCGATAGTTCTAGTGAAAAAGAAAAACAACGACCGCAGGCTCTGTGTGGATTATAGAGCACTCAACAAAAAGACGATCAAGGATAGTTATCCAATGCCAGTGATTGAAGACCAACTAGACAGGCTAAGTGGTAAATCCTTTTTCACCAGTCTAGATCTGGCATCTGGATACTATCAAATACCTGTTGCTGAGGCTTCTAGACATCTCACAGCGTTTGTGACACCAGACGGGCATTATGAATACACCAGAATGCCGTTTGGACTAGTAAATGCACCTGCTGTGTTTCAAAACATGATAAATAAAGCACTAGGGAGTCGACGCTTTGATTTAGCAGTTCCGTATCTTGATGATCTACTTTCAGCGGGCAAAACTTTTTCAGAAGCGTTTGAAAAACTCGAGGAAATCCTAAAACTACTTAGGCAAGCAGGTTTGACACTCAACCTCAAAAAATGTTTCTTTTTTCAATCTGAAATAGATTATTTAGGATATGAAATTTCTGAAAATGGTCTTAGACCGGGAAGCAAAAAGATTCAAGCAGTATCTGATTTCCCCAAACCGACGAATGTCCATCAAGTACGCCAATTTGTGGGTTTGGCAAGTTTTTTCCGTCGCTTTATTTACAATTTTGCGACTATTGCTAAACCTCTAACTAAATTGACCAAAGCAGATGTTCCTTGGCAATGGGGTCCAGAACAAGAAGATTCCTTTCAAGACATAAAAGCTAAACTTATTACTAGACCCATCTTAGCTTTGTATGACCCTGAGTATGAGACAGAAGTACACTGTGATGCTAGCAAGGTTGGCGTAGGTGGCGTTTTGTTACAAAGACCCGACAAAGATAGTCCTTTCCGCCCAGTTGCCTATTTCAGTCGTCAAACTACCCAAGAGGAGCAATTTTTACACTCATATGAGCTTGAGACAATGGCGGTTGTACTTTCACTACAAAGGTTTAGGGTTTATTTGATAGGAATAGAATTTACAGTAGTGACCGACTGTAATGCGTTACGTTCTACGCTAACTAAACGAGACTTGCTACCAAAAGTCGCTAGATGGTGGCTCATGTTGCAAGAATTCAACTTTACGATTCAGTATCGACCAGGGCTTAATATGCAGCATGCAGATGCGCTGAGCCGAAATCCCATCATAGATCTACATGATCGAGAAGAAGTTGAAGTCTTGCATATTACAACCAACAATTGGTTATATACCGTCCAAATGACCGATCCCCATCTTAAACAAGTTAAAACCATTTTAGAGACATCAGCTGATGATCTGAAGGATATTACTAACAATTATGTAATTCGTGATGGAAAAGTATATAGGCGCGTGGGTCGGAAGCTGAAATGGGTCGTACCACGGGGAGCACGTTGGCGCATTTGCCAGCTTAATCATGATGATGCGGGCCATTTCTCCCTGGAAAAGACTTTAGAAAAGATAAGTGCTGACTACTGGTTCCCAAAAATGAGACGATTCATCAAAAAATACGTATCGTCGTGTATTAATTGTGCATACAATAAAGAAGTCACTGGTAAAAAGTCTGGTTTTCTACATCCCATCCCCAAAGTTCCTACAATATTCCATACTATACACATGGATCATTTGGGTCCATTTGTAAAAAGCAAGCGGGGTAACACTTACATTTTGGGGGTAATTGATGGATTCAGTAAGTTTATATTTATCAGAGCTGTTAAGAATCTTAAATCTAAAACTACAATAAAAGTACTTAAAGAAATATTTGCAACCTTTGGATGTCCCAAAATAATAATTTCTGATCAAGGCACAAGCTTTACATCAAATGAATTTAAAGTCTTTGTAGAATCAATAGGAGTAAAACACGTTTTAAATGCTGTCGCCACGCCACGCGCTAATGGGCAGATCGAGCGCTACAATAGGACAATTTTAAATTCATTAGCTTCAATGAACCACGGTTGTGACGAAAAAGATTGGGATCTTAACATGGAAAAACTGCAGTGGAGTCTTAATAATACCTTTAATAAGGGCATAGGAAAGACACCGGCTGAAGTCGTTTTTGGCAACAGAATGACAAGTCAGGCTGAAAATATCCTGAAAGGAGCTATAGAGATATCATCTTCGATATCAGACAAGGAAAGAGAAGAATTACGAAAGGACGTTAATGATACGATTTTAGAAAAACAAGATAAAATGAAAAAAAACTTTGATAAATCTAGGGCACCTACCAAGATATACGAGGAAGGTGACTTAGTGATGATCCCCAATCATAATCCCGAAAAGGGTAAGAGCAAAAAACTGGCTCCCAAATTTCGTGGACCCCTCAAAATTACTGCAGTGTTAGATAACGATAGGTATGAAGTAACTAGTATTGACGGGTATTCACGAAAACAATACAAAAATGTTTATCCTGCAGAGCAACTAAAACGTTGGATAACATTTGAATCATCCCCAAAGAAAAGTCATGATAGTGATCGTGATAGCAGTAATTCTGACAACAGTGATGCATAAAAACAAAAGTATTTCTCCCTAATGTTCCTATCCTAACATTTTCAGCATAGGTACGTCCAGTGCGTAGACCGGAGCGCAGCGGTTCGCTCGGCTGGCACAGTGCGTGCCATGAGTGCCGCGGGTGGCAAATGTTTATTTTAATGATCCAATATTACAAGCCCTCGGGTGGCTGGGAGCTTCAAGCAGACCATGTCCCGCGGGTGGCAAACGGCAGCTTGTTTTTTTAAAACAATAGTGAAATGTGGTGATACTGTTTTGGTGAATGAGTTTAGTGCAGGCCGTGTCCCTCGGGTGGCAAACGGTAGCACGTGATTTGATAAACTGAAGAATTCAGTAAAACTACGATGTTGGCCCTCGGGTGGCAAATAGTCTCAATATGATTAATTTAAATAATGTGTTTTTATAAGGTATATAATTTTTATATCAAGAACATTTTGAGTAGTACATTCTTTATGAGATGTAAGAATAATGATTTGACAAATTATGCTCTGTTACATCAAATCAACGATTATATTTCTACATTTAAGTTAATGTAGTCGCTTATCTTTGTTAGTTGGTATCGGTTACCATACTTTATTATGTTTTCATTATAAATATTATATATTTATGTTTTACTACTATTAACGATACTGGTTTTATTAAGAAGTTTGTATAGATTTCATAAATGTTGTAGTCTTTTAAAGTTTATTAAAATTAAACCAAAACGAATGTGATTGTGAAATTATGAAGTAGGTATGTAATTAATCATCTTACGATCATAAATCTGAAATCCAAATGTAACTTAATGGCCAATGATAGTTTATTTACAGGTCTGTATTCACTCAAATTTCATCTTACAATACAGGGAAAATTAATGTTTATTAGATGCATAGACGGTTACTTACTTAAATGTAGTTTTTATCTTATATTTGGATATGTTATTGCTTTGTTTTTGTACCCTTAATTATGTTGTTTTTTTTCTCTTTCTTTATGTTACTTTTGAGATATGTAGAATGGCCGAGAGGTATTAGGAAATGGGACATTCCCTTAACAGAATGGCCGTCTGTTAGCAGTTTCTAATATTTAAGAAATGGAACGCAGCCAATGTGTTGAATCTACGCTAAAAAAAAGTAAAATAAAAAAAAAAAAAAGAAACTGTCAACGGGCAGCCAATCATTGGGTTTTTGAATAAGATACAGGCAAGACGATTTTCTGTTGTTAATTTCTAAATTGTGGAGAATTAATTAATATTAAAGTGTTCTAAAAGTGATAAAGCTATTATTATTCCCTGGATCGCTTATACAAGGTGACGACACCGCGGACTCATTAGTGATTGATGCGAAGAAAAAGACATTAAAAAGGACGAACAACATTGATGCGTTCTTCGAAAAACCTAAAAAGAAGAAAAGAACCGTGACACAGCCCTCAAGCGTATCGGCGGCTCATGATGAGGGAATATCGTGTATTGCATCCAATGAAAATGAGGGCATGACCGCATCTCATTTCGTTAAAATTGAAATTTACGAGATGAACAAGATCCGCAACATCGCGCCTATGGACTATTGGAAACACGCAGATGTTCGTGTCAAATATTATGCACAGACTGAGGATGACAAAAATTATCAAAGCGCGAGAGATATCATTTACAATATAACAAAACAACTCGCTGCAAAACGCGATTGCCGCAAGTATTATATTGAACGCAAGCAAGAAGATGCTATATAAACATCGCAACAATGATCCAACTGGAACAACACCACCTAAAAAATAAGGATTCTATAACAATAGAATACAAACAAAGGCAGGGAAGCAATAATGCCGCCTCCCACTTCAGTCCATAATATATAAGCGCCTCCACTTGTACGAGCTTTATTCACTCATCTTTCTACTCTCCGTTTAAGCAGAACAAGTTTAGTTTTAAAATGATTCTTTCAAAGGAGATAATCCAAACTTTGGGAAAGGCTATAGTTCTACGAGACTTCGACAAATTCATTCGATTGTGGTATATTAACAACATATTGCCACAATCTTTGCTCGAGGACCGTGATATTACCCCTTTCTTCACGCCATGTGAGAGACACCGTAACTATACCGACGACAGTGAAGTTGACGAAATTGATGGGGTGCTTAAAATGATGGCATATTGCACCTTATGTAAAGAGGAAAAGAGGAAGAGGGATGACGATGGCTTTACCTCTACTGGATATTCACGTCCGTTTTCACCGGAACTTGTTGCAGAGGCCCTGCAACCAGTTAACCCGCTCTTGTGGGATTGGAGCGAGGTGGAAGATGAGGAAATTAAAGAGATTTGCTCTATCAATACTAACGTGATGAACTTAAGGGAAATATCATATTCTCCTACAATTTTGTAATTATAAGCATTGTATATTTGTGTTATATATAGTAATAAATAAGTTTTAGTTATACATGGTAAAATTGCTTTTCTTTTTTCATTCCTTAACCTTATTTTATTTCTATTAAATTAAATAAAACTCTAAATATAGGATTTCAAGTATTTATTTTAAGAATCACCTTATTCACTTAAAAAAAAACGATTTGTACATTTTCTCCAGCAAAACATCATTGTTAATTGTATCTGCAGTAAACATATTTACAAATTTTCTTAGACACATACCACGATATTTTAAGTATAAATATAATAAACAATATTCACCGCAGAGAGATGAAATTGTGCTTTGGATAACCTTATTGTTACAAGCCCATCTACGTGCATTTCTTCTTAAAAACTTTAAATGATAACCTCCTGGTTTTCGACCAAAAGTATCGAAGTATTCTCCATCACCATTTGCACTTATATAAATAGCTATCCAGTGTGACCCTGGTTTGGTATCGGGATCTAAATTACTGATTAAATAAACAGGTTGTGTCATGTAAATTGGTAATCGATTTGCTGCAAACACATTATACACCAAGGAGTGATGTATAGTTTTCAAGTTATTACTTATCTCAACGGTATTCATATTAGTTCTAATTAGTCTAATCTTTACAACAGTACAAACTTAGAGTGACTAATTTAAAAAAATATTTATCTTATATAGTATTTAATCTATTCAACTGCTAAAGTCAACACTAACATTCCTGTTTCTATCTATTTCAATTAAGTTATCAAACTCAGCATATACAATACAGTTAATTGTTTCAGTAAGAGCGTTTTCAAATCTAACCTCCATCCTAATACTACCATGTTTAATTAGGTTCCAATGTGAAGTTGAACTTGCAGATAGGTCAGGTGTTAAGTCAAAAGCCATAAGACAGTAACCTTTTGGATATCTACTCATATTTATACCATTACCTTCATTCAAGTAGTGGATACCTGTCCCTGAGAATAAAGTATGGTACATTGTAGTGTAAACACCATTATTGAATGTTGGTTGTAATGCCTTTGAAGGAATTTGCGTCCCATCAATAAATAAACTAAAACTATTTATACCATAATTATCAAAATCAAAAGGGTTCTTAGTATAACTACCATTGAAAGCTGTATTGTTAACAAATCCTATGATGCAACGTTTTGGTACTTGCCCCAGAAAAATATTATCAAGTGTTTTACCCTGTATACCACTGGGAATTGTTAAAACTTTGACTTCAGCTCGTGTTATGGGATATTTAGCAGTTGTAGTAGCTAAAACTTTTTGGTGAGCGAGTAGAACACTTGGATTAATTCGAGCTTTACGAACCATAAGCGTTGCATCAGTGATAATCACTTTCACTTTTACATCATTTGTTGGAGCCATGAGGTTGAATGATTCCCTCGACCGAACAAGTTTCACAGAAATTTCTACACCGTTTAACAAAAACTTATCCTGGTTAAAGATGTCTCCATGTAAGTGTCCTATCATTTCGACTTCCTTGCTATCCTTTATATATTTTTGCCTCGCTGCGAATCCCTTATTCGATTCATCTGCGTTATTCATTTTGCCAGCTGTGTCTTCATACCACATTGAACATGTGAGAAGTGATTCTTTAGCAGGAGGGGCATAATTTAATAACGTCTCAATGTATGCACGATATCCATATGTATTATTTGGTGGAGATACGAGTTTCTGATTTAGATACACATCTAACTGACTGAATAGTGAGTGGAGCCAATTATTTACAGGTGCAACAGTAACATCAGCTTGCAAAGAATTTGAATCTTGATTCAATATTTTCACCCTGATATGAAATAATGTATGTGATAAGTCAATATAGTCATCCCCAGAACCCGGAATATGAAATTCTATTGGACCGTCATCACTTAGAGATGAAATAGGTTTGTAATGAATCCACTGCCCGCTTTCAATACTTGTTTGCGTTGATGGTAAAGCAAATAAATCCAGCTCAGATTTAGCACATTCGCACGAATGGTTATGTAAAAAAGACATTTTTTATTTTAAGAGAATATGTCGTTATAAGTTAATTTCTTACTTTTTTTTGCCTTTTTCACTGCTTTCTCTCTCGAAATCTGCGAGTGAATGAGGGTCTTTTTGTTTCGCTTTTTATTTTTATACCCCGATCCATTCATAACACGATCAATTTTATCATCAGCCTTCCTTTTTAAATTAGAAGTGGCTTCTTTAAATCGATTTTTGACAGATTCTTCCATAGGGCGTGCACTTATTATATCTGACAATAGGCCTGCTCCAGCATTTAACACTTCTTTCCCCATCGCTTTAGCCCCATTTGATAAAAGAGGTAGGACTGATCTAAACAAACCTCCTAAAAAACTTCCTATACCATGACCACGCTGATGTGGTACCCCTTTATAAATAACTCCAACCCCAGTTCCTGCTTGATGCGAATAATAGTGATGATATGGACAAATTCCGTTATTATGTTTTAAATACATGATTAATTATTTACGTATGAAATGTAGTTTAACACAGCTCGTCCCAAATTGAAATGCTATATTTTCACCAGTGTTCGATCTTATATCTATTTCAATTGTATCAAATTCCCGACGCATTACAGGAATGTAGTGAGGTGGTGAAAAAACATGCATTTTGTTCGATCCATACACGTATTTCACAGGGTCTAGTGAAATAATTCTCAATAAAGGAGCCATCACATCACCAACCATCTGAGGTTCTGCAATATCACAATATATGAATAACTGTGATGGTAAACCCAGGTATAAATTTGCTGGAAATTTACCAGTTTTTTTTACTGCCAAATCAGTGTTTGGATCAAATCCTAGTTGAAGATTTAAAACAGGAGAATATCTCAATGATATTAGATTGCTTGTATCGCCAGAGAGAGTTACCAATTTTGAAATTTTGTCATGCCTCAATTTGAATGATTCTCTTGAATTCAGCGCTGTAATAACATCGGCTATGTTTTCATAGCTAGAAGTTGGTATATGACTTTTGTATGTAACTATACTTTGTTCTGGTTCATCGGGAACTTTCATTTTTTTAGTAACATACATAATGTTATTGTTTTCCTGAACAGTAAACATGGTACACGGATATTGAAATTCAACAATTCCAACCAACCATTCTCCTTCTAATTTAATAGGCTTTGGTAGCTTAGTTGAAAAATTTGTGGTCTTGTTATTAGGGAAGTATATAAAAGAGCTATTGCTGGGTAAAGTTACATAAAAGTTTTCCTGTTTCATGATTTTTCCAAACTCGATGCTAAAATCCAACTATTAAATTTGCTCGGATAACCTTTCCACTTCACTAATAATTCCTTTCTGTGACCAGAATAGCGTGTGCTCAGTATTTTATCTATCGTATATTTAGCGGTGGGGTCGTAAACTACTTTTTGCAATTCTTTCTCATAGAAGGTCCCGACAACGTTTTCATTTTGCAAATCTTGTAATGTGTAAACAACCCATGGCGATCTTTCGACAACAGAAGTAATTAAAAATATTTCATCACTCCAGTTAGTCTCGTATCCTTTTTGAAAAATATGCTTAAATTTAGTAATTCTCACATGGTCACCAATTTTATATTTCGGTTTAATTGTATTTGGGATTATTTTGTTTCGCTTTTCATTATATAAATTACGCCATACCGTCATAATATTATCAACACTTACATCACAAGGGCGCATTTTAATGCTTCTATGAAAACTGTGATTATAAGAATGAAGCAAATCTTGTAAAATATCTATGTATCGGTAAGTATTATTATGAGTAAAATATCGCCACATTTTCATTTTAAGTGTGCGCTGAAATCTTTCAACAATACTGGCTTTGATATCTGGATTGTTTGTTGTGTAATAGTTTACGTTGTTATTCTTCAGAAAAGATCGAACATCTTTTGATATAAATTCTGTACCTTTATCAGATTGTAAATGTCTAGGAGTAGCTTTAGCTTCAAAAAATATATCTTTTAAGTTTTCTTTTATAGTATTAGAATCTTTTTTTCTAATAGCTCTTGCAAAGGCATACTTACTAAATACATCAATAACACACAAAATATATTTGAAACCATCATTATATTCACTATATGTTCGCATATCACTTAAATCAGCTTGCCAAAGTTCATTAAAATTAGATAAAATATACTTATTTCTGGGAAATCGACGATTAACCGGTTTGTGAAGAGTGTAAGTATCTTGTGATTCCAACTATTTCTTTGTTTCTTCTCTAGTCATTTTGTTCTTCATTGCTTCTGATAATTTATTAACGCTGCTGTATCCAGCTGGATGGGATACATCATAATAAATATTTCTGATTTCTAGTAAGGGGTCCATTTTTCCCACTCGATTTTTCTTTTTATGTTCCCAGTGCTTTTTGTTTTAATTAATTTCGGTGTACTGTAGTGTTCAGGTGTAGTTTCTTCTTTATTCTTTAAAGATTCTTTAGCCGTCTTCTTTGCCAAACTAGGACTTTTAGATAATACTAATATATAGGTAGCTCTTTTTGGATTACCTATATAACTCAGAGGCACTGCTAAATCTTTTAAAATTAGTGCGAATTCATGCCATCCTATTGGTGAACTGTTTTTAAGAGGTCTTATGATATCATTCAGAAGGTCGACAATATTACTTTTGTATACTTCTTTATTCCTAATGAACACTGTTCCCTTATCGTTCCAAAATATTTTATCTTTATTTTTTAAGAGAAAATCTATTAAAAGTTCACCTTTTAACTTATATGATTTTGGTATAAATGCGAGTAACTGTGATTTAGTATAAATATTATCGTCGTTTGCATTGGTAGAAGACTCTTTAACGTTTGCATCTTGCTCTGGTTGAACTGCTTCTTTTATAACATTATCTTTTTCATTTAACGGTAGAATTGGTATCTGTAACGGTTTCCGATCTTCTCCAATAAAATGTAAATATCTTTGTAGAGTTTGAAAATAAAGTGCCCATTTTTCTCTGTCGTCAATTTTAGTTTTTAAAACTTTATGCATTTCCTCATCGAAACGAGACAAATTATTAGTATTTCCATTATCATTTTTGGTTTTTAATCTTTCTATTACCTCAGGTTCAATAAGTATCATCTTTTTAGTGCTTTCCATTTTTTATTTTATGATTGACCCCAATAATGCGCTAAGAACCGAGCCAAGAATTAGGGGTAAAAAGGCTCCACCTTTTTGTATAAAGATTCGTTTTCTCACCTTATTTGCTCTCTTTGTAATTATGTTCCTCAATATATTTCTATGTGTTTTCAGCTTACGCTTCTCTTTATCGTTTAATGGTACCTTTCCTTTCAAAACGTTAAAAATACATTCGGTTATACAATGTATTTCCTTAACCCCACACACTTTTAACAACGCCTCTCTATACTTTGGTTTCAACGTTAATAATGCTTTTAGTAGGTCTTTGTGAGATGTTACCCTGCCGATCATCCTTTCGATACTAACTCAAGATTTGAGATGTGTTAAAATATAATATAATTTGTAGGTTGGTTAAACAGAATCAGTAGATATGAAACAGTTAAATTTACAAATATTAAAAATTGATTCATGAGTTTCTTTTATGTGAATATTTTTTTTCTTAAAAATCTTAAAAATAGATTCACAAATTAATTTTATTTCGTCATCATCACAACATTCCAACAAAGCTTCACGGTAATGTTCTTTTAGTACAACCAGTGCTCTTAGAGAAATCTTTGATTCAGATGTTTCCACATCAGACATTATATCAGACTAACGGAAATCATATTCTGTGTATCATATTTATATCCTTTTTTCGGTGTATAAACTGTACAATAATTATCAAACGGGAAGATTTTACATTTAAAACGACACATATCGTTCGTGTTTTGTTTGAGATCTATAAAAAGATATCCATGAGGTTCAGTAGTCGCATCCTTATAAGCTTCTTCCACAAATTTAGCGTTATCTGGATATACTTGCCGAGCTAAATGACGTATTTGTGTTCTATCTCGAGGATTTTTAAAATAAATTATGTAACTTGAATTTAAAGAGATATCTCGCTGTCCTTTTCCTTGATGAAATAGGTTTTGTGTAATGTAAAATACGCTTAGATTTCTATGGTGACTACCTTTTGTAAAGATATCAACTATTCGACCATCTGACTCTCTCATTAGGTCATCAATTATTAAGAGTCTCGGAAGTTTCCCATCAAACATTTTCAAATCTGGAATACCTTGACTGTAATTGACATTTCTCAGATTGTATAAAGGTTGCATTTCATCATAACACCAAATTATTTCCGAAAAATGCTCATTACAAATTTCTTCACAATGTTTTAAAAAGTTCGTCACAAAATTTGATTTTCCACAGCCACTAGGGCCTGCTACTATAGCAGTAAATGGGTGAATAAAATGAAACATTTTGTGTAACTTAAATTAGGTGTATACTAGAATGGCGACTAGCCAGGAATGAAATCAAACAAAAAAGTTATCTTATATATTCAGGAATTTGTTTAGATTGTATTTAAATCTAATTAAATTTAAAAATATTTACAAACTATTGTTAATAAACATCTAAAATAAAAATCTTACATCTACAACATTTGACACAGATTCCAAACAAAAATTATTTAATTCTATAATGACCCCATGCATAGGTGTCAGTAGAGTTTTCTATGAAATATCTCTTAGTATCATTATAAGATAGGGAAATTTTGTTTATTCTTTGTGTATAAAGTACATGTTTTAAACTTCTAATTCTGCACATTTCCGATATCTTGATTTCTTTATCAAATAAACATGTTTTATACATATCCATGTTCATTTTATTTGTCACCGATTTATTCACACCTTTGGCTTTAGCTGTTGTTTTATTTTCTATATTTATTGCATACATTTTTGATCTTAACCCTACAAACTCCCGTAATATTTTCCCATTGTTTTCGTCTTTAAAGTAACCTAGTTTTTTTTTATTTAATAATTGGAAACCAAAGATATTATTAGCAGGGTAGCCTGATGTATCAAAATAATTAGACAGATCACTTTGCGTATCCTTATAAAAGTCATTGGTAAATATGTGATAAATGAAGCTGTCTGTGTCAGTGTACAGTAATTTAACATTTTCACCATATTTAGATTTAATGTAATTGTAATGAAAATTATACATAAGTGTTTTAGAAATATCCAACACACAAAATCCCAAATAAATGGGTTTGTCATAAAATAACTTTGTTTTTCTTAACTGAATGGCGACTAATGATTCAGAAAATATGGAAATGCTATGGAATTCTGGTCGAGCGATAAAACTTTGCACACCTTGGGTCTTACCGTGATTTTCCCAATGTGTTAATAACTTGACATTGACCCTTTTTTCGATATTTTCCATCGTTTTTCCAAAAACTGAATTATTCATCAGTTTATAAAAATCTTTCTCAAACTCATTTTGTGCTGATATTCGTAATTCTGTATTAAGGTCAATATATTTTTTTAGCCATGGGCTTTGGTTGAATTGCAGCACTCTATGAACTTTAATAAGCTTCATACCTAACTGTAGACATTGTATGAGATTTCTATAGTGTATAATGTAATTATTTTTATTGTACAAATTAGGTACCAACTTTTTATCTTTACTGCCACCGATGGCGACGGTTTCTGGACATAGTGGGAAATCTGAATGGGTGTCGTGAAGGTGTTCAGGGTATTCGAGATCTACTTCTAATATGTATCCTACATCAGAAGTGGGTGAGACCTGAAAATTTGTGTCGGTGCTAACCCATTTGAAGTTACTTTCAGGTAAGTATTGTGACATTGCCCATCCATAAAGGTTATTCGCATCGAGATACATTAAATAAGATTTCGGTAAATCTGAATTGAAATCGTCGAGATAGTGGTTATTAGCCCTACCGTATCGGTTGCAACAGACTGAAATGCCACCCCTTATACCCGATTTTATGAATGCTATTTTCTCGAAATCTTTGAACAACTCCAATTTAATGTTTGTGCATTTAAGCATTGCATCCCAACTTAAGCCAGGGGCTGTGTAATACTGAGTTGGGTCTAAGTCATATGTCTTAATGCAAACGTTGCGGAAGTTTTCAAAAATATCTGTTAACAACATGACATCTGTTTTTAAATAAATGTTTGAGTAATCCAACATATTTTTACAATTAAAATGACACCAAACATCCCAAGCATGTCTATAATCGTTATCGGATATACCTGCACCAGTTAAAGTACTATAAAATTTGCTCTTATCAGGAAGAGAAGTAACTTGTAATACATCATATGAACTTATGAATTCATATGGAAACACACCTTTTTTCATTAGTCTACAAAAGTCACTTTCTCTAGGAAATTGTTTTTTCATTTCTATAAATTGATTTTCAGTAAGATTTTTAGCTAAACTATCTAAACTGCTCGACATAAATCTGAAAGAATCCAAAAATCTTATTGACACAAAGTTACCATTAACAAAAATTTTTTTAGAGAATGATATATATCTCTCTTTATTTTGTGGTATTATTTCAATTTCCCCCTCTACAAAGTTCAATGCATGAACAATAAAATGAGCATCATAGTTACTTAGATTATGAAATAGGACCGGAACAAAAGAGGGAATTTTATAATTTGATATACACATTTTATGTGCCACACCACGAAAATGGCCAGTGATTGAGTCGTAATATAATTCGCGGTCATCGTTTAACTCTTTTTCACATATGTAACATGATTTTATCTGATGGACTTTCAATTCATCTTCCTCATCTAATGTTTGAGGGCATTTTCGAAAACAGTTTATTTTATTTATTTCAGTTACATCTGAAAATAAGCTCTCCATAAACTTTTTCGCGCAATCTGGTCCTGCATATGTTCGATATTTGGAAAGTCGGTCGTCATATGAACACTTAACAAAATAACCGTAGCTAAATACTTCATGTTCATGGATGTTTTTTGTATAAGATTTTGAATGATCGGGGTCACATGATTTTATTGGTTTTAATATGGCTTCAAAATCAGCATAAATAACAAAGGGTAGTTTAAGTTTTTTCTGAAACTTGTTAAATTTGATATCCGAATCCTTCGTATTATGCAATCCAGGTAGTTCAATGACTAGTTCTGCACAATCTCTTTCCTGATGTATAACTAAACCCTCTTTAGTTCTAAAATATAGCAAGCAACCATCGCAGATGTAAGTTGCATTATTGCGATTTGTAACTTGTTTGCTTACTAATCGTGACAAATTTTGAATTAGACAATAATGATTTCTTAGACCATTTGTGACATACAGTAGGTTTATGTGATTATCCCTACGACATTTCGTGAAATATAAGGGCCCCACCACGTTATTATACTTTGTTTCCTTGTTATACTCCAAGCCAAAGACATTAATACTAATATTATTCTGTTTTTCCACTTTTTTCAAATCCTTCAACTTAGCAGGGAATGAAATACCATTGAAATTTAACTTATTAGCATACTTCAAATATGATGAAACCCGATCTTTGTTATATTTAACAGGATAGAGAGCAGCGAGTAAAGCCCATTTAAGACATTGCACATCATTATTTTTAACATTTATTATGGCTTTTTTGCGTTTTATATCGAGAGGCAAATCTATGTAAGAAGAACCACGTAACGGATTAAACTGATTCACATTCATTTC
Organism: Pyrausta despicata; assembly: GCA_963921415.1. Taxonomy (NCBI): domain Eukaryota; kingdom Metazoa; phylum Arthropoda; class Insecta; order Lepidoptera; family Crambidae; genus Pyrausta; species Pyrausta despicata. The sequence continues at coordinate 12,601,846 of OY992866.1, read as the reverse complement.
TAGATACGATATTTTTTGCAAAGACCAACCACTGTCTTTCTTTTCAAAGTTCATCATTCTACACCTAATGTCCTCACTTAATGAATCTAAATAATCTTCTAATCTATCACCTATGCAAAATGACCAGTTGCTTGTTTGAAAATCAAATGCATTCTTAACATCTTTAGTTTCCTGAATAAAGTCAGCATGAACAATGAAATTTACTTTAACAGACGTTAACTCTTTTAGACAATCCTCTAAAAGAATTATTATAGTATTCCTAATGGAAGACATAAACATTTCGGGAGTTTGTAGCACATTATTTTCTTCAGGTCGAGGAGAATAGATACGATATGTTAATAATCTCGAACCAAAAGCTGTGGCGACAACTTCTACGTTTTTAAGATGATGTTTTTGAACCAAAACCTTTTCCTTGTGTGATTTGCTGCGTAAATGGTTAGCGAAATATTTTCGACTCACCCTATGATTACATATATCACACGTCGTGATGTCTGCTGTATTTGAGGCTCCAGAAATGGTGGGGTGTGTGCTAGTTAGTGCTGCAGACTCAGCATCGTTGGACTGCTTGCTTGTGGAGGGGGAGCTGGTGCACGGTTCTTCTTGAGTTCGAAGACGTTTTGAAATTGTTCTGCTGTCGAGCTTAGCTTTCCTTTTTCCACCGACTTGAATTGATACTCTACAATTAAGGAATTGAAACAACATATTAAGTTATGAGATACACTAAATGATTTAAGATAGAACATAAATAGGTATTTTACACTCACGGTTTAGATGCCTCCTCGTAGTCATCGCACAGTTTCCAAAGTCGCTTCTCGACATCTTGTTCTTCCACCTCGATACAAAGCCGGCAGAGTTCTTCCTCCTCCTGTGTGTTACACGTAGTTTCCATTTCCCACTACCTTTTAAGGAGTGAGTTCAGGCGGTGAGTAGAAAGATGAGTGAATAAAGCTCGTACAAGTGGAGGCGCTTATATATTATGGACTGAAGTGGGAGGCGGCATTATTGCTTCCCTGCCTTTGTTTGTATTCTATTGTTATAGAATCCTTATTTTTTAGGTGGTGTTGTTCCAGTTGGATCATTGTTGCGATGTTTATATAGCATCTTCTTGCTTGCGTTCAATATAATACTTGCGGCAATCGCGTTTTGCAGCGAGTTGTTTTGTTATATTGTAAATGATATCTCTCGCGCTTTGATAATTTTTGTCATCCTCAGTCTGTGCATAATATTTGACACGAACATCTGCGTGTTTCCAATAGTCCATAGGCGCGATGTTGCGGATCTTGTTCATCTCGTAAATTTCAATTTTAACGAAATGAAGAGTTTTATTTAATTTAATAGAAATAAAATAAGGTTAAGGAATGAAAAAAGAAAAGCAATTTTACCATGTATAACTAAAACTTATTTATTACTATATATAACACAAATATACAATGCTTATAATTACAAAATTGTAGGAGAATATGATATTTCCCTTAAGTTCATCACGTTAGTATTGATAGAGCAAATCTCTTTAATTTCCTCATCTTCCACCTCGCTCCAATCCCACAAGAGCGGGTTAACTGGTTGCAGGGCCTCTGCAACAAGTTCCGGTGAAAACGGACGTGAATATCCAGTAGAGGTAAAGCCATCGTCATCCCTCTTCCTCTTTTCCTCTTTACATAAGGTGCAATATGCCATCATTTTAAGCACCCCATCAATTTCGTCAACTTCACTGTCGTCGGTATAGTTACGGTGTCCCTCACATGGCGTGAAGAAAGGGGTAATATCACGGTCCTCGAGCAAAGATTGTGGCAATATGTTGTTAATATACCACAATCGAATGAATTTGTCGAAGTCTCGTAGAACTATAGCCTTTCCCAAAGTTTGGATTATCTCCTTTGAAAGAATCATTTTAAAACTAAACTTGTTCTGCTTAAACGGAGAGTAGAAAGATGAGTGAATAAAGCTCGTACAAGTGGAGGCGCTTATATATTATGGACTGAAGTGGGAGGCGGCATTATTGCTTCCCTGCCTTTGTTTGTATTCTATTGTTATAGAATCCTTATTTTTTAGGTGGTGTTGTTCCAGTTGGATCATTGTTGCGATGTTTATATAGCATCTTCTTGCTTGCGTTCAATATAATACTTGCGGCAATCGCGTTTTGCAGCGAGTTGTTTTGTTATATTGTAAATGATATCTCTCGCGCTTTGATAATTTTTGTCATCCTCAGTCTGTGCATAATATTTGACACGAACATCTGCGTGTTTCCAATAGTCCATAGGCGCGATGTTGCGGATCTTGTTCATCTCGTAAATTTCAATTTTAACGAAATGAGATGCGGTCATGCCCTCATTTTCATTGGATGCAATACACGATATTCCCTCATCATGAGCCGCCGATACGCTTGAGGGCTGTGTCACGGTTCTTTTCTTCTTTTTAGGTTTTTCGAAGAACGCATCAATGTTGTTCGTCCTTTTTAATGTCTTTTTCTTCGCATCAATCACTAATGAGTCCGCGGTGTCGTCACCTTGGGGGAAATAATAGTTTTTGAAGGTGTTTTCTTGAAACTGGAATATGAACACGTACATACATATTAATACATATTCTCAGTATAACTTAATAGCTACACCTAAATAACAGTCTGTGGTTAACAAAAGATAGACAATGGAACACAACATAAACTACATGTAAATAAGAGTGAAATAAAACTACTTACATCCATAATTCAATTAGCGCTGACACTGCACTGTACCAAGAACTCTGCCGGCCTTGTATCTCACCTCACACAACAAGTTTACGAAACAAATGGCGTTAGCTAAACGTGGCTGGCTATATAACGCGCCTGAGCTTTGGGGTGGGTGGAGATCAATCAGGTATCAACATGATTTGAATTTTTTTTGCGGGAAGTGCGGTAGGTAGAAATTCGAAAAAACTAAGCATCCGCCATAATGCAGTGGGCGTGATTTATTGAAATGGTTCCTTTGTTCTTTTCAATCTCTGTATTAGTGTCGGACGCAGCAGGTTCCAACATGATTTGTATTATTCAGTTCTATTGGCGCCAGCGCACTTTTAAAAATGCGGTAGGTAGAAATTCGAAAAAACTAAGCATCCGCCATAATGCAGTGGGCGTGATTTATTGAAATGGTTCCTTTGTTCTTTTCAATCTCTGTATTAGTGTCGGACGCAGCAGGTTCCAACATGATTTGTATTGTTCAAAAAAAAAAAAAAAAAAGCTCACGCATGAATTTCGTGATGCAGAACCAACCAATCCCTACTACTTATGTCGTTAAAATCCATGTACAAAGAAAATAAAAACGAAAATTTTTAAGCCGATGTTGATCAGGTGGTATTATTTTTTGTACTTTTAACTGAATTATAATGTTGATAAAAAATATCTATAAATACTATATCTATGATGAAAATACGTTTTTTCTTTATGTTGGCATATTTTTGGCATTTTTAACGTATAGTGTGGCAGATTTTAGCAGATTTTTGGGTCTGTGTGTGGCAGATTCGCCATTTTTGAGATGGTTACACTGTTTATTGGTTTCTTATCATCCAGACTGGTCTCTTAACCCTAGATTCATTAACTATATTTAGTGTTACATTGTTCATAAACATACGTCTCTGATACACCTTACCTTTAAGGTCACCTAATTTAATGAATATGTGAGATATGAAATAAAAAAACATATAGATTAATTAGTGTGAATATTTATTAAGAGATCAAACTTAAAAAATAACGTACAAAAATTATTCTGAGCATTCCAAGCACAAACTACCACGATGTTCCATACACATATGGCGTTTGCAGGAGGTGCAGATAAATCGGGTCACACGTTTTTTTTTTGTAGCAGCAAAAGTTGCATAATTTTCTAGCTTGATTTTCAGGGTTGGCTGGTACATCAGGCAAAGTATCACCTAAAATGGCATCCATGTTCCGTTTTAGGCATCGTCTCAAAGTTGGTGTTTCGCGTCGACGTCCTAACCAAGGTTCTATGATCTTATTTGACACCTCTTTGATAAAAGCTCGTCTTGACAATGGTTTTTGTTGATTATTGACATTATTATGAACGTGGATGGCAAAAGAATTAACCATGGACATATTCAGCATACCGTAAAAGTAGCAGAGCGGCCATCTCTGAGTTTTGCGGCTGCATGACATGTTATGGCACATTTGATCAAACGTGTCATCCGCACCTTTCGTTGAGTTATAAAATTCTACAATATCTGGCTTGCCAGATGGTGCCAAAGTGCCATTTCCATGAGTTGTGGATAAGAGCAGAACATTTTTATTTTTTTTTGGCCTGAAAGGTACTAAGGTACTAATGTACAGTTTCCATCATAACAAAACATTGAAGATCTCGTTTGTCTTGGCTGCAAAAGTTGTGCAGGTATCTCGCGCTTGTTAGATCTAAGTGTACCTACAATTGTTAATTTATGTGGATCCTGCAATAGTTATTTTGCCAATGGCACTGATGTGAACCAATTGTCCATGGTCACATTACGATTAGTTCCTCGAATAGTTTCGGTAAGTTGCTTCACAAAGTAAGTTGCCAAGGGTTCTCGATTTGTGTTTGTACCTTTTCCCATGTATGGAATTGCATCTATCATATAGTTTGACTTAGAGTCACAGAGAACTACAGTTTTTATACCATATTTGTCAGGTTTTGATGGTATATACATACGAAAAGGACAACGCCCACGAAACCTAAGTAGCTGTTGTTCATCCACTGTTACGTATGAACCAGGTTTGTAACTATTTCTACATACGGCAATGAACATTTCCCATATTTCCCTTATAGGCGCAAACTTATCAGTAGCTTTTCGTTCCTCGCGAGTTGATTTATCATCGAACCTCAGGCAATTCAGCAAACAATCGAATCTATCTTTAGACATCACTGAAATATATTTTGTCCCACTTTCTGATGGATCAAAAAGCTCTGCGCTTGTCAGGTGGTTATCTTTCTTCCTTGCGGACAACAATAGCAATCCTATCAAAGCATGGATTTCCTCAGCGCAAGTATCACTAACGGTTGCCGTTTTTGCTGCGTATTTTTCTCTTTTTGTAGCAATTTCAAAATTGGTGTGCAATACAATGATACTCACCATAGAATCTGAAATAAACAACTTGAATTGTTCCAATGGAGTCATTGCATTTTTCGCTTCATTTTTGCGTCCTTGGATTATATGAACAATGTTTCGTGACTGTGTTCTGCTAGTGCGAGCTTCCGAAGGTTGTGCTGACCATTTATGCCCATTTTTACCTCTCAAATTATTATTTGGTGGTAAAATTATTCGAGCTGCCTGTTGCACTTCGCCTGACCTTATCTGGCCCGAAGGTTGCTCATTATCTGATGAATCTATAGACTATATTCTATAGACTCCGTTGAAAGGCGGTTGCGGGTTTTCGTTTTTATTAAATTTACCGCGGAGAAAATACGTTATACGAAATTACGTTAATTCTACGTTGGCTGATGAATGGGGTAAAGACAAAATGTTAAACACAAATGAGGTAACCTTTTCAAACATTGGAGTTCCGTCACCGCTTTTGAGTTGAGCCACATTACCCCAAAAAATTTCGGGGTCATCTTGAAATTTATTAATTTCTTGGGTGTTCCTAAGCAGACGCCACTGTGTGTCTATATCTTGATATTCTTGGACATCAATGATATTAGGAAATGCTCTGCAAAGTGGGATCACACTTTGATGAATTCCTTTCTTTATATTTTCTGGGGCTAAAATATTTAAGTCTTTTAGTGGGTTGTTTTTAAGAGGAAATCTTTGGATAATTTGATCTGCAGCTTCAATATAGAATTCTAGACATATAGTTTTAAAAAAGTGTAGTTGATTCGCCGTCAAATTGTTTTCTTTGAGTATAGTATCAATAACTTTAGCCCCAAAATACATATCATTAAAGTCTAAAAAGTTGTGGGGATTTTTGAAATTAACATCTTCAATATTGGTGTTATTTAAATAGGACCGTTTTATAAAACATTCAAACAGAGTTTTCAACGATGTACAAATATGGGAATACAGAATGTGAATTCTAACCCTTTCTGCTTGCATTTATTGAGCATGTTAAAAATCGGTAAGACAAAATCCAAAAATTGAAGAAGTAATAGTGAAACGGGATCATTTAATTTTGTTAAAATGTTTGTGGCAATCAGCAAATCATTCTGTGCGGCATCAATAAAGTACAGCTTTAAAGCGGGATATTGCTCTAAAATTCGGGCTACAGCTGCATGTACTGATAACCATCTTGTTTGGCAAGGGTGTAATATTTTGTGAATTTTCAGTTCGCAAAATGTTTGAAATTCTTTATACTCTGTTATCCGTTTTGGACTCGACGAAAAGTAATTGTGTATATCTCGAATTAAATCTTCTACAAATCGAGGCAGTTTTTGGCAAGCATATGACGCAAACAAATGAAACGAATGGCAAATACATTTCATTACAAATAAGTTTGGTATTTCTGATTTTAATAAAACCATGACTGAATGTCTAGACCCCATCATAACATTTGCGCCATCTGAAGCAAACCCGATTAAATTGTCCTTATAAGGAATGTTGTGCTTAGTAAAAAAAATTCGTATGCTATCAAAAAGTGTAGTGGCATCTGGGAAAAAATTTTGATTATTAACCCACGAATTGCGTGTTGAGGGGGAGGGGGAGACACCCCCCTGTGCTATCCCCCCCCCCCTCGGAACCTCATAGTTTTTAAGATATGAATTTTTTAAAATCAATAAAAAATAACCTCAAAATGTATGAAAAGCTAAACTATTTGGTAGTTTTTGAAAAGGGTAGGGAAGAGAGACACCCCCTAGCCCCGCCATACTCAACCTGCGGCCCACGGGCCGCATTTAAGACCTAATAATTTCTCGCTTGCGGCCCGGAATCCCATGACTGATACGTTTTTTGGCCCTAATAAAAAAAAGGTTGAGTATTGTTGCCCTAGCCCCTTAAAATGTATAAAGCTAATCTACTATATAAGTCCTACATGAGTAAAAAATTAGGAAATTAAATAAAACATGTTTTTGACTAAAATTTTTATTCTTTATAAACATATTTTACACATGTTAATAACTCTTCAAAAGCATCTAAATGATTAATTTTAATTCTTCTCCTCCATATAATTTCAATCAACCACTCAGTAAAATTTTCTTTATAATTTTCTTTTGCAAATAACCTTTTTAAAACTCGCCAATGGCTTTCAATACGTTGAGTGTGGGTCCCGTCTGTGGCAACAAATTTATTTACAGGGTCGCTATGATTGACTTTTTTATGAATAAATCCATGTTCAGGAAGGCAATCATATCCTTTCCAGAAATCTGTATGTATAGTGGTGCCTTCCCGAACATGCTTCTTAATTAATGTTACCAGGACCTCAGCACTACGCTCATTATTTGGGCAGACTTCAAGACGAAGGTCATCGCTGCCGTCTTCAATAAGGCCTAACACCCAATGCCCTTCAATATTCCGACCCCGGTTATATTTTCGTCTTCCGAATTTGGACTCATCAATTTGTACTATTTTCCCGGGGCCTCCATTTTTTTCTTGTTCAGTTTCATGTTCTAGTTGAAAAACAATTACTGCTTCCCTACAATAATTGAACCAGTCGGCTATTGTTGCTTGGGACAAGACTGATTCTCGCCAATGGCTGGTTTCTCGTTTGACACTTTCATATGTAAATTCTGCACTAAACATATACATTATTTGAAAAATTAATGGGAGAGGCAGTCTTGCATTTTCAAACCAAGTGCCTTTTGCTCGGCTGACTGATTTGCTCCTGCACTTTCCCTTTCTGCAGCGAAACTGGCCCACCTGGCCGCCCAATGTTTGCTCCAAGTTCATCAATTTCTTGTGGTATGTACACATTTTTTGTATGGGCAATAACCCTCGCAAATGCAATGCATTGTTCAGGAGTGCCTGGAACAATAGAAAATAATACTGATTAGTCTAGAATTATTGGCAATGTTCAAAAAACTTTATAAATGACCAAAGGTTAAAGACACTAAATTGGGAGTTGGGGACAGGAAGAACTGTAACATACAAGTCTTCTGTGACATGAAAAATTTTTTGTGATTTTATAAAGATCATTGACATAGCTGAATTTTCAAAGGCATTTTGTTACAGGTTTAAAAAAAAAATAACCTCAAAGCTTCTAACCTAATCTATCCGAGTCGGATGAGCCCTAAAATTCATTAAAAGCAAAGTTACTTGTATTTTGTTATTTTCTAAGTCTCGGCTCTTTACAAAATGCCTTCGGAAATTCGGTTATGTCCTGCACCCCCTTTGCGACACCCTAACCCTGAATTGTTTAACTTCAGATTTGAGAGATTTTGAATAGAGCCGAGACTTAAAAAAAAATTGAGTGATTTTATAGGGAACATTGACATAGCCGAATTTTCAAAGGCATTTTGTTACAGGTTTAAAAAAAAAATAACCTCGAAGGTCAAGGCGTGAGCTCCGCTTCGCTTCGCTCCCGCCTCAACCTTCTAACCTAATCTATCCGAGTCGGATAAGCTCTAAAATTCTATAAAAGCAAAGTTACTTGTATTTTGTTATTTCCTAAGGCTCGGCTCTTTACAAAATGCCTTCGAAAATTCGGCATCCCCTTTGCGACACCCTAACCCTGAATTGTTTAACTTCAGATTTTAGAGACAAATAATACTGAATACAATGACTTACTTACCTAGAGTTGAAAATATCTTGTATAAATTCCACTGCGATCGAACTTCATCTGAATATAAATTCTTGCGTCTTCCACTGGACCCAGAAGACGGCAATATCTGCTCTGACACATCCCTCGAAGAACCAGCTATTGGTTTGGCAAAAGAACCACCAGAAACAGGTACCGATAGTGGTAGCGGCTCATTAGAGTCCAAAACCACATCACTAGGAACCACAGACGTGGGCACAAGTGGCTCTATTGAGTCCAACACTTGCACACACTCGGAAGAGGAGTTCGACACAAGGGGCTCACTGGAGTCCAACACTTGCACTACACTCAACTCTTCTGGCGACGATGGGGTAGACAGCGAGGCCTGGGGCTTCGGTGACGCCATGGTAGTCATACAAATATCGACAGGAGTACAAAAAGATGCTCTCAACTGCGCGGCTATAAGATGACTGATGATCGACGTTTATTCGAATTTTGAAATAATATCGCAAAATGGCCGCCTTACGTTTCGTTTCTATGACATTTTAAAAATGGCGGACATATATAACGTCATCATGTTTCAATAATAACTGTATTTTTATTATACTGCCGTTTTAACCAATCATCGTCATTTAAAATGTTAAGAAAATCTTTAAAATCACTATTAGAAAATCAATTCATTAACCAAATAATAACTTCATCATCAAGCGGCAACTAACACCGTGAGCTAGTAAGCTCACGAGAAGAAGCCCGGGGAAGGAGCTAAGGTTCGAACCCGAACCGCCCCTAGCGGGGCGAAGAAACCCGATGCGACAGATCAGACGTTGTCCAGTTGTCGGACACGGCACATCGGTGCTCTGAACTGTCTTCGTGTGAGAGGTAACTCTGTCCATTCTCTTATGTACTTTATTAATTTAATATGTTAAGTCCACCTTTGTACACAGTTTTGTTGTGTAATAAAGCTTAAATAAATAAATGTAGATAAATCTTTGGATAAACAATTTGCTAATAAAATTATATTTAAGATTGTTTGTCTATAAAATAATATAGAATAATAAAAATACAAATATAAATTATTTTGTTATATAATTACACAATATACTGTTATTTACTTATTTTTCTAGTCGTTTTTACTACACCCTCCCACATCAGAAGTGGGATTGGACGTCAGAACATGAAGCTGCTAGGAATAAAATTCTTGAGTATTTGGCTTCAGAACCGATACTAACCCTTTTTGATCCAACACGACCTATTCAGCTTCATACTGATGCCAGTTCTGCAGGTTTTGGAGCAGTACTTTTTCAAAAACATGACAATAAACTCAAAGTCATAGAATATTTTAGTATGCGCACCTCCGAAACGGAAAGTCGTTACCACTCTTATGAGTTGGAAACGCTGGCCGTAGTCAGAGCTATTAAACACTTTCGCCATTATTTATTAGGAAGACAATTTAAAGTTATAACCGATTGCAACTCGTTAAAAGCCTCTCGTAACAAAAGTCCGAAGACGTTGTCTGGCTGCAAATCGTTTTTAATGTTTTTTACTAGCCTTTAACGGTATACGGTGACCACTTTACAGTATTTTTATTCGCTATCACATATTTGCCATCTTTGTCTAAGATTATACCTATGTCATTAATATAGATTCTACGTAAAAACATAATTTTGGTTGGATGTATTTAACGCCTAACAAAACAAGCCAAATCCATAGGACTTGGCGTGTTCTGAAAAATATTCATAGTGGACTTGGTTTAATTTGAAGCACATTTTATTTTTGTATGTTACAGGGAGTGGACTAAGGTTGGTAGGATAGGAAATAAAAATAAAGTTCAAACATTGAATTTATATTTAAAATTCTGAAATTAAATTGCCTAAAACTAAACATTACATAAAAAAATTTAAATGTAATTTTTAAAATTTTTATCCCGTTCATAAGCACTGAAATATACTGTGTAACTTTTTGATGTGACCATACAAAAACAGGTGATAGGAAATTACTAAGAATGATGAATGTCTCGAACATGAAATCGAAGAAACAATAATATTTTTCATACTAACAGTTACAGAACTGTAAGTAAGAAAAATAAAGTTGCATATTATTTAATGTATCCAACACAATTCTCAAACGAAATCCAATATTTCTTGGATTTCATTTTCATGACACTCATCATTTTCACGAATTTCCAGGTACCTATGATCCCTGGCAAGGACATTTTTATAAAATTGTAAAAGCTCTAACTTTTCCCAATCAGATCCATAGTGTTTATTAAGCAATTTTTGAACATCTGTCAATTTTAATTCACTTACTACAATTCCCAACTTAACTTCTTCGGGATTCATTTGCGCAAAAGTCTTGGTAGGGCGCAGTATTGGTTTGGATACTCCTGTGTCACTTTTGTATGAAATTTCACCTCTTGCCATAACATTGTGTGTCCTTTTCCCTCTTCTCAAAATGACTCTTTTTATCTTAGTTATTTGAAAGTGCCACTTATTGGTAGGTTTGACTACTTCACCTACTGCTGCCCGAAAATCGAAGACGGGAACTTCGGACCCCAATTTATGGACAGTTGCATGTGTTCCTATTAAATTTATATATTCTATTGGTTCGACTATTGTTTCCAGTTTACGTATCTGCATTTCTCTCAGTGCAAATACACGATCAGCTGGCAGGAATGAGTGGCCTGTAACTGGAAATATAATTTCGACAGTTTTTAATGATAGCGGAGCTTCTTGAAGCCATTTGCTTGCCATGCTGATGAGAAATGAATTTTTATTTTGGCCCCCGCATCCGTCAGCCATTAATCGAACGGTGTTAATGTTTTCAATGTTTATTGAATTCAGACAGTGTAATAATGCACTACATATTTCATTTGCAGATTTGGAAGTAACATCTTCAGTCCAAACATATGCTTTTACATTTTCTTGTTGCAGTTTTGAATGTGAAGAACCTATTACGACTGTAAAATTGTACAGGTATAGTTGACGGGAATAGTATGTAGATTGATCAGGTACCTTTGGTAAAGGCAAATTTTTCTGACAATCAAAGCTCACGGTGATTAAGTCATCTCTTTCCTCTCTAAGTTTTTCGAAAAATGCCTTGGCTCTCAGTTTATGAATACGTAGGTCAATCATAAGTTTTTGTTTTTTAGCTGTACACTTTTCATGCTTTATTTGTTCCTGTAACTGTAAACAAGTTGAGCATACATCTTTTCGTGGTGTTCCAAATCCAATGTTGAAATTACGGTTAAAAACTTTTCTGAAAAACGAATGAGTTACTGACATTCCTGGCCCAGATTGATCATTGTACATTTTAAACATTTTTGTGATGTTAAGAGATGCATCAAGATAAATTCGATGTTTAATTTTACCTCGAATATGATGTAATTCGAGGGGCTCAAACTTTTGTATAAATTTAATAACAGCTTCTTTTCTAGCTCGAAATTCGAACTCCTTTCGATCACCACCACGTTTTTCTTGTGCCACACAGCCTGATTGCCAATTTCTTGTCAACACACCTTTGAGACGACTTGGTTTTATTCGAAGAATATCAAGAAAAGCTTGTCGGCACACCTGTACCTTTTCCCTAGATTTATGCTTTCGTATAAAGTATTGCACTGACATAAGTTTTTTAGTTCTGGTATTGTCTTTTGGACGCTTTCTTTTCGGGCTTATAGTTTTACAGTATTGCAATATGTAGTTGTATTGATCTGTCTTTTTTTTTGAGTGGTAAAAGTTGGAATGAAAGTTAAAAATGTCATTTGATGTAAGATTTAAACACTGAAATATTTGCTTTTTGTTATGTTTACATCTTGGTTTTATAGGCAGGCCGGTAGGTGAGTATCTGAAATGAATAAAAATTATTTCTTTACTATAAAAATTCATAATATTTGTATTTTAATACAGTAGTAAACACAAAATATTTGCCAAAACACAAAAAGACTGTAATAACTTTTATCATATGTGTTAATACAGATGATGAACAATCTGTATTCCAAATTTCTTCTAAATCGGTAAAGTGGTTTTGACGTGATTAACAAACAGACATCTAAAATAGAATCTCATATTTACCTACTTCACTGCAACAGTATAATCCTTAATATAAAAAATGCCAAATTTTGGACGTTTTATTATTATTACTCAATACACTGAATGTGTGTTCGCATATACGTATTTATAAAAAATAATTACACATAAACACCCAATGTTCCATTGTTGACTTCGCTCTCATAGAATACGTCCCTGGATATTGATAGGTTATGACGAAGCATGGGAATTTAAACTTACCGTAATTCCTTCATTTTCTCGCGTTTCGATGAATTTTTTGGAATCACTCTTTTCCTTGCTAAATTTGGGGGCACAGTGGGTATTTTATTCATCGTTTATCTAGATTTTTTAATGTAATTTAACTAAAATACACAACACAACCATCACACTCCGCAAACAAGGCGCGACTAGCAGCCATCTTGAATAGATCGAGGTCTCCGATTGGTTCACTGGAGTTGGCTGTTTTTGATATGATTTGAATTTGGACATGGCTTAGTTTGAAAAAAAATCCTGTTTTTAAACTGGGATTGTATGGAATGTACAGTGATTTGGGCGGTTTTGACAAAATAAGTAGTACGGAAATCGAATTGTCTGTCCATAGACAATAAAAAAGGGTAAACCTACCAAAAGTGGACTTGGCTGATTTTGAAATCTATCGACTCAATTACAGTGACTGGTTAGAAGTCGAACAGAATAGGGATTCGGAAACCAAAAAAATCATAGAGTCGATTAAAGACGGAACCATTGATAAAAATTTGTCATCATGTTACGAAATTAAGAATGGGTTATTGTATCGTATTTTTAATTTAAAGGAGAAGAAAACTAGGAAATGCTTATTTGTACCGAAATGTTATCGTTGGCACATAATACAACTTTATCATGACTCATTAAAGCATTTTGGATGGGAAAAAACAGTCGAAAAAATACGCGAGCAATTTTGGTTTCCGAATATGGTTAAAAGCACTCGCAGATATATTGATAGTTGTCTTACCTGTAAAGTTAACAAAAGCCAATCTGGTGCTAGACAAATATCTTTGCATCCAATCGATAAACCACCGGTACCTTTTCACACTGTTCATATGGACACTACTGGAAAATTAAGTGGTAGCAAACCTTCGAAGCAATACGCTGTGGTATTCGTGGACGCTTTCACAAAGTTTTGTTTTATCAAACCTGTAAATAATCTTACTGCTATTGCAACTGTAAACTGCTTAAAAGAATTAATCTATAATTTTGGAACCCCTAAACGGATTGTTTGCCACCAGGCTGCTAGCTACACCGGTAAAGAACTCAAAAGCTTTTGTGAACGTTGGTCTATTGAGTTACATTTCATTGCTAGTGGCGTTAGTCGTGCAAATGGGCAAGTCGAACGCATGATGAAAGTTATGACAAATTGTTTCACTATTATTGAGAATACCTCAAAGAGAAGTTGGAAAGATGCCGTTGGTGAAGTACAGTTAGCCATAAATAGTACGTTCAGTAAAAGTACCGGCCAGACACCTTTTCAGCTTCTTATGGGTTATAGTCAGTCGCCTCCAGCCATATCAGCCTTATTAGTGGATTGTGAGCGTTTGGACCTAGAAACTTGCCGGTCTGAAGCTAAAGATAGAATGGACGAGCGAGGTCAAGCCCATAAATGTCAATTTGATAAAAGTAAAGCCAAGATCGTTCCTTTCAAAATTGGCGATACTGTTCTAGTTAAACAAAACTTGAGATCAATTAACAAGCTTGACAGCAAGTTTAGAGGTCCTTGTGTCGTCACAAATGTAAAAGACAATGACAGATACACTATTAGAGTAAATGAAACTAGGGATTTTCCGATACCACCTAAGTATCGATACTTACTCATTTCGATAATACTCAAATCTTTTTTCGATACTACACAAATAAGTACTCCTCAAGTATCGATACTTACTGATATCGATACTTTTTGGAACTTTTATTTTATTATTTTGAGGGTGCTATCAATGAACGTTGAAGGATAATAATTTAAACAAAATTGAGACAAAAAAACTATTTATTTATTATAAATGTTTATTAGGCTTATTATAATTTAAACAAAAAACTCTTCAGCATTAAGATTGCCCAAAAACAGTAACTGTTCAAGGTATTTAGAAGACAATCTGTTTCTTGTTTGTGTCATTGTTGCACCGGCTTTGGAAAAAAGGCACTCGCTAGGAACTGATGTTGCAACAACGATTAAATATTGCTGTGCATACTTGTACCGACAAGGAAACACCAACTTCATGTCATCCCATTCTGCAAATGGGTTGCTTTTAAGAGAAACTACTGGATTTGATAAATAAAGAGAAACTTCATCTCCCTGATGAGATTTTTTTTTCTTCTTGTGCCCATGTGCTAACTCTTTATGATGTTTCCAAAAATCGTATTCAGGTGGTGCAGTAGATGAGACATCATCTTCTGACTCACTTGGGCTACTTAGTTGTCCGACAACCATGGTTCTAAGTTTTTGAATAGCTCTTCCGCATGCAGAGGGGTCTTGGAAATGCAGATTTTTAAACCTTGGGTCTAGAATTGTTGCAATGGCTGCATGATCGTTTAATTCAATCATCCCATACTTCCTTTTCAGCTCTCTCAATAAAACATCCTTACATTCTTTAACGATAGCGGAGTTTGGAGTGATACTATTCAGTTCTGTAGTTAAGCAATTAAGCATTGGTATAATTTTGGAGATTGTTACATACTTTTGGCCCGATGATTCTCTTGTTACATATTCAAAAGGCTTTAATACAGTTGTAAGCTCATTCAAGGTTTCCATTTCCACTGCACTTGGCAAATTTGGAGCCACTACACTCTCAATTACAATTTCTGATATTACTATTCTTAACTTTAGAAATCGCTCTAACATAAAAAAAGTTGAGTTCCACCTAGTTCTTACATCTGCAATAAGTTTTAAAACTGATCCTGCCGAAACATTATTACGCATTTGGATTTTTCGTAGCTTATCCGACTGCACAACACTATTTTTTATCCAATTAACAATTTCTCGTAATTTTATAACAGCTGATTTAACACTGGGCAACTTTAGTGCCTCTTCAACTACAAGGTTAATAGTATGGGCAAAACACGGTAAATGTTTTTTTTCGCCTAAAGACATTCGTATGGCAGCCAACATTGAACTGGCATTATCTGATACAGCAGCACGAATTTTGGTAAGTGGAATATTCCATTTTTTCAAATATCCAGCAGGTTTTCCGATATGTATTCAGCTGTATGTCGCTCTCTTAATGCACGAGTTGCAAGATAATACATACACATTTGACCATTTTCTACAAAATGTATGGTGACGCCCATGAATCCTACTTCATTCATTGTCTCTGTCCATATGTCCAGCGTTAAACAGAAATTGTCTATCTTGGATAATTTGGACTTACAAATAGTTATAAAAGCTTCGTACTTTTCGGTAGTCATTT
The DNA here is from genome assembly GCA_963921415.1 of Pyrausta despicata. NCBI lineage: Eukaryota > Metazoa > Arthropoda > Insecta > Lepidoptera > Crambidae > Pyrausta > Pyrausta despicata. Next base: position 12,585,728 of record OY992866.1, on the reverse strand, counting down.
TCTTTAAATACTTTGCGCCAGGAACTTTAAAAGTAGGCTCCAGTTCTTTTACAAGTCGTAAAAAGCCTTCACCTTCAACTATATTAAATGGACGCATATCTTGACAGATAAAAAATATCAATGCTTGAACAATTCTGTTATACTTCGTACCACCAGCTAAAAATAAAACTCAATTTTAATACATGTAATATTAAATTAAATATTTATATTTTTTTCTTTAACACTAATACTATATGTATTAATATTATTTTGCTAATATTTAATTAAATATCTATTTATTTACCTTTATTAGATGAAATTCGTTCAAACGCATTCTTTATTGAATTGCTCAGACATAGCTCCCTTGCAGTCTCCGAGTCCATACTTGTTAATGTGGTTACACTAGAGCAATCATCACGATCTTCTGAAATTTTCGATGTTGATGCTTGGGGTTGATCATCTTCCATTAAATGCCTTGAGTTGGCCAACACTATTGTATTTTTTGAACTGAAACATAATAACAAAAATTAACACTTGATAGATCGATAATCTTCAAAGTATCGATAATACCAACTCCAACACTACCGCCATTTAACAACACTATTACACTAACAAAAACAAACACATAACCTTAAATTGTTTAAATCGTATTTATACAAAGGAAATATCTCATCACCGGTCATCAATTATTATTGGCAAAAATTTAGTTCCTGGACCGTTGAATTAAGGGGTGGGGGGTGGGGGGAGGGGGAGGGGGGAACCCCCCCTGAAGAGGGGGGGGGTGCGGAGACATTTAGTTTTTGAAAAAAATGAAAATGAAATTTTGAGGTTAGGTTAGACAAAACTGGGTTAATTATGTAAAAATAAAAGGTTTTGGAGGAGGGGGAGACCCTCCCCCCTTTTTTTTGCAAAAAGCTATATTTAAAAAAATATTAATCTGTATGGGGTTAAAAATATATAAAAAAATAGTTTAGGTAGATGGGGACCTTTTATTTCACCGTTCTAACCTAACCCAAATGTTGATTTGAGGTGAGAAGTTTCGTATAATAAATAGTTTTTGTAGGTTTGAAAAAAAAATAACTAACACTCGAAGCAAGGTGGGAGCGAAGCTGCGCTTCGCTCCCACCTCACTTCGAACCTATTTCAGGCACAGACGTTTTCTGTCACTGAGTCTATTTGACATACATTGGTTTCCTAATAACAAGTTTTACAGGTTTGAAAAAAAAATAACTAACACTCGAAGCAAGGTGGGAGCGAAGCTGCGCTTCGCTCCCACCTCACTTCGAACCTATTTCAGGCACAGACATTTTCTGTCACTGAGTCTATTTGACATACATTGGTTTCCTAATAACAAGTTTTACAGGTTTGAAAAAAAAATAACTAACACTCGAAGCAAGGTGGGAGCGAAGCTGCGCTTCGCTCCCACCTCACTTCGAACCTATTTCAGGCACAGATGTTTTCTGTCACTTAAGTCTATTTGACTTAACTACTAGAATTTCTAGGCAGTTAATTAAAACAAAAAAATTCTTAAAATAATAGTTTATTTAAGTAATGGGATACACATACTTTATGGCCTTAATTAACTCTTCAAAAGGATCCCCATGGCGGATATAAATCTTCCTCCGCCACGAGTGTTCTGTCAGCCAATCTGTGAAATCCTGTTTATTTTGTTTTTGTCTAAATACTTTTTTAAGTCCTCGCCACTGGCTTTCAATCCGCTGGGTGAGTGTCCCGTCTGGTGCCACAAATTTGTGTTCTGGGTCACTGTGGTTAACCCTTTTATGGATATATCCGTACTCCGGGAGTGTGAGGTAGGCTCGCCAGAAGTCGGTATGGATGATGGAGCCTACCTCAACATGTTTTTGGATAAGTGGCACCAAGACCTCTGCTGTTCGCACATTGTCAGGACACACTTCCAGCCGCAGATCATCATTATTGTCCTCGATCATCCCTATAACCCAGTGGCCTTCGATATGGCGTCCTCTGTTGTATTTTCTTTTCCCAAACTTGGACTCGTCTATTTGAACTACTTTTCCTGGTCCTCCTATTTTGCCTTCGGCTTCCTGGTGTTCTAGCTCGTAAACAGCAATTGTTTCTCTACAATAATTATACCAGTCTGCAACAGTGGCTGATGACAGAGCTGGTCCATCACCTTCATTTACTTCTCTTTGGATTTGGTGATATGACATTTGGTCACTAAAACCGAACATAATTTGAAATACTACTGGAATTGGTATTTTAGCTTTCTCGAACCAAGTCCCCGCAGCTCGGCTAATGGTCTTGTTGCGACAATTGCTTTTACGGCAACGAAATTTGCCCAAATGGCCTGCTCCTGCAGCAGTCGTCAATACCATAGGTCGCCTATGGTAGGAGCAAAGTTTTTCACGAGGTATGAGGCCTCTCTCCTCAGCAAAAGCAATGCACTGCTCTGTAGTGCCCAGTCTTTTATAAACTCTTTGCCAAGACCACAAAGACCTGTAACAAGTGAAACAAACATTATCTAAATGGTTCAGAATACTTTATTTTTATAATTCAGTCTTTAACAAAAAAACAATTGAACACTTCATCAACAATCACTTTACACTGCATATGAAGAAAAGCAAAAAACTCACCTCAATTCCTCAGCGTTGTATTGAATCCTTCTCCCAGTGGACCCAGTAACGGGAATGTAGTCCTCATCGGAAGACGAGGAGCCCGGAGATATCCCGCTAGGCCCGGCTACGCCAGGTGAACTCGCCCTTCCGCTAGGACCAGCTAACCCACTAGGACCAGCCGTTCCACTGGAACTACCGGACACAGAGAGCATAGGAGACGCGCTAGTGACAAGCGGCTCATTTGAGTCCAACACTTGCACTTCACACGGCACTGAAGATGCGCTTGTGACAAGCGGCTCACTTGAGTCCAAAACTTGCACATCTAACACTTCAGGAATCGCAGCAGAATTCGAGCACTGGGGCTTCGAAGACGCCATGGTAGTCACGTTGTCAAGCTACAGGAGTACGTAAAAACGATCTCAACTGTAAGGCGAACAAACAATGACTGAATAGTGTATCAGAATGACAAGTTGACATTGACAGTTTAAAAAATGGCGTATTTTTGCGTTTCGTATCTTACGATCACAGACAAATCTTAAATTAAAACACGTAATCAAGCAATTGAATGCTCTGAAAATGTAAATGTATTGATATTATTGTATTTAAGCTCACTCAATAATTATATAATGTTTTTTTCATTTTTTTTGCATGTTTTCTGCATTGGCTGTTTTTTTTTTAGGTTGTGAAACGAAACGCCGAGGGCTGCTGTCAAAAAGTGTCGTCAAAACGTAATAACCTCTATAGAAAAATCGTAATTTTTGTAAATTATTTTCAAAAAAACTACAAGCCTCCGCGTTCTGAAATTTTGCAGAAGAACTCCTTAGGTCCATACCTTTTTACAAAAAAAATACGGTCACCCAACTCAACGGTCCACGAAGTAAAGTTTATCCTTATTATTCATATATTATTAATATATAGACAAGACAATCACAGTACCACTGCTGCAAAACTATTTTTTATACAAATAAAATAGGTAGGAGTAGGTAGGATTTTTTATTTAACATCTTAGCAAGCAATCGCAAAAAAAAAGAAAAGTTTAGAATCCTACCTTTCGTTGGACTTATTATTTTCTTTTTTCTGTAATTTGCCTTTGTCCACAGAAATTCCATGAGTTTTAGAATGCTTGAATTAATTCGACGTATTCCCACAATACTTCACAGACTTAAAACACTGTTTACATTTTGCAATTGTTTCGTTTGTTTTGGTAAAATGTGTCCATATTATAGATTTTGGTGGTGCCATGATAACATTGGAATAAACCGATGAATTTGATGACTACAATTAATAAAATTACTTGTGAACAATCACTTAACACTTTCACAATTGGGTGTTTTCTTCTCTCGCTTTCGGCTCGGGCGGGCTCGGCTGAAGTCGGACGAATTCGGCTAGCCCAGCGCGAGACAACGCGTCACTCACGCCGCCACGCGACGAATACCGGTAACTCGGTAACCTGATTAGCTGACTGTTTTTGCCTCGTTTTTGCTCTCTTAGTTCTGTATGATGCGTTCTCGGTTTTTTTTTATTGTATTCGGTTGTTTTGCTGATTCGATTCGATACCAAGTATTTTTGTTTCGATACCGATTATGTATCGCAAAATTGATTCGATACAATAAATACTTGGTATCGAATCAAAAGTATCGAGTACCTACTCGTATTTATTAGAATCGGAATATCCCTAAATGAAACTGGACATGAATTGTATGTCTCACACGATAATTTACGTCTGATGTCCCCTGAGGTGGGACGTGAGCTCACTGATTCATTAGATTGTAATTAATATTTTTTTTCAATCTCCGGCGAACTATGTCTGCGCCTGGCCATCGCGGACTCATGTTTCTGGATATTGATAAAAATATTTAGCCATGTGATTTGGCACTTGGGTCATGTGATTTGACCATTATTTAGCCATGTGATTTGGCACTTGGGTCATGTGATTTGACCATTACTTTGCCATGTGATTTGGCACTTGGGTCATGTGATTTGACCATTACTTAGCCATGTGATTTGGCACTTGGATCATGTGATTTGATCATTACTTAGCCATGTGATTTGGCACTCGGGTCATGCGATTTGGCCATTACTTAGCCATGTCATTTGGCATTTGGGTCATGTGATTTGACCGGGTCATTGAATATGACCATTGTTTATAGTTCACCATTTATTGGTACATGTGATTGTTTGATTGAATTTGTATTTAGGTCATTATAGTGATCAGACCTTTGTTTAACTATAGAAACGTGTTTGGATCATGTACATTGAAATTGATTAAATTTACGAGTCATGTGATTTGACCATTTAATAGTATGTAAAAAAAAACATATGTAACGATTCGCGAGCCACTGAGGCTGCTCGTCAGGGTGGCCGTGTGGGAGAATGTGCGTATTTTAATTCAAAAGCAATTTTACAAGTCTTAATCACTTAAAAACACCACGTGCAAAATACGTAAACAACCCCGCCACGCGGCCTCCCCTCCGTCGGACTTGTTTGTTCGCTGCTATAAAACCGCAAGCGCGCCTATCGACAGATCAGACGTTGTCCAGTTGTCGGACACGGCACATCGGTGCTCTGAACTGTCTTCGTGTGAGAGGTAACTCTGTCCATTCTCTTATGTACTTTATTAATTTAATATGTTAAGTCCACCTTTGTACACAGTTTTGTTGTGTAATAAAGCTTAAATAAATAAATGTAGATAAATCTTTGGATAAACAATTTGCTAATAAAATTATATTTAAGATTGTTTGTCTATAAAATAATATAGAATAATAAAAATACAAATATAAATTATTTTGTTATATAATTACACAATATACTGTTATTTACTTATTTTTCTAGTCGTTTTTACTACACCCTCCCACATGTATATAACACGAAATTTTTTACAGGACTAGCATGGATAACCAGCTTGCAGAATCTTGTGTGGAGCCATCTGGAGAATTTAGTAATTTTGTTCGAATGTCATGCAGTGACTTTGAATACCTGCTACAAAAAATATCTCCAATGGTTGCTAAAAAAGATACTGATTGGAGGGATGCAATACCAGTAAAAGTACGCCTGGCACTAACATTAAGATACTTAGCTACAGGAGATTGCTACAGAAGCTTGCATTATCTGTTTAAAATTTCTAGCCAAATTATATCTATTATTATACCTGAAGTATGTTTGGCGCTCAATGACGTTTTAAAGGATTTAGTGAAGGTAAACTACATTATTTTAATCCAAAATATTTATTTATTATTAAAGATAAATCAACAATTTTGTTGTTTATATACTTATTGTTGGTTGCCGAGTTGGTTGACCTCATTTTGTGATACTGATCCAACTGAATAGGGAGAGTCAATTACATAATTAGGTGAAGTTGTTGATAAATATACACTGTTACTAGAGCTAGGACGACTGAGTATAACTTGTGAAGGAGAAGAAACACTATAAGATCTGCTTTGTATCTGATCTGTTAATCTATTGTACTGACGACGTCTGTTCATCATAACACCATGAATTTCATACAGTATTTCTTCCCTTTCAAGTTTTGGATATTCCTTAATTTGTTTTGCCAACATTCATTTTTCTACTGGCTTCCTGCAATTCAGGCGGATTGAAAGCGCGACGTTTTTGTCCTTGAATACTTTGGGTTCTTTGAGGAGTAGCAGGGACGTCGGCGTTGTCATCGACCCCTTCTTCTGGTAGGGTGTCACTCGCCCGTTCGTTGGAAGTACTAGCTTCTTCACTCACAAAAGATTGCGTCTGGGAAAGAAAGACATACATACCATAAAATTAAATCTAAAGAAGTTACAGTAAAGATCTAATTAGCAAGTTTTAAAACGTTTAAAATACCTATATACTTTTAATACTTTTTAATTAATTATAATACTTTTGTTTTGTTTTCAGATGCCTAAAACTACAGATGAATGGCTTTCAAAGGCAAGAGGATTTAATTTTCCTCATTGTGTCGGCGCCTTAGGTGGGAAACATATTATGATTCTACCGCCACCTCACTCCGGATCAGAGTACTTTAATTATAAAGGACATTTTAGTATTGTACTCTTAGCACTAGTTGATAGTGACTACTGTTTTATGTTTGCTGATATAGGTTGCCCAGGACGGATTAGCGATGGTGGAGTCTATAATCAAAGTGTTTTAAAGCAAAAAATTGACACAAATACTATCAACTTGCCACCTCCTAGTAGCTTTCCTAGTAGTAACACTAACTTACCATATGTATTTTTAGCTGATGCTGCATTTGCGCTAAGTAAACATATTATGAAGCCATTTCCTGGGCATCATGCTATTGGTACTCCGGAGAGACTATTCAATCAAAAACTATCTAGTTCAAGAGTAGCAGTTGAAAATACTTTTGGCATAATGTCTAGCATATTTAGAATTTTCAAATCGCCTATACCACTGAATGTCGCTAAAGCATCTTTAATTACAATGTCCTGTGTCTTATTGCACAATTTCTTAAGAACCAGTAAAACATCTCGTCATGTGTACAGTCCCCCAAATTCAGTAGATAAGCATGTCAACGGAGAATTAGTCCAACCAGGATCTTGGAGAAAAACATACCCGGGAACATTTGATCCACTGCAACCTGTAGCTCGACGAGCTCCTACATGTGCAGTTGAAATAAGATTAAATTTTATGAAATATATTCACGAGAATAACAATTTATAAAAAATAGGTTATATAAGTACCTAATAATTCTGAAATAAATAAAATTATAAAAGCTTTCTTCTTTTTACTTACCTTTTCCTCTGAATTCATGACGCTTGCCGATTCATACACATTTTTCTTTTTTAGTTCGTGTACTGGCACATTCATCGTGTCAGCTATACGATTCCACGAATCATTAATCTGAAATGATAATTAAAATCATCATCATATATTATTGTCATGTAGGTATTTTAGATGTCCAATTAGTTTCAATAAAACAAATTACAGTACGTAGTCTCAATAAAACAAATTAATTGAAATAAGTAGGTACTAAGTAAACTATAAATAAATAAATAATAAATAAATGTCTGGGACATCCCACACAAGACCTGATGATCCCAAACTAGGCAGAGCCTGTACTATGGGTACCAGAGACTGATATACATTACGTAAATAGATATTAAACACCCAGACACAGAACAAACATCGGTTGCGGTCCGAGTCACGATTATATCGATATCATCGCGATGACAGATGGTCCGAGTCGCCGTGAGCGCGCTCACGAAATCATACGTGACGTCACGCATGACGTCATTGTCCCCTCCATCTTGCGCTCACAGTGCCCATGCCTCGAAGCGTAATCTCTGTGAGCGGTCTGTCAGTGCTAGTGTCAAAAGTAGCTGTCGCTGTTCGAACCGTGGTAATTTTTAAATCGTCATTTCATTTTTAAAGTTTTAAATTGATCCAAACATGGATTTTGTACGCCTTATTGTGAGGGACGAAGAAAATAATAGAGAAGTGGAGCTTTCCCTTACTCCACAACAGAGGGAAAGAGCATCTAATGGTAAGTATTTGTTTCTAATCCGTTCTGGTGGTTGCACCAAACATTTGGGCATCTTAGGCAAAATTAAAATGCTGTTTTTCCTAATTTGTTTCAGACGGGGCGTATTTACAACAATTATTAGATAAACACGACCGAGAATTAAGGCGGGACCAAAGTGAACGCGTGGAAGTCGGAATGTCGGACGATGGTGAATTTCTTTTTCATTTTGCTGTTGTGCCTTATCTAATAATTATTATCTAATTATGCATTGATGTATTGCTTTATTCAATTACAGAAAATTCGGAGTCCAGATCATTATTTTTATGGACCGAACCATGCATACAGCTGCTGCTGTCGCTATATGAGGAGCGCCAAAATGATTTTTTGAATAAACGCCACAAGAAAGTATATGAAGAAATAGCGGCCCAGATGCGCAGTTTTAATCCATTATACACGATGAATGGCACACAGTGCCAGTCAAAAATTAACAGCCTAAAAAAGATGTATAAGAAAATTTTAGATCACAACTCCACATCAGGAAACGACCGGGCAACATGGCCATATTTTGATGTAAGCATTCATATTCAATTTTAATTATGGTCGGGCAGGTAATCATCCTCCCAACTTTGTCATGAAACCTGGTGAAATAAATACAGGGTGTAAAAAAAAACCTTAACGAAGCCGAATACCACATATTCTACCAATTGTTACGATCATTTTCTTCCTTTACACCATGCCTGGGAAGTTAACGGTTACTGAGATATTGATGGTTAAAGTTTGAAAAAAAATTGATGATTTTTACAGAAATGACTTCTGTCTGTTATAACTGAACTTTTTTCCAAAGAAAAATGATACAAATTTTCACTAGTTCTTTCATAAAAAGCCTCTAAATGGCACACTCCGCAATGAACAGCGCACACTCGAACCGAACCGCGTCGCGGCGGCGTAAAGAAACACGCCTCGCGGTGACTTTTTCGCGTGCGCGCTGTACATTGCGGGCTAGAATAAAATTATTTTTTTTGATGTCAAAAAATAAAAGTTGTTTCCCAGCCAAAATTTCTTTTTCATACGATTTGGTTTGATGTTCTGAACGCGTGGTTCACGGCTTCGTTAAGGTTTTTTTTACACCCTGTATACAATTTAATACTATCATGTTGTTTTAGAGAATGAACGAGTTGTGTGGCTCAACCGGGTGGGCTCATCCAGTGGCCACAGCTTCTGAAGCTGGCCCAGAGGCTAGCAGTAGTTCAGCGCCCATGCTGGAATCGCCGAACAGTAATAAAAAAAGAAAATTTGATGCTGCCTTTGAGGAGTATCTAAAGGAAAAAAGAACAAATACAAGAAGAAAAGGCTCGCCTAAAACAGGCCAATATTAATAGGTTGCTGGAGGTAAAGGAAAAGCAACATAAAGAAAAAATGGAGTTGTTGTGGGCTATCCGCAATTCAATTAACCGTGAAAATAATTAGTTATGTTGTAGTTCAGATTAAAACTACAACATAACTAATTATTTAGCATACTATATTTAATTTTTAATAATTAGACATGCCTATTTTTTTGTAGCTAGTTTTAAGTGTTGATTCTAATGTCATCTACTTTTGTGATAATTTCTCTGTTTAAAGATGCCATTTGATTTTTAATAATTAGTCATGTCTATTTTTTGTACCTAGTTTTAAGTTGATTCTCATTTCACCAAAGATTATGGAATAGGCTACTCAAGAGTGCTGCTAAATCCTATGTTTAAATTTAAACAGTGCCATTTGATTTTTAGATTAGGAACCTATCTGTTAAGGATAAATAATAAAACATTATGTATGTATTTTGTCATTTTATTTCATGAACTAGGTATATTAACCACATTTTAAAACGTCAAATATTTCTAATTATTAAATTATTCATTATTCTATCACGTTTGGATACACCTTCCTCTCTTCGATCAGGAATAAGACTTCCTCGGTTTCTCAGTCTCAACATAGTTTCAAATTGAATTAAATCCCCTTTTAAAATGCATATATTATGCAGTACTGCAGTTGCAAGTAAGTATTCGGGAATCTTCTCTACTGTCGTCATTGGCAAACAGTCAAGTATACTGCGCCATCTGCCTTTCCATAGCCCAAATGCTCTTTCAATAGACATCCGAGCAGAAGAGAGACAAAAATTGAAATTTTTCTGTCTTCTGCTCAAATGCCCATTGTCCCTGAAAGGCACCATAAGTTTAGGGTGAATGCCATATGCCCCATCACCTACAATATGCGAGTCATTCGGAAAATACTCAGGGCTGTCAATAAATTGCTGCACTGGAGAGAGCCTGAAGACTCTACTATCATGAACGCTTCCCACGTTTCCTGCAAACATGCTTGTAAACAGCATGTTATGTGTACAGACAGCCTGAAATCAAGAATATTTTATTAATATTTAAGGAGATAAGAAGCCGTGGTAGCCTAGTCACGCATCCTAGTTAGGGGGGAGGGGAGGGGGGGAAGCCCCCCCGACCCCTCCCCAAAGTTAGGAAATCAATAGTTTTTTTTAAATGAATTTTTTAAGTTTTCGGAAAAAGTAAGTCTTAAAAGCAAAATCGCTTCCGCTTATTAAAAAAAAAGCTCGCCAAAATCGCTCCCTCTTATTAAAAAAAGGTATCCCACGTACAATTTCTACAAAAGTGTAACCTAACCCTACCGAGTCGTTTTCGCCCACGTTTCGGACCTATTCGTTAGCGTGTCCACCCTAACACCCATGTAAGTTCTGTAATCAACTTCAGGATTTAAAATTAAAACAACCTTGTTATATTTTATATACATGATTTATTGCTTTTAACAATTCAACAAAAGGATCTTTTTTATAATGTAAACAATTCCTTCTCCACAAATACTCTACTATAACATCAGCAAAATTTTCCGGGTGGTTATAATTATCTTTATAAAAAAATCTTTTGACCACCCGCCACTGGGACTCTATACGTTGAGTATGAGTCCCATCAGCAGCCACAAAGGGATTGTCTGGATCACTATGGTTAACTTTTTTATGTATGTAACCATACTGATCCAGACAATCATAGGCCCTCCAACAGTCTGTATGTATAGTAGTTCCGGGTTTGACATGCTTTTGAATTAATGGTATTAAAACCTCCGCCGATCTGATATTGTCCGGACACACTTCAAGAGGCAGGTCCTCACTGCCATCTTCAATTAATCCCAGAACCCAGTGGCCCTCAACTCTGCGTCCTTAAACAAAATAATTCAATATTAATTCAAAGTGACAAAAATATTATTTAAAAGAATTATAATATAAACTGAACTATTGATATTCAAATTACCTTTATTATATTTTCGTTTCCCAAATTTTGATTCATCTAACTGGACAATTTTCCCTGGGCCACCTATTTTTTCCTTTTCCTCTTGCTTTTCTACTTGGTATGCAACAACAACCTCTCTACAATAAGAGTACCAATCCATTATGGTGACCCGGGAAAGACAATGGCCAAATTCATCCCTGTAGGGGTCTTCATGTATTGCAGTATCATGACTGAATCGATGTGCGAAGCAATACATCAGGTAATAAACATGGACCAGATTTATTTTTACATTATAGAACCATGTACCTTCAGTCCGTGATCTCCTAGATTTGCCTTTGCAAGTTCTCTTGGCACAATAATAATGTCCGACTGTATTGTTGGCCTTTGCAAATGCAATCCCTTGCTCCCTGGTTCCCAAATGACGAATCACTCGTGATAGGTTCCACATTGCCCGAACCTCCTCCGAGTATAATCTGCGTTTTTCAAGTAATCCCCCCTCATCCCTACATGGCTCCTCATCACCACCTACAAAATAATAACCAAATTAACAATTATATCAATTAGCGCCACAAAGATTTTAAAATACCACGTGGTTATTATCCACTTACCATGACTCCCCGCCGGGTTTTGCCAGCTACAAGATGGTTGATCCATTTCGTCGTACACCAAATCAAGATTGCAATCAATGTCCGAAAAACACGCCAAAGTCAATATATCTCGAGAGTCCAGAAAGAAAAGCCAGGTCACAAAGGAAAAACAGGTAACAGAGTCCAGTATCAATGCCAAAGTCGTAAAAATCCACAAAACGCACACAAAAAGACACGGGAACACATTCACAAGACTACAGAAAGAAACGGAATGCGACTTGCGAGATGGCGATGGCGGAATCGACGCTTGCTCGCAGAGCTGTCATGTCATGAATGCATTGTCAAAATGGCGGAAACGTTCCGTTTCATTGAAATTTTTTGTATTTTTTTTTGTTGTTTTGTTCATTTTTTTCATTTTATATGACACATAAAAACATTTTACAACAAAATATGTGTAAAACATGAATAACTTTAGTGAAAAAATAATGTTAAAGACACATTTAATAAAAAAATAACGTTCCGTTATACGTAACTTCAAACACATATTAAAAAAAAACTACGCGTCTCCTAGACACAAATGAGGTGTCATTTGAAAGGGGTGAACAACCCCTATAAAATGCCACCATTTATGTAGCCCTAACTAGGATGCGTGATTCGAATGCCAACCCCATAAGTGAAGTCCGCCAATCCGCATTGGGCCTGCGTGGTGGACTATGGTCCAAACACCCTCATGGCCAGGGTAGGCCTGTGCCCCTGCGGTGGGGACATTTAAAGGCTGATATGATGATGATGATTTAAGGATATTATTTTCTGAAACATTTTTTTTCTTTATGGCTCACCTGTACTTGTATGGAATGATATCCTTTCCGGTTTATGTATGACCGCGAATCCTCTTTTGGTGCATTAATTTTAACATGTGTTCCGTCAATGGCACCAATTATTTGAGGAAATGCACTGTATTTTTCAAATTGTCTCATGACCTCATTTGCCCTCGCTCCTGTTGGCCATTGGATAAATTGTGGAGCCAAACAAAAGAGAGCATGTGACACTCTCCTAACACTTCGAATGGCTGTAGCTTTCCCAACATCAAATTTTTCACAAACAGACCTGTGCAAGGTAAAATAAAATATTTGTGTTATTTTTATGCCAATGATGAAAACAGTGTTTTCATAATTCATTATTCTTACTTATTGGTGGTTACCTACCTATATGAATCTGGTGTCGCCATGACCCACAATGTTAAAAGAAGCTGCTTTTTAGAGTCAATAGGTTTCTTTCCACTCGTTGTTTTGGTGGTGGATATTGTAGGCCCAATCAGCCCTAGAATAAACTCAAATGTTTCTGGTAGTAATCTGTGAATTTAGAATTACATTATTAATTGAGTTCATAAATAATCAGTGTTTTATTCTTGCACACTATAGAACCACCAACCTGAAATGCGATTTGAATTGTTCAGCATCATAATTTGTCACTGTTCTTTCCACATAATTTTGTATGCGTGGTATTCGGTGCAGATTTATTCTTCTCTTCTTGGCCATGATTATTAAAGCCACATCCTCGTCTGAGGACGAAGAGGACTCGATAATCAAACGCTCTTCGTCACTATCGTCGCTGACGAGAGCAAAAATAGTATCTAGCAAATGATTCATATTGGGCAGTGAATCCAGTAATTTAGACAAATCAGTAGGTTTGAGGTTAGAATGTAGCTATGCGCGTTAAAGAGTGGTCCGAATCAAGAACTGTCATTTATCGGTTTTAGCGCGATATCCGACTCAGACCAGCTGTGAGCGTTGTAAGCGTCGTAATCGATGTAATCGTGACTCGGAACGCAACAATCGATGTTCATCACACAAATGTTTGCCCTGGGCGGGAATCCAACCCGCGACCTTTGGCACAGAAGGCAGAGCTACTACCCACTGTGCCAACAGGCCAGTCAAACTATTATATTGTCAATTTATAGTAGGTATACTAAATATTTATTCAAGTCAAATCAATTATAAAATGTCAACAAACAAAATCAAATAGTACAACACACTTTGGTGTTAGATAGTATACTTACAACATTTTTATTTTTGTGATATTTGTTTTTAAGATTCCATAAACAGTTTTCAGCTTGATATAGTTCAATAAACTTAAAAGTTTCCTCTGTGCTCATATTGTTCGTCATTTCGAGCGTTTTACAAATGATGTTGAGCCAAATAGGTACGAGAATTCTACAATATGAACGCGTGCACTCTCACTCGCAACTTCGGTCAAACTGATGCGTCGGCAGACGTGTGGAAGGACGCCGGACGTTCGCGCCAAAATCCTTTGATGTGTGCTACAAAAACCGACAACAATCGGATAAAGATGTCGTCTGCAGATGCGTCTGTTGACGTGTAGAGGAGGCATTACGCTCGCCCGTTCAGCCTCGGGAGGAACACCGGACCGATAAGGACATCGCCCAGCAGCCCTGCCCAGACATTTAGACTGAACCGGGTCTGGAAATGTCCCGGGCGCACTTGGCGTGGATTCCCCTGGGCCCAGTAATGGGCGTTGTGGAGGTTGTACATGCCGACCCTTGTGAACGTACTCTCGTCCGTCTACAAAATGTTGGCAGTTCCATGCTCAACCACACACAAAACTGGACGCGAGGTTGGAGGTCATGCGGTTTCAGCTCCTGCACCAACGTGAAATGATACGGGCGCCTCCTGTCCCGTCGCAGTATTCGCCACACGCTCACTGCTGTCATCAAATCAAATATTTATTTTTGCAAGAACATGGTACATGAATGGTGTGACAATTGATATAATAATCGTAAGCCAGCACATTCCATTGATCTTGTCAACATACAAAATTTTAAAACATAGTAAGCGCAGTTATTAAAATTTAACTAATGAATTCTTATTCATTAGTTGACATAAATACATACAATATCATATAATTTAGATCATCGAATTAAGGGGTGGGGGTAATAGAGGGGGAAGTTTCCTACAAAATTGCTTAACCCCTTTCAGGGGTATAAAAAAGAGATTACTGTCTGTTAAAAAAAAAAACACGAACCTATCACGTGACCTACAGGACTTTGGCAAACTGAAGGCTTCCGAACGTCTCCGGCGCTGCGGCAAGTGCAGCCCCCCCGCCCTTGCGTAACAAATTGCAGGCACTCCATGCTCGCCTACGCAGCTTCGGCTCACATGGTGCCTGCAATTTGTTACAGCGGGCTGGGGCTGCTCTCCCTTCGCGCCTCCGGGTTTTTATATACACTAGGGGTAGGGCAGACTAGTACCACGTGGGGTTGGGGTTGAATAACTCGGTTTTGACAAAGGTGGGCCAGACATTATCTTAAGTAAAACAAAAAAAATAGTTGACAATCATTTAAATTAATTTCTATTGTCCACATATAAGTACATAATAAATCGCCTTTAAAAGTTCTTCGAATGGATCGGTATGGTTGACTCTTATTTTCTGCCTCCATGAATATTCGCACAGCGATTCTGTAAAGTCTGCTTTATTCTGTTCCTGCCTGAATTGTTTTTTAAGTCCCCTCCACTGGCTCTCAATGCGCTGCGTGTGTGTCCCATCTGGTGCCACAAATTTGTTTGTGGGATCACTGTGATTAACCCTCTTATGTGTATATCCATGCTCAGGAAGGCTCATGTAAGCTCTCCAATAATCAGTATGGATGAAAGATCCTTCCTGAACATGCTTGTTGATGAGTGGCACCAATATTTCCGCAGACCTCTCATTGTCAGGACACACTTCCAGCCGTAGATCACATCACATCACTCCCATCTTGGATCATCCCTATCACCCAATGACCTTCGATCTGTCGACCACGGTTATATTTTCTTTTGCCAAATTTGGATTCGTCTATTTGTAAAAAAATTCCTGGTCCTCCGATTTTCTCTCTTGTTTATGTTATGTTCCAGCTCATTAATAACAATTGTTTCTCGGCAATAGCTGTACCATTCCGCCACAGTTTTCATAGAAATCACAGGCTCATCTTCGGTAGCAAGTTGTTTTTGTACTTGCATATACGACAAGCCCTCGCTAAAAGCATACATTATTTGAAACACCAATGTGATACATACACATTTTCAAACCAGGTTCCTTCAGTTGCTCTTTCTGCAGCGGAATCTGCCAAACTGGGTTTCAGTAGACAGCGTCATTGGTCTGATTTATTCCTAAGGAGAAAATGTGTAATATCCAGACACATTTTCTCCTTAGGAATAAATCCTCTCTCCTCAGAAAACTGGATACACTGCTGTACCGTCCCAAGTCTTGTGAAGATTTTTTTAAATTCCACATCGATCTAAAACAAAAATAAATCAAGTTGAAAAAGAAAGATTAATATAACTCCCAGCTACCCAAAGTACAATATAAAATATATATTAAACATCTATTAACACACCAAGCCGAGCCGAAAACAATAATATAGCCGAGAAAGATACTAACCTCAACTCTTCCGAGTAATAATGGACTCGCCTTCCCGATGAACCAGAAAGGGTTGCTGGCTCGTGCAAGTCTCCAGATGATGAGGAAACTGGCATGACGAGATCTGCCATCCCACTAGGACCAGCGATATCACTAGGACCAGCCATCCCACTAGGACCAGCAGGCGAAGTAGGCACAAGCGGCTCACTAGAGTCTATCACTTGCGCACTACACAAAGGCACTGAAAAGGAGGCCGAAACAAACGGCTCAACAGAGTCCAACACTTGCACTTCACTCAACTTTTCAGGCGATTCAGCGGAACTCAAAGACTGGGGCTTCGGAGACCCCATGGTAGTCATACGTATGTAGTCAGACAGGAGTACGAAAAATGATCTCGACTGCAAGGGGCAACAAACGATGACTGATATTTGCAGAAATGCAGCACACGCACGGCGCATAACCAAAATGGCGTCGTTGCGTTTCGTTCTTGCACTGTAGAAACACGATTTTTCATTTAAAGTTAAATTATTAATCCTTTCAATAAATTACACGTAAATACATAAAATTATACATCTAAAATGTATTTGCATCATAAATATCCCAAAAAGACCCCAAAATTGTGTCCAAATTGACTGTATAGAATCAACTTTCACGTAACGAAACGCAACTGTCAGATCGTATAGTTTTTTTTTAAGGTTGTTAGTCAGTCTTGGTGACGTAAAATAGTTAAAAAAATATATCTAATTTTGCGATTTTTAATAATTTATTTCTCAAAACTACAAGATTGCTTCAAAAAACGACTTCACCAAAAGACTTATTGCATCGCATCGTGTAGTTTTTGACAAAAAATTTTGAAACGCCAGACCAGCGGCCTTTAAAGTACAGTTTATCCGCATGGCCTCTCCTTCTCTCAATCATTAAATTGTGATGAGGTTGCGCCGCATAAGTAGCATCTCATGGTTGATTTAGTATGCGTAGCAGCATTGCATACTTTTCCGTCAACCATAGTGAAAAGCATTTTATGCTTGATAGGAAAATTGTTGACTTCGCTTTTAGTGAGCGTTGTTATTAGTGATGCAATAATATATTAAATTTCTTTATTTGTCACATCTGTAGTTTCTTTTATGAAACGTATTCTTATTGGCCGACAATACCGCGGTGAAGATAGGGTAGGATTTTGCCACAGTATTTTTCTTTCCGGTCCGTAAACCAACTGAAGCGGTACTACGGAACTTTGAAATATAATTGCGTCAGAATCGGCTTCATTTTCAAATTTCATTTTATACTGCATTTGTTGAGAACCATCACAGCCCCATTTGCTTATTAATATTAACGAATGCTTCTCTGATTGATTAAATTGTTCCACTGCCTCAACAAGATGTAAGATCAGTCGTTGTGCTGTGTGATCCATGAGATTTTAAACCGTTACTTCTGCGCACGTTTCAGCTACTCGGTGTTTTTCAAGAAAGCACTCTTTTTTAACTTTTTCAATATTGAATAGCACGGAGAAAAGCTTGGAATAGTGTCTCGCACAAATTCAAGTCCCGCTTCTGCATACAATGCACGTAAATGTGCCACTTTGTTTAATTTGTCCTGTTCTTCTTCAGTGGTATTTTTTTTATGGCTCATTCATCAATTAATTCATCACTGATGAATTAATTAATATACGCAACACAGATGAAATTACGAGAGACAGGCAAAGTAAGTAGATGCTTCAAAAATTATTAAGGATTTAACAAAAAGTCCCAGAAGAGCAAAGAAATATGCGGCATATTTCTTTGCTCTTCTGGGACTTTTTGTTAAATCCTTAATAATTTTTGAAGCATCTACTTACTTTGCCTGTCTCTCGTAATTTCATTTGTGTTGCGTATATTAATTAATTCATCAGTGTCTGATGATCTAAGTTCTGTAGTCTTCTTCTTTTACTTCCTGTAACAAAAAAACAATAGTTGTAGATACTCAAACAATTATTTTTAATGAAATAAACTCCGCATTCTTCGAATCATAACAAAACAATAGATAGAGGTGTACACGTGGGGGGTTCTCAACTTTCAGTTCCCGCGTGTTTGTGTTCCTACTCTTTAAAAAATCTAAAAATCTATCTACTAAAAATTGCAGTTTATTATCCTGATCGTATATACAAAGGCGGTGATTATTACCTGGTACAAATCGTCCGCCACCGTTTGCACCTTGCTTAGTTTTCCGACGTGGATGACGATGATGACTTCCATGCACAGGGGTTTTCGCATCTGGTTGACCTTTCTCTAAAACGAAAGTGGTACTTAAATAACCAATCCGCATCGTATGGTGTCCTTGACCTTGATCGTGATCTGCCTCTGCCTCTAAATGGTGTTCGGCCGCGCCCAAATACTTGTCCACGCGTTGCACTCCGGCGATGTTCCCTTACTTCTTCTCGTAACGCTGCTACTTCCAAGTTTAAATTGTGCATCTGTGTTAAAATATCACCTATTGCGATTTGGTTGCTGCTTGTCGATGGTGCGCTGCTAACCGCTGCAATTTCACTTCCTTGCATATTTTCTTTTATTTTATCTGCAATATTTTCCAAGTTTTCTAGCGACTGGTTCTGGCTAACCATAAGCACTGCTCTGATGGACGTTGGTAAACGAGCTAGCCACAAATTATGTAACGTCTGCTCCGAAACCTGTGTATTTCTACCCAAATCTTTCATTCTCCGTAATAATTGAGATGGTTTTTGTGATCCCAACTCCATTTCGCTCACAAGTTTTTGAAATTGTCTACTCGCACTTTCTTCATATACTTGAAACAAGCGTTCCTTGATCGCTCTATATTTTCCTGTCGCCGGCGGTGATAGCAAAATGTCGCTGACCTGCTGTAACGCATCGCGACCTAATTTCGCCACAACCACGTTGAAGTTACAATCATCGCCTTGTTTTTGCGGTCCCAAAACACTTTCCACTTGCGCAAACCATAGACGTGGCATTTCCGGCCAAAATTCCGGTAACCTTGCTTGCACACTGATCACTACTAAGTCTGTATGTTTTTCTGACGTACCTTCCATGCTGCAGCTTGCTCTTGGTTCCTCCGGTGGTGGTCGATTCTGTTCCGGTCCTACCTCGGATTCTTGGGGCATCGTAACTAATTATCACTAATTTTTCACTTAAATTTACACTGCGCACTTAATTAATTCTTAATTAACCTGGACAGCTTAGAATGCTCACACTTTTTATCGGGGTCACCAATGTACACGTGGGGGGTTCTCAACTTTCAGTTCCCACGTGTTTGTGTTCCTACTCTTATGTGTGTTTGTAAGATGTATTGAATACCTAATTTAATTTCTAATAATTACGTGTAAAGTGCGAGGATCCTATTCCTGTCCAGGGAGTTACTGCCACTGACCTTCAATAAAAATATTTATGACCGACAAAACTGAATTTTATTTTACTAAATTTTCCCAATAGCTATTACGTTCACCCGAGCCGGCCAGTGCGCAGTAACTGGCCGACTCTCTGTTTCATTCGTCACACATCCACTCAAAAATAAAAATATAAAAATAATAAAAGTTGGGTATTACCTTGCTGCCATTAAGCCACTCTGCATTATTTTTTTAGGAATCTAGCCTTTGTGTTGCAAGCAGCTGACCATTTTTACATCAGGATATAAAGTGCTCATTACTGTCCAAGCAAAACCAAGTACAGTATAATCTCACTAATCCGGCACTATTAAAAACCGGAGGGTGCCGGATTATTGGATTATAGTGAAAAAGTCATAGGTAAAGAATAAAATAAAGCATTTCACAGAGGGAGTCAATGTATGTAATGTATTCGATTAACATGTAGGTACATATGTAATTAACTATGTAGTTTTAAAATATGTAATCCTAAATTGAGGTCTGCTTTTGTGCAACTTGTAGTCCTTGCTTAAAAACCTTTTCTCGCATGTTGCGAAGAATTATAATATCTTTGGCAGACATGCCGTTTTCTTCTGCCCATGTTATGCACGTATTGAAACAAATCAATGCATTATCTGGTTTAACTCTTACAGCAGTTGTAGTAGTTGGTGGCTCTAATATTTCTACAAAGCTTTGTTCTTGTACTGCTTCAGATATTATTTCTTCATCTGTCATAATTTTCTCTGTTTCTTCGATTCCTTCAAACCAAGAATTTAAATTTTCCTCACTTGTCTGCAATCCTTTTTCTGATAGATTTTGTAACCAATCGACAATAGGCACATTATCTTCAGGATCCCATTCATCTGTTTTTTCTGTTTCTGATACATCATTCATTGTGGGCCATAACTTTTTCCATGAAGATTGGATTAAGTTAGATGAAACAGACTTCCAAGCATGAGCGAGAGAGAATACAACATCCTTCAAATTCAATCCTTTAAGGCTCTGCGTTATATCACCATCCTGAGATATAATATGGATCAGCAATTTATTTTTATACAAAGACTTTATTTTTTGGATAACGTTTTGATCCATCGGCTGCAGTAAAGGTGTGCAGTTTGGTGGTAAGAAGATGGTTTGGATATTCCCATTACTTGATTTAAGTTCTTGTTCGTTTGGGTGGCCTGGAGCATTGTCAAGTACGAGTAAAGCTTTTATGGGCAAGTTAGATCTTTTCATATTTTTTTTTACTTCTGGGACATGGTCTTTATGAAACCATTCGCTAAATACCTCTCTCGTGACCCAACTTCTACTTTGGTTCTTGTAACAGACTGGCAGACAAAGGTTCTTGAAAGCTCTGGGATTTTTTGCTTTGCCAATCACTAATAAATCCAATTTGTGCGTTCCAGTAGCATTTGAACACGGCATGAATGTGATTCTGTCTTTACTCACTTTACGACCTGGTGCACTTGCTTCTGTAGAAGATACGAATGTTTTATTGGGCAACAGTCTCCAGAACAGACCACTCTCATCTGCGTTATAGATTTGTTCAGGAAGAAGACCCAATTCTTCTACTTTGTTTTTAAAATGCTGAATAAATGGCTGTACTGCAGATTCGTCACTTGATAATTTCTCACCCGATACTGTTAAGAGACGGTTACTAAATCGCTTTTTAAATTTATCCAGCCATCCATCGCTGGCACGAAAATCATCTTTGTGGGTAATTTTTTTATAAAATTCGATTGCTTTGGTTTTCAGAATTTCTCCAGATATAGGAGTGTGTTTAGAACGCCGCCGCGCCGTTGCAAGAACCACATGTAAAGAGCGTTTTCCATCTTTGGACAATCGCCAACTTTTAGTGTTTTACGCTTTCCTGGCCCCGATTCCATTGTCTTGACGTGGTCTACTATCTTTTGCCTTTTTTTCTTAAGATCGTATATAGTAGCACGCCCAACACCATATTCTTTTGCCAATTTGCACATGTTTTCTCCACTATCTAACTTCTTTAAAATCTCCATTTTATTATTCAAATCTAGTGTCTTGTGTTTGCGTTTATTTGACATTTTTAACTATAAACTATACTCACTTGAAAAAAAAAACAAATACGTAAGCACGTGCACGTGATAAGTTTTGAGGTTAGACTGCTCGTCGACGACGCAGCGACCGAAGCGCACAGGTATAGAGGGGCGAGGGAGGCGTGGGCGGAGGGTGCCGGATTATTGGACGTGCCGATCTATCGAAGTGCCGGATTAGTGAGATTATACTGTATTCATCACTATTTCTTATATTAACGCACGCTTTTTTGCTTTAATGTTTTTTGGTTAATCGATTTAACTTGAACCACCTATTGAATATTTATTAATGTTAGTTTCGAGATTAATAATGTCCATACGGGACCAACCCTTCACTGCTGAATCCAACCGAAGCTGATAAAAACCGTCTCAATCCCTTGGTCATAGCTTAATGCGGTATTATCTTTGTGCATAGTACTGCGCAAATGCCCAGGGAAAACTTTATTATGGATTTATTACATACTGAACATAAAATAGTTTTAGAGCTATGCATGATTAGAATAGAATGGAATTTATGATAGGAAATAGTAAAATTAATTTAAAAAAATTATGCTTAAGTGAAACAAATATTACTACTATTTGATTTATTATTATGTTTTACCAAATTTTTATATTAAGATTATAAAATTATTGTACTCTTACTTTAGAATACCTTTGTTTGTTGTCCTGTGTTATAAATTACATTACAGTCGGCTCTATATTTTTAATTATTACTATCTTTCAATATTTTCTTGACGCTATCGTTGTGGTTGAGCCGAATCCTCAAGCAACCGCTCCAATTGTCAAAGCGTTCCCGGGGTTCCACCTCGATGATTTCGGCGACGTTGAAGACTCGAAGGCCGATGTAAACGTCGCCGTCAGCGTGCCTGTGCCTTGCCGGCTGATCCCGCCCGCGACGCGCCTCGACAGCGACGACCACAGTGGTTGTTGCTTCTGAGCAGGCCCAGCCGTGCTTCCGAACAGGTCTTCGCAGACGATGTCTCCGGGCTTACTGCTTCAACAAAGAAATAATTATCAGAACCTACGAGTATAGAGAATAACAAATGATATATGCATTACTTATAATAAAATTAACGTACCTTGACTTTTTGAGGTTTTTTCTCCTTCTTCGTCTCTTTAGCCTTGCTATTGGAGGCTTTAGCTTTCTTAGAAGACCTGTAACAAAATCTAGTTTGTAAGTTAAATATCTAAACGCTAAAATAATATTTTAGTGAAGACTGTATTTATAGAGAAATTGAAACTTTATGTTTAGTAATACAATTAAAACTAGTAATAAAATAAAAACAAAAAAAAATGGAGAAGTGAGGTCTAAGGGTAAACAACTCTGTACCCGAAATCTTCTTCTTCACCTGAAGAACACTCCGATTCAGACTCAAATTTGCAGCGGCGTTGAGTTTTCTACGAGTTGAATCCGGTCCTATAAATAAAGCAAATATAAATAAGTTTGCAAAAAACACTTAAATGACGTGATACGAGGGCCACACCGAAAATATCGGGAATAGAAAAAAGTACATAGATAATACAATAAGTTTTATTTTTATTGTTTTTCAAAGTATTCTCCCTGACAATCTATGCATTTTTGCATTCGATCGAACCAATTGTTATAACAGTAATTCCAGTCTGAAGTGGACACAGTCGAAACGGCCGATTTATAAGCTTCGACTGCCTCTTCTGAGCCTTGAAACCGTCGACCACGTAACATATCTTTGATTCTTGGGAATGTAAAATAATCATTGGGGCTTAGTTCAGGGCTGTACGGAGGATGATCCATCAACTCCACGTTTTCCTGATTTAAAAACGCAATCGTTTTGCCAGCGGTATGTAAGCTCGCATTATCGTGGTAAAGGATTATGCGACGGTTCGGATTATTTTTACGTAGTTCGTTTATGACTTCCGGCAAACAAACTGTTGTGTACCAATCTGCAGTAACCGTTCTTTGTTCCTGTAAAGGGATCGTAGCCACGTGCCCAGTTTTCGATACAAAAGTGGCGACCATTTTTTTGATACGCTACACGAGCGAACAACTTTTGTCCGCTTGCCCTCACCTTCGAAGACCCAAACAGCCTATTGGTGTTTCCTTTCTGGCTCATATGAATGAATTCATGATTCGTCACCAGAAACGATGTTGTACACTGCTTTTGAGCTCCCTTCGTTGAACCGTCGTAGAGCAGACCGACACCAATTAACACGAGCCGACTTCTGTTCCTCGGTCAAACGATGGGGCACCCAACGGGAAACTAACTTTTTGACACCCAGTTCTTCGTGCAAAATGTTTTGAATGGCTGTCATACCAATGCTGATAGAAGCGCGAATCTGCTCGTATGTCACATGTTAAAGAGGTTTTTATCTTATTTATTCCTGAGTATTCTATTCCCGATCTTTTCGGTGTGGCCCTCGTATAGGCACATGTAACAGAGTTAGAATACTCAGACTTTTTGATGGATTTCTCTCCTCCTTCACCACTTTAGCCTTGCTGGCTTTGTTCGTTTTCTTAGGTGGGCTGTAACAATTTATGAATTATAAGTTTGATCAATATTAAAATGCGTTTAGAGTTTTTCGCAACTTAGTGGTCACTCGTACATAATGTAAGTAATAATCTATATTTACCTTGGATATTCTTCCGGATCCGAACACGACTCTGATTCTGAGTCAAAGCAAGCAGCGGCGGCGCTATGATTTTTATAGTCTGATTCCGACCTTAAATTATGAATTATAATTTTTGTTTATTGTGGTTGGGGTGGCTAGATCAAGACGCTGTATATCAAAGGCGGTATACAGCGTTCTTGAGCTAGACTTCTCAATTCATTTACTACTGTTGGGTATCATTTTTGGTACTCCATGTATTTAACTATAACAAAAATATTAGTTTTAATTTTGATGAAATAAATAGAAACAATAATTTTTATTCTGTTATCACACAAAGACAACTTTTTTGGGTTTCTGCACGGTAGAGACGTCCGTTTCATCAACATTCCAAATTCTGCTTGCCGATAATTTAAATCTTCAAGCACAGCTCTGTATTTCTCGAAGAATCGGTAAATATTCGTCCGGTTGAAAAAGGTTGCTCTGCTCAAACTTGTTTCCTCCGGGCTTCGAATCGACATGTTGGGATTTCTTCAATTTTTAATCCCTAGATGAGTTGCGGCTTCATATGATGGTTTTTCTACTTCACCTGGGAGGAGACCAAAATATATACTGGAGCATTTAATAAGTTAATCTGACAATGTGGTCTCTTGTTCTGGCGTGATAATTAGTCTGGGTTCCATGTATCCTACACTCGGTTAGATTCCTTTTTTTATATTGCTCACATATTTATAAAACGAGACAAAACAAATGCCAAACTCTTCCGAAACACGCGGTATTTCCTGCCATGATCCAATATTTATTTCGCTGCAAGTTCAAATACTTCTGCTGACGTAGAACCCCGCGACGTTTTTCTCTTGAAATTTCTCATTCTGAAATAAAGATGTATTAACATGTTAAAACTTGCCCCTGGCATTTTATTAATACTTGCCCCGAACATGTTTTTTTTTCGAATAAAATATACTTAATAAAATATACTTTAAAACAACAAAAGATAATTAAGAGGTGCTTTAGAGATCTGATTATTTTTTTATCTAACGTGACGCATCCAGCAGCCTTGAAGTCCACTCCCAGGTAATGCCAACGTTTAACGCAAGAAACTTGTTTAAGCCATCTCGACCCAATACGGAAATTCCGGCCGGTCAAGTAATGATGCTTCTTACGTTTCCCCGTCGGGCACCATGGATTTAAAACCACGAGTTGCCCTGTTTGGTTAACCATGTCGATGGATAGCTGCATCCCCGCTTTTGAGCCTGCAAGCAGGACTAAGTCGTCATAGGCCATCGTCGAAATACGCTCCGTCTCCAGTCTATAACCGTCGTCTGGTACAGATGCTAAAACTAAATCTATCGCCATGTGGAAGCCAAGCCGCGCCAGCCAAGGCGCAAGTGGATCTTCTTGCCGAACCCCTCAACCGACTCCACCAGGATCGCTCTACCTTCCGGCGACATCTATTGTTGTTGATGCCGTTTCGTAAAGACGAGCGATTTAGTCACTGAAGGCCCCGGGCAAAACCGACAAGTAGACAGATACTTGTAACTTCTTCGAATAGTTGCGCTTTAATTAAATTATACAATTTTTTTCTAATATTTTTTTACAAAAATAAGCATTTATTACTTTTTGCCGCTTTGCACTCTGATTTTTACTCATTCCATCGCTTCGTCGATCCCGTCGACGGCTTCGCGTAAACGAGGTCTTTTAGACACCCCCAATAAAAATAATCCAAGGGATTTAAATCTGGTGATCTCGGCGGCCATAAAATTGGCCCAAGACGGCCTATCCATCTCTGTGGGAAATTTTCATTTAGGTAAGTTCTCACTCTTGTTGCGTAATTGGCTGGGCACCCATTGTTCTGCAGCCGCATGCTCCGCCTTATTTCTAACGATACATCTCCATGAAGGCCGGATAATTCGTTTTCCAAAAATCCAGGTAAATTTCACCATTTAGAGTGGCTGGAAGCTCATAAGGCCCGATTACCTGGCCATCAATAATCCCAGTCCACAGGTTGATCTTAAATTGTGTCTGGGACCGATCTTCCCTCATGTTAAATGGGTTTTCAAGCTCCCAGCTGTGCAAATTGTGGATATTTAAATAGCCACCTTTTTTGCATGAGGATTTTCCATGAAATTTTATTGAAAAATTGTGGGTCCTCCCGAATTCTTCTCAGCATTATTCTGCAGAATGCAACCCTGCGTGCATAGTCCGCACTTTGAAGTGTTTGTACCCTTTGAATGTGAATAGGATGCAGAAGGTACTTTTTCAAAATACGATGCACTTTACTTTTGGCAATGCCAGTTCGGCGTGCAATGCAACGCACTGAACGTGTCGAATCTTCTTCGATTTCATCGACTCTAACTTTTGCATAAAGGTCCCTGTAATTAAATCGAAATTTACAATACGGTCTTGTTTAGGTAGCCTGTTCAAAGGTTCATCTTTGCTGCCAACCGTAATGGTTGGCTTTAGTAAAACGGAATTTTCGCGAGTAGCAGTCAAATTATTCAATGCATTCTTTAGAAGAGCAGGGAATTGATCCTTTGGGGTTGTTGGAAGTTGTCTTCCTGTTTGGCTGTGCTTCCAATCAAGTAATACTTGTCGCCACTTCGTCTTTAATGGCCTAAAAAAAGCCACGTCTAATGGCTGTAGAACATGAGTCAAGTTTGCAGGCAGGCATATGGAACCTATTTCATGTTTATGACATTCCTCTAGAACATTTGGGTTAATATGCGGGGCAAGATTTTCGCCAATAACAATCTTTTTTCTGCCTTTTTTTCAATATACGCAATAAGTGGCGAATAAACCAATCTTCAAACGTGGCAGAGTCCATCCACCCGCTTTTTGTCCTATTGTACCTGGCTCCATGCGGCCCGTTTTTTGTCCATGTTGTCCACAGGTGATCGTATTTGTAAATGATGTAAGGTGGAATAGTTTCTCCAGCGGCAAAGCTCCGCAAAACGGAATAGCTCAGTTTGATGAATTAACGATGCTTTCCGGATATTTAGAACCACTTCGGCAAATTACCTTCCTCTTTCCGGGATCGTCAGTAAAGTTGGTCTCATCGTAATAATAAACATTTTCAGGAGGAACACCTTGTAATTCTGTAGCTATATTTTGGATAAAATTGGTAATAATCTCTTCGACACCTGCGCTCGCACCTTTTTAATATTGTTGGCCATTCGCTTTGAGAGTTCTTTGTGTCTATGCAAAAAAACATCTCAACCACTCTTACCCAGGGACATTATTTTTAAACTTTTTAACGTCTCGTCCTTGTGCTGCCAGATAATCCTTAATTATAAATTTCAAATCAATATCCGTGAGCGGGAAACCATATTCAGACAAGGCCATGATATGGGCAACGAATGCCTGTTCTTCTTGGTCAGTAAATGTTGTTCGATTACCAGGTTTACCAGGATGTTTATGTTTTAGTTTATTTTTTATCTTACTCCGTGGAATATAATATTTCTTTTCGGCTTCACGCTGAGTTAACTGCTTTGTTCTGATCATGTTTTTGTTGTTTAGAATTCACAATTCCCGCACACTCATTAACACTGAACCGGTGTTGAAAATTATGCGGTCTAGGTTGATGAGGGTTTTCATAACTCCAAGAATGTTCATTGCGTGTATTGAACAACTCCGCTCTGCCAAATGTTGCTTCGTCGGTAAATAAAATGCTAGGTCGTTCGGCTAACAACCAGTTACAAAATGCAACACGTGCAGGTTTGTCTGGATCGGGAAGCGCTTGGGCACGATTAAGGTGATATGGGTATTTCCCTTCGTTATGAATGACACTCCATGCGAAGTATTACAACACATTAAAACGTCGGGTGGCGTCATTGGTACTCGCAGCTGGATTTGCTTCTAAAAACTCCCAACATCTCTTCTCGGCGGCCGACCACTATCGCTAGACCTAGGCTGAAATTGCCCATGATCCCGTAATCGCTGCGTTGCGCCTAACATTATCCCAGGCGCAGGCGTAGGTATGTCAGGAAATAACCGTGCATACTCGCGGCAGGCTTCGCGAACATAGTCACCACACCTAGCCAGCACTCGTACCATCTCATTGTACTCGATATTTGTGTAACGGTACGGCAGTACTGCTTTCCGTAGGCACTCACTTACTTACTCCTTTGGCGCAGCGACCCAAAGTGTGTCTTACACTGTTGCAGTAACCATAACAAAACCAAATATCAGCATATTCTTCGTTTCTAAAGGTTGCTATTTTTTTCGCTTTCAGAAGCACAAATCAAGGTCCAGTAAACAAGCACAGCCACCAATAGGAGGAAAAAGTCCAGAAAAACAAGCCAAGTCGAGTAAAAAACGAAGAGTATCGCATCTACCACGGACGAATCGCGTCAGCAGACTTACCTAACCAAACACAATAACAACAAAATGGCGTGTGAAATCACTTCTCTCTTGCACCTGTTTACATTTTATGATATCCCGCTCGCACGCGACACGCAACCCATTGCAAGACAATAGGCGCAGCGAGCAAATGTACGTAATACCGTTATTTTTGTTATTACTTGGGAGTGTTTCATCGATGTTTTTTCCGAGAATCCTGATATCACCCTAGCAAATACCTTATCTTACCTAGCTGAAGAACCGTAGATATTTTTAGGCATATCTGCAGCACAACTGTCATAGACTTTTTTTTAAATAACTTACAAAGAAAAAAAATCTTTTCACAGATTTGTTTTTTTTTTTAACAATTAGTCGTCTAATACGACTCAGTTGGTACAGTAAATTGCAGTTTTTGTATTTAAAATAATGGAGCAACTGATCTGCTTCACAAAAAATACAAAAACAAAAACATTTGAGGTACAAAACACAAAAAAAGGGGACAATAGACAAAAAAACTGGATTTTTTATAAAAAATCTTCAAAGTCCCATAACTTGTGAACGGTTAAGTTTAGGGTAGTGGGTTCCATAGTCAAATCAGTCAGGAATGATGGCAACTACCACGTCTTAAAGGATTTAGGTCGACTTAACCTGTAACCCTGTTGTATATATGTATATATATCCATACATATACACATGTATGTCAATATATATAATACACATAATAATAAAAATGGTACACATGTACAACAACGCATTACAACTCCATGCTTGCGGGCTTTTTCAATCAATGGTATATTTAAGGTGTGTGTTTTATGTCCATCTAATATAAAGCAATACAGGGTCATCTTTATTCGGCTTTTCGTGAGATATTAATGTCTAGACAATAAACGAATATATCGCTTTGAATCCGATCACTTGGATGACCAACCGCTATTGTTCCTGGAGGGGCCCCGTCGAGTAGTTCTGCCTTCATTCGTACTCGTGGGAAAATCAGTAAAGCCGGGCCATAATTTCCACTGGCAGAAACACATATGACAGCAGTAGGTTATTGTCCTCTTTCTGTTGAGCTAGCTAAGCCTACTAGCTTTTTCCCCCTCAAAGAAATAACCTTACTCTGCTTTTTGGGGACCGTTGTGGCCGTTTCAACATTAAATATTTTTGTAGGTGTAAATTTGTATAACTGTTGTAAGATACTCCTTGCACACGATACACTGGCTCGATAACACACCATGTGCGCAGGCGACGCGTCCGCTCTCACCCATGGCTCTCACGGTAATGACGCCGCGCGCCCCGCCACACCGTGAGCACGAGATAGTGTTTAGTTATAACTATGGTTATAACCTGACACAAACACTACACCTCTTCCTTATTAAATAATTATTTGATCATTTAATTAAGTAGGTATATAATTTGAATACTATTACACCTTAAATCATAATACATCTGAATCATAGTAGGTACGTCGTTTATCATACTTTGCCTAAAATAAATTCGATAATTTATTGTTCTTCGTTTATTTTTGGATTTCCAATCCTATTTTCCTGTTCTTCTTCTACAGCTTTCTTAGTAATATTTTATTTTTAGGTATAATATATTCCTCCGAATTAACCGGTCAAACACTTGATCGGTTTCTTCGTTTCGGATAGTTACAACTCCATCTTTTGATTTTTCTACAACGTGTGGTGTCGGGTTATAATTTAAGGTAAGTTTATTTGTTTTGTTTATCTCTTTTTAACGTACACCTTGGCCCCTTTATTCAGAATCGTTAGGTTTCCTCTTCTTATCTCCTTTCTTCTTTCCTTTTTGCTCTTTGTTCTTGTCATTTATTTCTGTATCATCTTTATTATTAATGTATTGGTATTTTATCTCTATTTATTCTTCTGAAAAATAGTTTGTAGGTGTTTTCTCTGCCACAGAATGGGGCGTCGTGTTTATACATCATAAGGTATTCATTGAGACTCTTTTGTAAATCTTTTTTCTCGTGCTTGCCTATCTTTAAACGTTTTAATACTCGTATATCCAGATTCTACCTCTTTGTGGCGTTTCTTGGGAGAGGCCTATATCCAGCAGTGGATTCTAACAGGCTGATATGATATGATGTGATATGATGACCTCTTTACCTCGCCGTTTTGTTGCAAACAGTAAGGGACAGTATCAAAAAGCAATATGTTGCACTCTTTACATGTTTACTATTGTTTAACAAAAACGTATGAGAAAAGATCATTTTAGATCAACTAATTACTTGACACCCTCACCCCGCAAACCCACTACTTTAAAAATAATCATTTTGCACAATACAGGTTTTGCAACCGTTCTACTTAGCAAATAATAAAGTGTTAAAATATTATTTTAGCAATAATCACGTGACTAAATAATTCGTCTGCCAAATTAATGATTGTACAAAAAGTTGGAAGATTAATTATTCGTTTTTTAAAATAACTATTTTGTAACCAAAACTTACGCGAAGCCGTGTAAATGGCGGTATGTTAAGGTGCGTACGGATAGCACGTTCCCGGTTTACGCGTAGTTGGCAAACACTGCCCACGCGTACATTGGATACGCGTACAGCTCCTGTACGGACCGCCGCGAACCTGTACGCGAGGTCAATCGATCCAGAACGCTCCGCGAGCCCCAGTCATTCGCCATGGCTCCGACAAACTTAGCGGTTGCCTGCACCACCACTGCTGCGGCGTTAGTCATTATTCAACACATTTTAAATAAAAAAAAGCGGAACAAACGGAAACCTAGATGGTGGATAAAAAAATTATATCGTGAAAGATTACAGTGTGGAAATAGGCTAATGAAAGATATAAATTATGAAGAAAGTGGGGACAACAATTTTGTGAGAATGAGTTTGCAAGATTTTGAAATAATTCTTGAAAAGGTTGAACCTGAAATAATAAAAAAAATACTAATTTTCGAGAAGCTATCACAGCCAGAGAAAGGCTATCCGTGACGTTAAGGTTCTTGGCCACCGGGGACTCATATACAAGTTTACAATATCTGTTTCGCATATCTAAACAGTCCATATCTACTATTATTATTGAAGTATGTGATGCAATTATCAAGGCTCTCAAGGATCATGTGAAGGTGAGTTAATGAATACAAACGTTTATGTTTATCTGCTTATTTATTGTTAATTAAAATTTTAGAAAATTATAATGTAGGTACAGTCTCGTCTAAAAGTATATATACATAATGAGATTAGAAAAATATGTAGCCACATTTACATCAAATATGTGTCTATTACTGACACCAAAAAATTGTATCAATTAAACTGTTTCAGTATTATGTAATCACATAATTTTTTGGTGTCAGTAATAGATACATATTTTTGATACAATGTAAGACTACATATTTATGCAACCTTGTTTTTGTATACATATTTTTGGACGTGACTGAACTTAATAAGTTTTATTAAATTGTAATTAAGAATTTTCTGAATTATTCTTCTTGTTCTTGAATGGAACGCAATATTTCAGATAATTCATTCTGATTACCTTCCGCTTCCCCTGGAGGTTCCGGTGGAATTGGTATGTCGCTGTAATTACTTTGGCAGGACGTAGAGGTGGTAACATTCGTACCGGCACCGGTATAATACCCATACTGACCTGGTAATTGGCCCATATCGGCTTGAAATATAATATTATTTATAGCATGTTTTACTAGTGTAAATGTTCGCGAGTCATATTTTTTTAATTCATGCGCAATGTGGGTCCCAAAAGAAGTGTAACAGTCATCTTGCTTGGACAGATATTGCACACTGTGCTTGAGTAATCCCACTGCTTTTGTTAATGTAGCATTGTCATCGTTATTACGGCGGGGCCGTTTATTTCTGAATGATGTGTTCTACTGTTGTTGTGTGGATGACGATGCATTACTGGGTGCTTGTTGTGTGGATGACGATGCATTACTGGGTCCTTGTTGTGTGGATGACGATGCATTACTGGGTCCTTGTTGTGTGGATGACGATTCATTACTGGGTGCTTGTTGTGTGGATGACGATGCATTACTGGGTCCTTGTTGTGTGGATGACGATGCATTACTGGGTCCTTGTTGTGTGGATGACGATTCATTACTGGGTGCTTGTTGTGTGGATGACGATTCATTACAGGGTTCTTGTTGTGTGGATGATTCATTCACATTCTGTGTGTTGTTGTCGGTAGTTATCTGAAAAATAAAATAAGAAAAACGTTAACTTAGATGAAATAATTTGTTACAGCTACCCGAGACTGAAAATCAATGGATGGCCGTTGCAAAAGAATTTGAAGAAAAGTGGAACTTTCCTCATGCAATAGGCGCAATGGATGGCAAACATGTTTGCCTTCAAGCACCATTAAATAGTGGAACGGAATTTTACAATTATAAACAATATTCTAGCATTGTATTATTAGCATTAGTTGACGCTGACTACAATTTTATGTACGTAAATGTTGGATGTCAAGGGCGCACATCAGATGGAGGTGTTTTTAAAAACACTTCCTTGGACAGGAACCTTGAAAACAAAAGCCTAAATTTACCGAATCCTGAAATATTACAAACTCCTTACAATGTGAAGGTACCGTATATAATTCTGTGTGATAAAGCATTTGCTCTCAGTGAATATACCATGAAACCCTTTTCGGGTAATCCAGAAAGAGGATCTATTGAAAGAGTATTTAATTATCGCCTATCAAGAGCAAGGAGGGTAGTTGAGAATGCATTTGGAATACTGAGTTCGGTGTTTCGAGTTCTACGAAAACCGATGCTTTTGGAACCGGAAAAAGCTACAAAAATTGTATTGGCAACTGTTTATTTACACAACTTTTTACGAAAAAGGAGATCATCAAATATTTACGCACAAACCAATGCATTTGACTCTGAACAGCGAGGAGAACTTGTTCCAGGAGCATGGCGACAAGACCAACAGCAAATGACTTCTTTTTTTCCTTTAGACAGTATACCTAGAAGATCTCCCAATACTCCTACTCATATACGTTTACATCTGGCGGAACACTTTGTTAATAATGCCCCCCTCGAGTGGCAAAATAATTACTAAGTTTTAATGTGACATACATATTAAATATAATAACGTTAATAACTAATCGTAATTACTTACAGTAGTCTCCGTCGTTGGCAGAGGTTTGTCCTTATCATTTTGGAAAGTAAAATATTCAGATGCAAACCACTTCAATACATATACATCATTAGCTCCTGTAAAAAAAAGATATAAAATTATATACCATACCCCCTACCATACCCCTTCCCTACCCCTACCCTACTCCTACCCAAAGTTTGATCAAAATCGGTTAAGAAACAACCAAATTAGATTTTCCTGCCTACCCGCTTAATGAGGTTGCGTGATTTTATGCCTATGTGTTATTCTGGGTCTTCAGCTACCTACATACCAAATTTCATCATAATCGGTTCAGTAGTTTTTGCGTGAAAGAGCAACAAACAAACAAATAAACTAACAAACAAATTCACATCCTCACAAACTTTCACGTTTATAATATTAGTAGGATTAGTAGGAAGTAGGATTAGTAGGATAGTAGGAAGTAGGAAGCAGCAATAAGCTATTTCTGTTTTGTAAACTACAATGTGTAAATAAAAAATTAAAAACTTACCTGATCCAGTTACTAAACTTTTCTTGATTTTGCTCCTTTCTTTTCTATTTGTTGCTAATAAAGTTGTCATCTTTTTTTTTAAATCACCTATTGGAATTTTCAGTTCATTTGAAATTGCCTTCCATGCATCTTGGCGTAAATCGTTATTTCGATAATCAGTTAGGGT
The DNA here is from genome assembly GCA_963921415.1 of Pyrausta despicata. NCBI lineage: Eukaryota > Metazoa > Arthropoda > Insecta > Lepidoptera > Crambidae > Pyrausta > Pyrausta despicata. The sequence continues at coordinate 12,551,260 of OY992866.1, read as the reverse complement.
GCTACAAGACAACCACAAGACCGGGTGAAATTCATAAAGTTGAATCAATCTGATAATATTTTTACATTATTGAAACTCGAAGAACACGCGTGTTTATTCATTTTGCCGTCGAAATATAGCGTAGCGGCCGCGTGCGTCCTCTTTGCCGCGCGACCAAAAACCGACTGGCGGTGGCTCGCGCGCGAGTTGGTTCGCGCGGTACGCGTATCCCAAGAGTGAACGCGTAGCTGCAGGTATGGACTAGGCGTTCCGGGTACGCGTAAACTGAGTACGCGTACCAGGGTACGCGCAATCCGTACGCAGCTTTAGAGTAATCTTATTATTATTGATATCTTATTATTATTGATCTTATTGAATTACCTACATTTTGCCGCACTATTCCGTCTTCTAAGTGAGTGTCGATTGTTGCTGTGTAGAAAGTCAAGTCCTTAAAAAATACACATTGCGTGAATTAAGCCAAATAAGGTGAATTTGGTTCTGGCACGTTACGGCCCGTTCACACATGGGAGTCCGTTTTACTTGTACGTTTTTAACGGATACGTCATAAATTTATGCTCTGTTCACACATATGCACCGTATAACGTTCAACGGATCCGTAATTACTGGATCCGATGTGTGAACAGAAAACTCTCGCAGTATACCGCCGTTATTCTACAAGGATGGACGCTGTCGTGTTGTATTGGTACTATCGTCGGAGAAGGAAGATTCGACGTTATTGGCAGCATCCACTTATGGCCCAAAGATCTAGAGAGGGTGCTTACAGTTTACTTATGAGTCAATTACGAGGTGATGAATCGAAATTTTTCAATTACTTTCGTATGTCAATGTCCACTTTTGATGAACTTCTTAAACTATTGGAAAAGGATTTAAAAAAGCAAGATACTCGTTGGAGGAAAAGTATCTGCCCAGAAGAAAAACTAGCGATATTTTTAAGGTACACGTACTTTTATTTTTAAAACTCAGACAGATCTAACGTAGCATCACTGTATACAGATTGTACTGGCGATAGTGCACTATCAGTAGGCTGTGGTGTACTAAAATAGCCCTGGGATTGATAGTGACTAGCACCAGATGTTTGTGTATAGGCTGACCATAAGTTGACAGGCCAACTCTCCTATGTTTAATATTTTTTAATAGGTTTAACACCCCTGACTGGAATTCCAAAGTTTGGTCATCATCAAGCAACGCCAAAGACGGCAAAATACCTCTGAAAAACGATAGATTGCACCAATGTTTGACAGCAGGTGGCAAATACTTTTTTTTTTCTAATTTGATGGGGTACATTTGTACCAAACATTTCCAATTTAATGGGGGTACATTTGTACCAAATATTTCCAATTGAATGGAGGTACCTTTGTACCAAAAATTTCCAATTTAATGTACCTTTGTACCAAAAATTTCCAATTTAATGGGGGTACCTTTGTACCAAATATTTCCAATTTAATGGAGGTACCTTTTGTCACAGGATTGCTCGGCTGACCCCGGACAAAGTGTGTTAAAAGGAGTAAAGGTTTTGAATAATAGCCGAGATGGGCATTCAGAGCCGGGTTTACACCATTAACACCTGAACAATATACATAGGCCAAAGGCCTCTGATAAAACTAAAAAAATAGCTCAGAACGTTAGATACTGGGTCTGGTTCTATAGAAAATTGCTATATAAGAAATTCAGTACATTATATGACTAATAAAGAAAAACCACCTTGTCTTTGCTTTAAACTATATCAAGAAATCCAATTATTTTTGATAAATTAATAAATTAATACCCGTATACAATTAAATTTCAAATGCTACTAAATTGAAATAAGTTTGGAATCTAAAGTTTATTAACACTTAGCTGAGCTCCCAGGACTGAATCAGCTGACCAACGAAGCCTCTTTAACAGCTAACTCGAACTCCAACAATTTCACGGAGGAAGACGTTCCGTAGAGGTTTTTCCTTTCTTCATAAGAACGGCTAGGGCAAACTCCAGAAATAAAGCCCCGAGCCAAAAGGTGAAGCCGGAGAAGAAGAAAAAAAAGGAAGAAGAAGAAGGCCACCGAGGTTACTAAATGATGCTGCCTTACATGTTCGCTGAACCAAGCCTCAGCTCAACATACTAATGTGCCAAGAACAACCTGGACCAATACTTAACAATTGCTGTATTTTATTTAAAACTTAGAGTTTTTAAAACAAAATCATGATAAAAAAAATATGTGCCGCGGCCGAAACTAATTCACCAAGGAACAGGCATGACTCTAGGGCACTTTTGTAGGATTCTATGGGGCCAAGCCCCGACCCGGAGACAATACAATACCAAAATTTATTAACTTTTTCTTCACGCCATACTACTTTTGCAGCGTCAGACCCCAGCGTCCTTTCAAAACGGAAATCCACCTCCCCAGGAATGTAGGGATACCAGGTTCAGAAATCTCCCATTTTCTCGAACCTTCCAGAACCTTCTGGATCCTTTGGCACTTCCGGTTTACCTGAATATGCCATAAATGGCAACCAATGACCCGAAACAAATTCTCAATGTCTAATATTCTGATGGACCAGAAACCCACCGCCAACACTGCCTACCCTATCCCGTAATTTAGACAGAGTAAAATGGCGAATACTGTTTTAATCAAAGTTATTACAATATCATAACTTCTCTATCTAAACTAAGCCAAAATACTGAGCTATACCAATATCTGAATTTACCGAAATTTATCCAACAAGCATACCAAATCCTTAAAGTTCCCACCTTTTGGGGAAAACTCCCTAAACAGCAACCCTATACTTGTCAAAACACGAAGACACAGACAACACAGCTGTCACAAATCCACTTTCTTTTTGGGCAAAGGGATCAAATGCCATACATCCAAAACATAACACAAAATGTACTATCCTTATTAATAACCAAAATTTCACAACGTTACACTTTGTACCAAATATTTCCAATTTAATGGAGGTACCTTTGTACCAAATATTTCCAATTTAATGGACGTACCTTTGTACCAAAAATTTCCAATTTAATGGAGGTACCTTTGTACCAAAAAATTCCAATTTAATGGTGGTACCTTTGTACCAAATATTTCCAATTTAATGGAGGTACATTTGTACCAAATATAACCAATTTAATGGGGGTATTTGTTACCAACAACTACAATGGTTCTTTGTGTCACATACCTACTCGACATATTTTAATAAGCCTCGCTTACCTATGTGATATTTTGATTGTTTTATTTTTGTACCACAAGATCGACTCCTCGTTAAGCTCTTAAAATATGGCATAAGTGGACCTGTGTTGCAATGGCTTAAATCTTATTTGAAGGAAAAGACTCAGTGCGTAGAAATTCGAGGATATTGTTCCATTCAGAAAACAATTATAAAATACCAGTCAATGTATCTACAAAATAATTTCGGAATAATGCAAATTAGCATACACACAGAGTCCCCTTCTTTTCTACTTTACATACTTGTATATGATTTGTCTAAACATCTGTCACAGGAGTGCATTTCAGTCGCGGTCGACGTTAGCTCAGTAATGAAAGGTAATGACTTATATAAGGTCACCTCGAATTAAGCGCAAATATTTTAAGGGTAGCATCTATGCATTAATTTAAATAAATAATCTTAATAAAAAAATGGTGTATATACGCTAGTTTTTTATTTGATTTTTCCTATCAAAATAAATGTAATTTTCTTTTTTTCATGTGTGGTGGCCCTTACACTACCTATCTCTATCATTTCAATTATATCTATCAGTCTTACTCTTTCCCTTAAGCCACGCCTCGTCTACCACATTTCATTCACAAAATTAATTACTATTGGTCTTAGTCTTCCCTCAAGTAATTCATAAAGTAGCAAAATGACAGCTGCTGCCACGCCTCCTCCAAAAACTTTCATTCACAGCACACACAAGCTCGTTTTGCGAGATGAGACTGCTAGGAAGATACGTGTTAGGTAAATGTTAACGTAGTTCAGTGAATGTTTATCTAGGTACGTTAATTTTAGGTTATGAATCCATTATCAGGCAAAAGATTAAAACAACAAGGTGCTGTAAGCGCACAACCTAACACCTAACCTAATCTACGCGAAAACTGACTGATTAACTTAGGTGAAAGAAAACCCTATCTACATGTTTTAAAACTTACCGTAGGTATTTCAGTTTCTACTTACCCACAAACTAACAGGAATATCGGAAATAAATGACAAATAACATTCAACTTTAGTTTATTTTTATTATTAAATAACATTACAAATTTCTTTAATTGTTTAACACTATTACACACTAAGACTTCCCATCACACTTTTTCAGGCTTTGGACTGAAAAGTTAAAACAAAAAATAACTATCACTTAGCAATTAATCTTAATAATAATGTTCGATATTGATAATGATGATTATGATAGATTTTGTGATAACTTGGCGTGTTTAAAAGTCTTAATTCATTGATATTTACAGTCCCTATTTACACACAAAACATTTTATTTACATTTATTTTATCTACATTAAGTGTTGTACGTGACCTCACTGTTGTCGCACACATTGTCTGGCACGATCGGGGCAATGCCTCCGAACTGCACTGAGCACTTCAACCTTGCTGGACATCACGTCAAACGCACTCACAATCCTAGCACATAATTCAGTCACATTTTGAATTGTATGGCCGTCGTTGCCATACACTAGGTCTTTGGCCCTACCCCACACATGAAAATCCAAAGGCGATAGGTCAGGTGAACGTGGTGGCCAGCGAATAACGCTACCGCGCCCGATCCACCGACCTTGGAACGCCTCGTCCAGGTAAGCCCGAACCCGTAGGCTGAATCGGTGTTGGAAGTGATCCGGTCGAGTCACTCGCGGGTTAGTGTCACTCCAATAATGCGTGTTATGGATATTGAAAATCCCTTGACGCGTAAATGTACACTCGTCTGTCCACAACACATTATAAGTCCGGTTACGTAGCAGCCAGCGACAGAACTCGACCCTCGGCGCGTAATCCCCCGGCAGCAACTCCTGGACGCGAGTGTAGTGGTATGGGTGATATCCTTCGTTGCGCAGAAGCTGCCACACGTAATAATCGCTGACGCCGAACATACGAGCAGCGTCTGCGATACTCGCCACTGGGTGCCGGTGGAAAAAATCCACGACGTCATCCTCGAGCCGCGCTGGGTAGCGCTGCCGGCCCGTGTCCTGACGTGGACGGAAGCTCCCACTCTCACGATGGCGCTGCACTGCCCCAAGTATGGTGCGCAGGTTAACTACGCGACCATGCCGCTCAGCGTACAGCTGCTGCGCCCGCAACAAAACCTCCCCTGCGTCTATAGCATAAAGCCATATTGAGGTACTCCTGGTCGGAAAACCGATACGGCATTTTGGCTAGGCGCCGCGCGCACACACAACTTAACGAAATGATGTTGCTTGGCGGACTAACTCTTACTCTTGCGCGGCACTAGGGATGCCCGATCTGAATCGATTTTTTTGAAGATCCATTCACGGCAATACGATCTGCCGATTTTTTGAATCGATTCAATGGGATGTGATCTTTGCTAAGATCGAATCGTATGCCTGGAGATCGTATCGTATGAAAATAAACGTATCATTTTGTTTGAATTCGGAATAAACTTATCAGTTTAGTTGAGTTGGAATCTGTAAATATTCAGTTTTAAAGCCCATAACCACAAACACCACAACTTATTGTTTTTGCAAAGGAATCATTTTCGTATTCACTTAATTTTCGTAGATTCCGAACGAAGTAGTATTCTAAAATTCGAATTAAGTAATAATTAAACACTTCGTAAGCGTGAATCGATTCACAGGGTTACGATCCATTACGATTTAAAAGATCGATTCAAAGCAAAAGATCGGGCATCCCTACGCGGCACGCGCGCTCTTTGCAGTCCGCGCTGAGGCTGACCAATCCTGGCACCTGTAAGCCTTTGAGGACTTGCCGCGCTTTGTCGGGCCGCCGATCAAACGAATTGTAAACAATAGGTTTAGGCAAGGAGCCTAGAGCTACACTTATGTCGCTAATGCACATTTTTACCACCCAACTTTTTGTTTATTACTTTTCAAATGGTTTTTACTTTTGTCAAACGATACCTAAGAATAATAAATCGATTAACTTAACGTAGTGATAAGTTTCCATCAGTATTTTACTAGAAATTATTAATAATGAAATGCCATTTTGAGGACCGTCTACCTTAGTTGGCACTTCATAATGTAAATACGCATAACACCCAACAATTACATAAATAATTTGTTATGCATATGCCCATTGAGGATGTTCTTTTGCATAATATCAGTATTATGCAAATTAATCAGTGAAACCTTAATTATTTGATTTACAATCCCTTAGACTAGGCGGCACGGTCAAAGATTTTTTGATTTAGGCTAGGCGGCACATCAGAGATTAGTTTTAGGCTAGGCGGCACGTCAAAGTTTGTTTTGATTTTCAATAAAGGTGAGGTTATAGGAATGATTAAATTTGTTAGGTACAGTTGATTCGCGCCCTAATATTGTTTAAAAGAAGGAATTAGTAGGCGTTGTAAATAATAATGACTGAATTTCAGCTTCAGTTTAATCGAAATGATTAACATTCACCTAGGTACGTACGTGCCTATGTGGTTTAGTATGGTAGGCACTGAAACTGGCAAACTGTATTAGGTATGCCCTAACACAATTGTGTTATTTCAAACCAGGGTATAGGTAAGTACAAAATGAATTTAAATAAGGGCAAGATACCTACCTAAGATATAAGAGAACGATTTTCTTTGGTGCAGTGGAAATGCACCCTAAGTTTATTCGAAATGTAAGTAGCTTTAGACGACCTCCGTGGCCGGGTGGTTAAGACGCCGTTTTTAAGGTCGTCATTTCTGAGGCCCCGGGTTCAATTTTCGGTCAGGCCAATATTATTTTAATTAAGTGATTTTTCGAAATTAGTTTTTCGTAATTAACTTAGGTCTGGGTGTTGTGGTACCGCCGTTGTTTCTGATTTCCTTAACACAAGTAAGTTTTAGATCTCCGAGCGATCTCCATGGGCGAGTGGTTAAGACGCTAGTTTTTAATTTTTCCATTGACCATTGCGTCCTTTTTTTTACTAGGGTGACCATATAATATTGAAATTTGGAGAACGTTCGTATTAATGAAATCGTTTTGTATTGTACTGTAGGTAAATGTATAAATTCAATTCAATTCAAATCATTTATTTCAATCTCTTGGATCATAATGTCATAAAGATACATTTCATAAACACAATCATAAAAATTATTATTTCACAAAACATTAAATTAATTCATTAATCAATATATAAGTGTTGACGTTCTTCCCATATGGGGTAAATAGTTAAAGTGTTGAGCGAGGACTTTTGCTCTTCACATCATCAGCCTTATTTAGCTGGTAAGTAGAAGTTCCGCTTTATATAGTTGTCTATAGCGGAAGTTCTTAATCCACCGGGAGCATGGGAGTCGAACTTAAGCAACCGGATTGCGGGATTGTTCACTCCAATCGTCGGCGTAAATGGCGCAACCATGTTGAAATTAGAATTCACAGTCGCAAGCCAACCATTGGGTATGGCACCTCCAACGGTATAACAAGCACCACGAGCATGATTAGTTCTTTCGCGATGCAAGCAGTGAATGTTCACCTGACCCGCCGTGGCTGATCCGAATGCGGCAGGACCCCGTATCTGATTTTGACGCTTGCTTAATCGCACGTTGTCTGGGGTGTTTTCTGGAACTCGTACATACTGCACGTAGCCTGGGATGTTCTTAGGTGTGATATAGTTTCGAAGTGTAGGGGATGATCTTCCTATGTCACGCATCTTGTAGCGGTTCTTCATTTCAGGCCAATATCGTGTTTTATTTTAATTATGTGATTTTTCGAAATTAGATTTTCGTAATTAACTTAGGTCTGGGTGTTGTGGTACCGCCGTTGTTTCTGATTTCCATATCACAAGTAAGTAGCTTTAGACGATCTCCGTGGCCGAGTAGTTAAGACGCCGTTTTTAAGGTCGTCATTTCTGAGTCCCCGGGTTCAATTTTCGGTCAGGTCAATATCGTGTTTTATTTTAATTAAGTGATTTTTCGAAATTAGTTTTTCGTAATTAACTTAGGTCTGGGTGTTGTGGTACCGCCGTTGTTTCTGATTTCCTTAACACAAGTAAGTTTTAGATCTCCGAGCGATCTCCATGGGCGAGTGGTTAAGACGCTAGTTTTTAATTTTTCACCGTGTCCGAGGTCCTGAGATCCAGGCTTTGATTCCCGGTCGGGTCAATATCGGAACTAGTTTTTCGTTATTGACTTGAGTCTCTAAGTTACTGTTGTGGTACCGTCGGAGTTTCTGATTTCCATATCACAAGTGTTTATGTTACTTACTTCACTATTACTTTCACACATTGGGGGTCGGCACAAAAACTATCATAGCATAATCGTATGTTTTTACACAATCGAGTAGGTATTCCTTAGTATCGCATAACTTTTATGATGCATTGGTTTGAAATTGAAGATCAATTATTTTAAACGTCACTTCGATCGAATGCAATTGTCAATCGGAATCAGATTTTTTCGGCTATATCACGCTGCGAAAGGTCTTGCAGCGACTGGACTGACTTTGTTGACCGCACTCATGCGGTCAGCTGCTTCCCGCCGGAGTACGCGCCCACGCGCCGCCTCCTCATTGTCCGGGTTTTCTGTCCCTCTCGCACGCATCGTAATCGTATTCAGCGCAGGCTACGCGCACACTTTTTTTGCGTTTCAATAAAATCGTTTATCACAAAAACTAGCGTATTTACACCATTTTTTTATTAAGATTATTTTTTTAACTTAATGCATAGAATCTACCCTTAAAATATTTGCGCTTAATTCGAGGTGACCCTATATAGCATTAGCTGAGGCAATTTAATGGCTAAATGACAACAATATAAATACTTAATACTTAAGTACTTAAACACCTTGTTAGTTAAGTAAGTGTTAAAATCATGTTAACAATCTTTTTGTAAATAATTTTTTTTTTATTTTTTTTTTTTTTATTAATATGGGTTCGCTCTTGACTTCATTCTTGAGCTCTTGTTCATAAAACCGAGCCGAAAGAGAAATAGCACATTGACCATTGCGTCCTTTTTTTTACTAGGGTGACCATATAATATTGAAATTTGGAGAACGTTCGTATTAATGAAATCGTTTTGTATTGTACTGTAGGTAAATGTATAAATTCAATTCAATTCAATTCAAATCATTTATTTCAATCTCTTGGATCATAATGTCATAAAGATACATTTCATAAACACAATCATAAAAATTATTATTTCACAAAACATTAAATTAAATTCATTAATCAATATATAAGTGTTGACGTTCTTCCCATATGGGGTAAATAGTTAAAGTGTTGAGCGAGGACTTTTGCTCTTCACATCATCAGCCTTATTTAGCTGGTAAGTAGAAGTTCCGCTTTATATAGTTGTCTATAGCTGAAGTTCTTAATCCACCGGGAGCATGGGAGATGAACTTAAGCAACCGGATTGCAGGATTGTTCACTCCAATCGTCGGCGTAAATGGCGCAACCATGTTGAAATTAGAATTCACAGTCGCAAGCCAACCATTGGGTATGGCACCTCCAACGGCATAACAAGCACCACGAGCATGATTAGTTCTTTCGCGATGCAAGCAGTGAATGTTCACCTGACCCGCCGTGGCTGATCCGAATGCGGCAGGACCCCGTATCTGATTTTGACGCTTGCTTAATCGCACGTTGTCTGGGGTGTTTTCTGGAACTCGTACATACTGCACGTAGCCTGGGATGTTCTTAGGTGTGATATAGTTTCGAAGTGTAGGGGATGATCTTCCTATGTCACGCATCTTGTAGCGGTTCTTCATTTCAAATAGGAAATTTCTTCATTTTAAATGATTAATGTAAATTATAAATGACGAGTGATGAAATATATGTATGTATTCACATAATATGGTGATTGATAAGTGCAATAAATAATTATGAATTTTTGATAACTGTATCTAAGCATATTGTAAGCACAAAGAGTAAAAAGATCTGGCAGAAACTATTATTGTTTGGAGAATGATAGTAAGGAAAAATAAAAATCAAATGCATACTTTAAAAAACAGGCTTTTTATTTATTACTTGCGTACTATTCCTTATAAATTGTAGTGTCACACATTAAATGATATACACTTTTATGGTTTAACGGTTTACTTATAAAACGTGACGTAAACCCTAAAGGTATCTATTATTTAATCCTTCCTCATAAATTGCTAAATAAAATCGTTTTATGCAGCTTTTGTCTCAAACCTATGCTGCCCTTTGAAATTCTTGTGGATTTTAATTTTGTTTCATGGTAAGATCTTAAGTTAAAATAATACTCTGATATCGATTTCACAAGTTGAATTTCGTGAGGCTCTTCAGATTGAAAACACTGCCAAGGATGAGAAACTTCCAAATATTTAAACAATTTGTTATGAAATTCTTGTACAACATAAGAAATCATTTTATTTTTATTTAGATTTTTCAATGAATCGCGTGACATTACCGTAAATATTTTTTCACAATACTATAAAGTTTCGAATACAAAGCGAGATGCGTACTTAAGGCCTCCACGATCTATAAATGTGGTAAAAGCTGAAAATTTAAAAATGTCTACACAGTATTCATGGTCAGTGTTCTTGTTTGTCAGCAAAACGGATAAACAATATGAACAAGAAATTTTGCCCACTATTTTATTAGCAATACATCCTGCAATGTAATAAATAATATTCATTTTAAAATCACTAACATTCGACTTTTCTATAAGATCAATTAATTTGGTAATAGACTGATCGTCATCATTATCAGGTACATCTAAAATTGCCTTTTTCTTGTGTCTGAATTCTAGTACTGGTGTCATTTCATAATCATTGCTGGTACAGTTTGCGTTTATGCTAGGTTGTACACTGTTTTTGTACAACAATTTTCGTAATGTAAAACGAAATTGCAAAGCATTTGGATTATCATTGCTGCCCCCTCTAGCTCGGACACAAGAGAAAAGCATTTCTAGATGGTCTTGTGAACATTTATACGTAAGAATCTTCCAACTGTAATAAATCCAAAGCTAAACTCTCAAAGCTATGGATGTTCACAATAAATCCAAGTATTGGTGTTTTGCGCCTATGCTGTAAAATATTTTTACCATCGATATTTAAAGACGACAAGTATTCCTTTGATTCTTTTAAAACATTCATCCAAACCTCTTTATTCTCATTTTTAGGGGCTTTTGAATCCAGTTCCGAAAGGGTTCTTACAATTCATTAAGTCAAATATACGGTCAAGTATTAATATATTCAACAGTAGCTTGACTATTACCAAAACTAGGGTTGCCTGTTTCTCTCATAAAATCTATGGCATCTGCAACAGAACTACTCAGTAATTGGCTAGCTAATCTGACGTTCATTTTTTTATTAAAAAAATTTATGTGTGCGTCACATAGTTTGTTAGCTAAAAGTAATCCTTCTTCTTGTTGTATTTTATGCAAATTTTGTACAAACTCAAATTTAATTTCCCCTTTTTGTGAAGCTAAATTTGTTTCAGCAAAAACATTTCGGGCTAGCTTAAGCATATGAGGGGGATCGAAAATACAAAAAATATTCGAATCTCGAGTGGGGTGTTTAAAAAAGGTTTTCATTTCAGGAAACTCAAATTTACATCCCAGATTAATGTACGTTGCTATATTTGTGGCTGCCCCATCGCAAGTCAGTGATCTTACTACGATATCAATGTCATTCAATAATCGAATTGCCGTTAAAATTAATTGAGATTGCACATTGGCACTTATCTTATTTATGAAAAAATATGCAATGGGACATTTTAATTTCTTTTTTAAAGATATTATCTGAAAAACCAATACTTCCGTCGCTATATCCTCGGCATTCCCTGCAGAGACAATGCCACCATAATCTACATATCCCCAGTACTTGTCCGTACTTTTGTCATAAACAATCTCAGAGCGGATACTCATAGAATCAAATACTAAAGCAACATTCTGCAGTGAACTATCATTTTGGACTGATAGTTTCAAAAAGTCTAAAACTTCTTGCATGAAGCCAACGTTGCATTTGTTAGTAGCCAGCATTTTTCGTAAAGTAGCTGGATGGGGTAAAACTACACGAGTCCTTAAATGACTATATGCTCTTGCTGAGAAGTAATACAAAGAAAGAGCAAATTTTTTTTATTTCGTCACTATATCTCACACCTGTGCTACTTTTATCTTTGTTGAGATAATTATGTATGTCCATAAAATTTGTTTTTATCATCATCTGTACCTCATCAAAATTATTACATTTCTTCTTGATAACACTTAAGAGAGTTTTCAGATCTTGTATCTTTTCTTCACGCCTTCGTAGCCTTTGAGTTAGAAGTTTCACTTTTCGCTGAAGTTCTTCATTGCGTATACCTAGAGGTTTATTTGTTTGAACACTAACATCCTTGAAGTCTTCAGTGCGAAGTTTCTTTTTAGGTGGCTCTGTGGATGCGGGTTCATCTTCAGTGTTACTGCACCCAGGCAATAGTTGAATATCGCTAATTATTCCTATTTTTTTGGAAGCAGGCTGTAAAAAATAGTATGTACACTAATTATCTGTGTAGTTAAAGATCGAGTGTCAGAATTCAATGTAAACTAAAAACTTTATTGAAAAGGTTATTAAGGGTGACTGACCCCATACAAAATTTCTATCGAGTTTCCTTCGAAAGTTTGGAGTGCTACTGCTAGTGCAATGATTAATACTTTTGACGAAAGTAATCGAATAGTGGCTAATTATAATTCTATATAAGTTAATAACATAAATTAAAGATACTAAATAACAAAAACGAAAAATTGCCACTAGATGGTGTTGTTTAAAGTTTTCACTATTTTATTTTTAATATCTTTATTTTACATTATTAACTTATAGAAACATATTTAGCCACTATTTGATTACTTCCGTCGAAAGTATAAATCATAGCATCAGAAGTAGCAATTCAAATTTTGAAGGAAACTCTATAGAAATTTTGTATGGGGACAGTCACCCTTAAGATAAAATAGGTAACACATGAGTGAAAAAATATTTTAAAAATACGGTCTACACTAAATTAACTATGTACTTGACAGCATGGTTTCTAACTGGGAAACCAGGATTTAAATCGCATTTGGAAAATTTGTAGTTATGATTTCACTCTGTAGATGTATTTTCACTTCTTGCTTACCAATAGTAATAATGATGGGATAGCAGTTTCTTTTAAAACTAGCCGAGCTAAATTAGGAACATAATCGTCCGATTTAAAGTGTTTGCTGCATATGACAGAATTCTTAGTCACTTTCCTGTCACCATGAGGTATAATACTCAACCACCTTTCCCGCATTGTATCATTTTTTGGTAATCTGTAAATAAAATATTTAATAATGTCAGCGCACATTAGATATACAAAGTAGATGATTCCCGGAGCTTGTAATATCACAAGTCCTCAAAATTACAGGGTTCTTGGCCTTGCTGGTTCCCTCGTGATGTTTCCCTTTTTTTGTTTACCTTCAAAACAGAAGAACAAAAATTTACATCATATTAATTTATTCTTTTACATTTATTGAACATTTAAATATTTAAATAATGACTATTATTACATTTCATAGTCTGCCAACATTTTGACTTGTAAGGGTAGTACTAAATAGTTCCATGCTTGTAAGATAGTATTGTCACCCGAATTTCTAGATTATTCTGAATACAAAAAACTGCAATAAAAACTTACCTATGGTAAGATAATCCACAATCCGGATGGTATTCACTTTTACATCCTTCTACAAAACATATTTTCACCATTTTGATAGATTTTAGGAAATCAACAGCCAGCACGATGCAACCAACAACTTTTATCAAAATGGCGTATTGGGTTGCAGCCTTTTTATTTCTATTACTGCTAGATTACTACCAGTACTACGAAATATAACATTTAAGTCGGTTACTTATCATCAAAGTTTTAAATTTTGTTCTTCAAATATTTTTCTATTCATATTGTTACGCCGGTGGGCTAGTGCTAAAACTTTGATCGTGTTTTTCCGTGCCTTGGAGGCGTTTTCAGCAGGCTGAAATACCATTTCAGGCCGTTTCAGAGAGTGCTCTAACACATACTAGTTTATCGAAATTTCACCCAAGTTGCCGTTGTTTTCAGGCGCCTGAAACATGTTTTCAGTCCGTTTCAGGCCACCCTCTATCAGATGACGCCATAATCTGAAAACCCGTTTTCAGGCGTTTTCAGGTCCCCCTTATGGGCCTTTGACGCCCACTTCAGTATATGACGTAATTTTCAGTAGGAGTGAAAGAGATAGCACGATTAGAGAGAGGCAGCTATACTAAGAACATTCCAGAAAGGTGTGACAGAGACAGCACAAGACAAGGATAGCACTATGATGCCGAACATTCGAGAAAGGTCTAGGCTAGGCAAGACGGCATTTGGAAGGATCCCGAACAGTCTCGTACTGGGTAGTAGGTACCTACCGAATATTCGGGAGTCCTTGACGGCCGGTATATAAGGAGCCCGGGAATGCGACCGAGTTGGAGTTTAATTTGGGAAAGCGACGAGTAAACATCGAAGCGAAAACTGCGACAAGAAGATTTTGGAGTGCGATATAAGTGTTTGTGTACTAAGTGTTGTAACGTAAAGTGTGTACAATAAATCCTACTCTACTTCATCGGTTTAGAAGTGCATTTAAATCTAGATCCCACACCCCTAGAACGTAACATTTGGTGTCAGAAGTGGGATTGAAAATGCCGATTACTCCGCGAGAAGAAGAGAAGGAGGGGATGCAGACCCGAAGCCGCACCGCTGCTGGAGACTCTGCGGGCACCGCCGGAACGTCAGACACAGCGGTACCAGCTTCAAGGACGCCGGAGATAGACGTCAACGCCATTCTGATCCTCCTGAAAGAACAGGCTAGAAGGCAGGAGGAACAGACCAGACGGCAGGAGGAACAGGCTAGAAGGCAGGAGGAACAAGCCAAAATCCTGCAACAAGAGCTACGGGTTCAGCAGGAGGAACAGACCAGAAGGCAGGAGGAACAGGCTAGATGGCACGAGGAACAAGCCAAAATTTTGCAGCAAGAGCTACAGGACCAGAAAGAAGTCCTCCGTGAGGTACACGAAGTAGCTGCAGAATGGAAAAAGGAGATGGCTGAGGTGCAAGACAAAATTATGGGCGTTGAAATTAAAGTTGAAAACCACGAGAAGCGCCTCAATGGACTGAACGAAAAAGTGGAGGGCCAGGAGAATCGCCTCCAGAAGTTGGAGATCAAAGTGGCCAACGGCACCACCAGTGTATCAGGTGCACCAGCCACAGGAGGTGAAAAGTTAAAGGTACCTCTATTCGATGGTACCTCTTCGTGGACCGCATACAAGCTCCAATTCGAGATGGTTGCCGAAGCGAATGGCTGGAGCAAGGACTATGCTAAAACGGCCCTGAGTTTGGCGCTGCGGGACGAAGCTCTCACTGTTCTGGAAGCGTTAGGAAAGGAGAAGACATACGACCGTCTTCTTGAAGCTTTAGAGGCACGCTTCGGTGACAGCCATCTAGAGCACGTTTACAGAGCTCAGCTGAAGAATAGGACTCAGGGGCATAATGAGTCGTTACAAAAGTGGGCACTTGAGATAGAGAAGCTCGTCCGGAAGGCGTACCAAGGTTCCGCAGCGACTTTCATCGATGGAACGCTAGTTCAGGCATTCATAGATGGGATTCGGGACTTTGAAGTGAGGGCTGCTGTACGGCTGGGACACCATGGGACCTTGAAGGATGCGCTCGCCCATGCCCTGGAGGTGGAAGCTGTACGCCAAGACTCAACAAAATCCTTTAGGGTGCGCGAAGTTGCGGCCAGGGAGCCGATTGCTGCACCTCGAGAAACTGGGCCTCGATGCTACAACTGCGGGGAAAGAGGACACATATAATCAGGCTGCCCAAAAAGATCTTGGAGGCAACGGGACTCGGACCGAACGGTGAAGACCAGATACGACCGGAAGTCTAACCAGACGAGGTTTGAGGAAGGATCATTCGTGTGGCTACATAACCCTATGCGTCGAAAAGGAAAGTCACCGAAATTGTCGCCGAGTTGGGAAGGGCCGTACAAAGTAGTCACAAGGATCAACGACGTCACTTATCAGATACAGCGCAACGCACGTAGCCCCTGTAAGATTGTTCATGTTGATCGGTTGGCCAAGTACCGTGGAACGAATGATGCTCGGGACGAGCATGTCTAAGGAGGGGGTAGTGTTACGCCGGTGGGCTAGTGCTAAAACTTTGATCGTGTTTTTCCGTGCCTTGGAGGCGTTTTCAGCAGGCTGAAATACCATTTCAGGCCGTTTCAGAGAGTGCTCTAACACATACTAGTTTATCGAAATTTCATCCAAGTTGCCGTTGTTTTCAGGCGCCTGAAACATGTTTTCAGTCCGTTTCAGGCCACCCTCTATCAGATGACGCCATAACCTGAAAACCCGTTTTCAGGCGTTTTCAGGACCCCTTATGGGCCTTTGAAGCCCACTTCAGTATATGACGTAATTTTCAGTAGGAGTGAAAGAGATAGCACGATTAGAGAGAGGCAGCTATACTAAGAACATTCCAGAAAGGTGTGACAGAGACAGCACAAGACAAGGATATGATGCCGAACATTCGAGAAAGGTCTAGGCTAGGCAAGACGGCATTTGGAAGGATCCCGAACAGTCTCGTACTGGGTAGTAGGTACCTACCGAATATTCGGGAGTCCTTGACGGCCGGTATATAAGGAGCCCGGGAATGCGACCGAGTTGGAGTTTAATTTGGGAAAGCGACGAGTAAACATCGAAGCGAAAACTGCGACAAGAAGATTTTGGAGTGCGATATAAGTGTTTGTGTACTAAGTGTTGTAACGTAAAGTGTGTACAATAAATCCTACTCTACTTCATCGGTTTAGAAGTGCATTTCAATCTAGATCCCACACCCCTAGAACGTAACAATACGTAACAAATATTATATAATATTTTAATTGTTAAATTTACAATTTGCATTTAAATTGCATAATTAAATCTACCAAAGCTAAAGTTCAGTATTAAAAAATGATTTGGCAACACTAAGACCTCTGTCAGAAAGGGACACCGCGGTTTCTTATAGTTATCTCGCTCGGACCGGTTTTCGTAATGCGTGCATTGACGACTTTAAGTCTATTCATTAAGGGCTGTTTTAAATCAAACTGACAGAAAAATAAGTTTGCACTACTCAGTCCTTCTATATTAAGTCCATGCACGAAAGTGACATCATACAAGACACAACACAAAGCACCTTTTTGGGACTTAGCTTAGACTGTAACGTTAGTTGGAAGGACCATATTAATACCGTGTGTGCCACATTAAGTAGGTTTGTATTCGCACTGACAAAAATCACTAGATTGGTATTCCAGCGAGCAGCTCTGACTGCATATAACGGATATCTATCTCTCCGGTTATGTCGGATTACCGTCTCACCGAACCCCGAGAGTGATGGAACAGTGAGTGCACGTGCGCATTGCGCTCACACTTGTGCACCACAACATCTCCTGCTCCAATTGGCCGATCTCTGCTGAGACTGGCTGCCGTGGTCGAAATCGGCCAGGAGAACCATTATTATTATGTTGACTCCATTCTGCGTTATGGAATTGTTCTTTGGGGAAATTCTTTTGTCATACCAAATATTTAAATATTTCAAAAGATGTGTATTAGAGCTATGTGTTGCAACAGAAAACGAGAATCCTGTACCTCTACCATGAGTTTACACAAACAATACTCGTTAGCGACTATAGTAAATCATTTGTATGGAATTCCGTACAGCGCCCCTAGTGAATAGTTGAGGAACTAAAAGTCGCACCATGAGTAGCTATAGTTTTCTATTGTAGTAAACGATATGTAAACTATACGCGCTCACTGTAGTTTTGTTATAGTTACCATACTAATTCGGTACCATGAGTCACAGATTTGACAGATGTCATAGTAATTTACTATAACTATGGTAGTTACGGTTCTCACTGTGTTTTTGGTCCGTGTGAGAGAGTTTGTTGGAGTGTAAAAATGTCTTCAAGCGCTTATTTCGGATTGAGAATGGTCGAAGAGGCTGAATTGGCTGATGAAAGAAGTGAGCAAAGGAGCTATGAAGCTCATATGCGTTCACTAATGAATCCTCTCCGTTACAAAACTGAGCGAAAGTTTATAAAAATGTATCGCCTGTCAAAGCAGGCTTTTGAGGACTTGTGCGATGTTTTATATGAATATGCCAACCTAAGATCGACCCAGAGAGTATCCTTAGAAGCAAAAGTAAGTTTCATAAAATGAATTTTTATTGATCTCTTGACTAAATTTCATGCATGTATAATTATTTTATCATTACCTAAATTTCATTAAAATTGTTCATTTCTCATTTATTTTTAATACAGGTATTGTGTGCACTACTTTTTTATGCAAAGGGAGGCTACCAGTGTGCTATTGGGGAGGCCAATCATGTTTCCCAAGAAGCAATGAGCGTGTATATTGAAGAAGTAACAAAGGCATTAATTCACCCCAACATTCTCAGAAAATTCCTTCGGTTTCCATCAACGCGTGCTGAAAGAGACGATATTAAGCAAAGGTACAATACTTAAAAGAAAATTATTCAAATGAGATTCTTACAAGAATAATTTTAATAGCTTGTGCTGGAAAGTTGACAAGTCTTAGTGCCTAAGCCCAGCAATGTTAATATTGTTGCATTATTTCAAATACTTAGTAATAAAAAACTAAGTAGAACCATAGTTATTGTTAATGTTGTCACTAATGTTTTTTTTTAAGAATATTGTATAGGCACATACAGGGTTTTGTTTTAATTTCATACTGTTATTGTGAAAGTTTATGTGTACTGTGGTGGGTGTACCTTATTTAGGCACCGTTTGAAAAACGTCAAAATTCACCTGACAAGAGTGCGTCTCTTTTTCACTTTGCTTAATTTCAATAAGCTATCCTGCTGCCAGGGTAATTTTTAAATTCACGTGAGTGTTTTCAAACGTAATCTAAATAAATAAATAAGTAGTGTAAGGAGGGTATAACTTAAGGGAATTATAGATAACAAGAACAATAATTTTTCAAGCCATTGTGTGGAAACGTTATTTATTCTATCGACTAATTATTGTTTTTCAGATTTCATTCCCTATATGGGTTTCCAGGAGTAATAGGTTGCATAGATGGCTGTCACTTTATAATCTTTAAGCCTAAGAAAGATGTTGAACACTTATACTATTGTAGAAAAAAATATCATTCTATCAATGCTCAAGTGGTAAGATATTTATATTTAAGCATATTTTGCTATTTATAATTGACAAATTAGCTTATTTTAATAGGAGTATAAGAAGGCTACTTCTCCATCAGTTTTGCCTCAAATGTCAACCTGCCCAGCATGATGAGTATAGGCATATATCCCTCAAGACCGATTGACCACAAATTGTGGCCACACTGGGGCAGGCCTACGTCCAGCAGTGGACAAAAACAGGCTGAGGTGTGATGTTAGTATTGTTTTCAGATTTGTGATGCTGATTCTAAAATATTAGCGGTCAATCCCAAATACGGAGGAGCAACTCATGATGCATTCATTTGGGAGAACAGTGAAATCAATAACTACATGCAGATGTTACACAGGGACAGGGAACGGGTGTGGCTATTAGGTAACTACTGTATCATATATAAATAGATTTGGTACAAGAAGAAATTATAGGGACTATGGGTGAGCCATATTATTTTGTAATATAGTGATGTTTTTGCAGGAGATTCAGGATATCCACAGCGGCCATGGATAATGACCCCTTATACTCTGCCTCCTGCACGCCCCAATGCTCCACCTCCTACACTTACCCCAGTGCAGGAGTCGTATAATGAAAAGCATAGCAAAACTCGGGTTATCATTGAAAATACATTTGGACGACTAAAAAACCGATGGCGTTGCTGCATTAAGTACAGGGCGCCACATTGTAAGCCAATTAAGTGTGCTGAAATAATTACAGCTTGTTGTGTCTTACGGCCGTTCCCAATATTCAATCTATCTGTGGTTTTGCCCTACTGGAGATAGAAATAGTTATCTATCTTTAAATTTTTTGTCCCTATAAACCTATTGACGATAGGAAATCCTATCCCTAGATGCTATCTGTCGATGGGAGGACGGATAGCTTATTATGGATAGATATTTGTATGAAATTGACATTTGTCGCGTCCCTATAATGGTTGTGATATGTTTGGGAGCTCGCAATTAAAACACCCGGTTAGTTACAACGTATATTGGCCACTGGGGCAAAAGCAACATCGCGCGGCACAGCGCGCGCGCACTACATATAAGTATAATACATATCAATCCCTCCACCTTTAATTGAGAAAACAGATTAGTTAGAAACATAAACATTACAAAAGCAGCGCTAGGGCAACCTACTTATGAATACTATATATTTTTTCTTGGCCGCAAACGGCTCGACCAAGGCGATCTACATGGCGCTGAGGGTATGTCATTTTCATCGACATTTGCTACAGATTCTGATGGGTTTGCTACAGTTTTGGTCTCGCTTGGAACAGCCTCTAAATCGTCACAATCATTCCACTCATCTTCCTCCCGCAGGCACTCCTCAGAGCCGGCTGAAGATGGTTCGCAAATATTATTTTCAGCCGGCTCTGAGGAGTGCCTGCGGGAGGAAGATGAGTGGAATGATTGTGACGATTTAGAGGCTGTTCCAAGCGAGACCAAAACTGTAGCAAACCCATCAGAATCTGTAGCAAATGTCGAGAAAACTCATTACTCGTATCCTCCTCCAATCCAATTTTTATATGTCTCTTTAATGTGTTTAGTGTTTGGATTTTGACCACAGAGGTCTTTTTTACTTCAAACATCCCAGTTTGGAAAATGGTATATGCTCTATATCCTTCAGGTAAATCATCGCTGTTTGAATTCAGCCAAGAAACAGAGTTTGTTTTTATCCCTCTTTGTTTGTGACTCTCTTTATAGTAAAATTGGGAAGCAAAGCGCAAACAGATTCACTCTCATCTCTAACATCCTTGTTTACAGAAACTATCAATTCATTATTGCAATAAAGGCTTCCATCATTTGAGGTGTAGATTATTCCTTCTTTCAAATCCAAATGCAAATATTCTTTTGCAAACATTATTTTATTGAGATTTGTTGGCAACGACTTTTGTGTTCCACCGTACGCAAGGTTGTAAAATGTTGCTATAAACAGATCATTTTGCCCTTGCAAGGATACTTTTGCTCTCAATAAGCTCTTCAATAATCCTGATACCTTTTCTTGAAGTGAGAATGGGACAAACTTTATAAGTTGTTGATAGAAAGAAGATGTGAATTGGTTTAATCGTATATTTGCCTTGATCTTTCCTATTACATTTAAATTATATTGAATGGCTTTTATTAGCTGTCTTTTAGGATTCAGTATTGAATATAATTTGGGTTCATTGGTTTTGATATTGAAGTCAAGAGGGACCATTTCTGCTACAAAAGGGGCTATGCATATTGGTTGTCCGGTTTTCTCCCCTATAAGAGTCTCTTCCTTAATGATGCACTTTTCACTATCTGGATGTTCTATCTCAATCGAGTCAGAAAATCTTAGTGCACCCAATGTAACATCACCTTCACCTGACTCTATTTCCATTTTTATATTTCTCACCATAGATTCATCCATCCCAACAACTAACACCTTCAATTCCTGACAGTAAGGTTTCCATTGATTTTTGAAAAATTGCGGGAGCGTTGGCGAGGCCGTAAACCAGCCTCGTATACTTGTAAAGACCTTTATGAGTATTTATAGTGGTTAGGTCTTGAGAATCGTCGGTTAGTAAAAATTGATTGTAGGCATTTTTTAAATCAATTTTACTGTACTGTGCACCCCCTCCTATCTTGGCAAAGACTTCCTCGATTCGAGGTAGTGGATACTTATCTATTACCAAATCCTTGTTTAGAGTCACAGAAAAATCCCCCGCTATTCTAACCTTACCCCCTTCTTTTACAACAGGAACAATAGGAGTCGCATACTGTGAATGGTTTACAGGTATTAATATGCTCAAGGACACCAAACGATTTAACTCATCTTCAACCTTATCTTTAAGAGCAAAAGGGACTGGACGTGGCTTAAAAAACTTTGGTACACTATCTGGTTTGAGTTTCAAATCTACCTTAAATTTATTGAATGTACCTAGCTCGTCACGCCAAAGCTCGGAGTATTGTTGGAGTAAACTCATGACATCGCCGTTTATTTGAATAGAGTTTATATTTTGAATTAACGGTAATTTATATGCAGATACAAAATCCCTACCTAGGAGTGGTGGGCCTCCATTTTTAATGACAAAAAATTTCAATTTCTTTTTTCATATTATTGTAAGTGGTATCACATTCGAAATAACCTAAAGGATAAATACAACTTCCGTCATATAAACACATCTTAACTTTACAATCTCTCAATTGATATTTAGAAAAATTATGTTTATACAAATTTTCGGAAATAACTGAGCACCCTGAACCCGTGTCCAACTCCATTATAACTTTCTGCGATCCTACAAAAATACTTAATTCTATAGGTTTACAATTCGTGTACCTCATTTGAAACGTTTGACATTCCTCGCAGTCGTCGTCAGCATCCTCCATCTTGGTGTTATTAGACTGAGAAATATGACTAACGCGCGAATATTCACCACACACTTTTTTTAAATGGCCTTTTTGTCCACATTTCTTGCACTTATAGTTTTTGAACCGACACTCGGATTGATAATGATTTTTCATGCCACAAACTGCACAACACGACTGGTATGATCGCGATGCGGAATTAGTTCCGCCCGCGCGCGACCTAGCAGGACCCGCCGTGCTGCTGCCTTCTCGAACATTCCTTCCGAATTGTGTGCGAAACAATGGCTCTTCTTTTACCATCGTCATGGTTTTAGAATTTCTGGCGCACTCAGCTTGCTCAGCCAGTTCCAAAGCTCTCGCTAGGGTCAACTCTGAAGGTTTTTGTTCAAATAATTTATCTCTTTCGGGACCTGAGCCGAGGCCGAGAACGAAACGATCCCTTAGATTTGTTTCCAGGGCGGCGCCGAAGTCACAGTAACTAGCCAGACCTCTTAGTCGCGCGGCCCAGTCTCCCAATTTTTCGCCTGGACTCCTTACCGCTTCGAAAAACTTTGCCTTATCCACGAAAGAGCACTGTTTGGGCTTGAAATGTGCATCGAGGAGTGAAACCAAATTTTCAAATTGTAACTTTTCCACATCTTGAGGGTAGGCTAAGTTGCGCAGCAACCGGTAAGTTTCATCCGACAAATGTGTTAAAAGTATTGCACTTGTGTTCGCAGTGATGGAATTTACTTTTAGAAACTGTGTTAATCGGCTTTTAAATATAGCCCACTCGCTAGTTTTATAATCAAACGCCGACAAAATTCCTAAAAACGACATCACGAACGCGGGCGCGCGGGTAGAACTCGTCGACAGTGATATGTTTGGGAGCTCGCAATTAAAACACCCGGTTAGTTACAACGTATATTGGCCACTGGGGCAAAAGCAACATCGCGCGGCGCAGCGCGCGCGCACTACATATAAGTATAATACATATCAATCCCTCCACCTTTATATCAGGTTGACATCTATCTGTCAGTCAGTTTGACTATCTCCAGTAACCTCATATTTCAATCCATGGATTTTCGGGGATAACGCTTGGATACCACGGCAGATTTATAAGTTTTTACTGTTTTATTAATTATTTATTTATTATTATAAGAAAAAAAATACGTTCCGCGTAAAGAACAATGTCAGACTCAAGTTCATCAAGCAGTGAATTAGCGCTCTTGGAACAGCTGAGTGACTGGGAATCAGATGAAGAAAATGATGTAACCCGATCATATCAAGAGCGTAAAAATTATTTCGATACATATGACGATTTTGACTTTCACTATAGATTCAGATTGAGCAAGACTGCAGTTAGTGATTTACTGACTGAAATAATGCCATTTTTGAAAGTAACCTCAAAACGGTATGTATACCTATATTTGTACCTATCCTTATAATACATACAAATTGATTCGAAAGTATTAACAAATTCACGGTCATCTTTGGTTTTTTTCTAGCAACCATGGTATTTCACCCTTGCATCAACTGCTGCTGACATTGCGGTTTTATGCATTAGGCACTATGTTGGTGGCAATAGGAGACTACATAGGAGTATCAAAGTCTTCAGCCTCGCGCATAGTGAGAGATGTCTCGCAGGCTATTGCTAGATTATATCCAAGTTACATATATGTACACAACAATACACAAGAAGACTTTTATGAAATTGCCGGATTTCCTCGGGTATTAGGAGCAATTGACGGAACCCATATTTTAATGCAATCGCCAAGTAAGTGTAAAGTACCTACCTAGGTACCTACTTTCACATTGTCCTGTGAGCCTTCTATGATTCTGATGATACAACCAGCAGTTTACGAGCTCAATAAAATTCATATATTATAAAGTAATATTATTATGTACTTAAGTAATTTAGGTCTCTACTTGTGTTCTTACTAAGTACTTACTTAAAATTATATTTCCAACAGACTCAAATATTGGAGAAGAATTTAGAAACAGGAAGTCAGTTTTTACGTTGAATGTGCAAAGCGTCTGTGATGCAAATTTGTATTTCATGAATGTTGTTGCTCGTTGGCCAGGGTCAACCCATGATGCTAAAATTTTTAACAATTCAGAGTTACGAGGTAAGTTACCATGACAATGACAAGCGATCCAATAATGGAGCGGAGTTTACCAATTTTGAAATGTTTTTAAATATAACTATTATTTTCTAGCTAATTGTGAAAGAGGTAGTTATGGCAACCGATGGTTACTTGGTGATAGTGCATACCCATGTAAACCATACCTTTTAACACCATTACTGAATCCGGTATCATCCAATGAAATAAATTATAATAGAGCACACATCGACACCAGAAACCGTATAGAAAGGTATTTTTTTCCATAAATAATCATGATTACAATTTATTTATTTTATTTTTATTTAACATTGAAAATGAAGTATTAGAAAAATATATATATAAAGTATTCGATTGACCCGTCTCACAACTAGCTCCGATAAAGACTCGAAACCAGGACCTTTCACTGTCTGGGCGAATGCTCTAACCACTGAGCTATGGAGTAGCTAAAAACTACGGTTATTACTATTTAAAAAAAATTAAAACAAAATTATGCTTTTTACAGATGCTTTGGAGTCTGGAAAAGACGATTTCCAATCTTGTCTTTCAAAATGAGGCTCTGCTTAGGAACTACCCAGGCAGTAGTTATTGCAACAGCAGTACTACACAACATTTGCAGGCGAATGAGCTTAGAAGACCAAGAGCTAGAAATAGAAATCCCTGAGCATAATGTAAATATTACTTATGCAAATATCCCAGAAAATCATGCATCAAATGAAATTGCTGAACGACAATCATTAATTAATAGTTATTTTAGGTAATTTTTTGAAATGCAAATATTCAAATAGTCTGCATTAATCTTATTTAAATTAGTCATATGTTTTAATTATTACCTAAAAATTTACTCTGTTCAACTTGAATAATATTATATTTCTGTGTTAAGTATTATATAAACTAGAAAATAAAATAAAGTTTTTCCTTATAATATAATATCTGTTTATTTTAAAACTTATATCTAACATTTACAGCAAAACAGTTCTGAATGCATTCATTTGGTACATATTACTATTTTTAAAAGTATTACTGTCTATTGTTGTTGCAAGGATCAGGGCAATTAATTTTTTCAAGTGCTATAATTTCTAACTCTAATTTTCTTTTCTTCAGAGTTGCTATTAATGCCTCTTGTTTTTTCTTCTCCTCGTAATACTCTGCAATGGCCCGATTTCTGGCTATCACAGATGCCTTAGCCTCATCTGCAGCAGCTTGGCGCTTCAATTTTCCTAAAAAAAAGTTATACAATAATTATTTATAATTTATCCAACTTACCTCTCACCCTAACATAAGTAATACAAGATATGTGTCATCCCATATGATCACACCACATACCTACAATTTCTTGCAATCAGGGCAAACTTCTTGAGCATCTGTTATTATTAAATTTCAGTACAAATGTACAAGCAATTTTTCCTATTGCACTTTATACTAAGAAATTTGCCTTGATCTATTATACATAACAACTACTCTGGGCTCATGAAAATAAAACCGGTACCAATCATAAAACAAACTTTCCAAAACATGGATCTGTGCCTCGGATAATGAAATGTAATTATTTAAAAAAATGACTATGTACCTTTGCTATGGGCGGAGGAAAAGAAATGCTTTTTAGGCGGTGGTGGTGGAGTGTGCAGGGGTGAGAAGGCAGGTTGTGCAGGTGCAGGGGCAGGGGAAAGGGGAGCAACACTATCATCAAAAGGGATGACAATCACTTGCTCCTCAACCGATTCCTCAGCTGTGGAATCAACAGCAACCTCTATTTCAGCATCACCTCCAAATGGTACACTGTACCCATCACAGGTCGATCCTAAAATAGAGGCAACTTTGTCCAGTGCCTCATCTGGTGGGATGAAGTCTGACTTTCCGCCTCCAGTCTAAAATTTTAAGACCAAGTGATATTATCCAAAAATAGGAGTTCTATTTATTAATAAACGGCATCACACATTGTAAAGATCTGCGTGTTTGGTCAAAGATCGCTTCCATACATTATATATGGAGCCCCACAGTCCTCACACACGCACACAACCACGATGTATCTTTAAAGACTAGGTACAAATTGATAGGTCGAAAGACGCAGACTCTTTACAATAATGTGACACTCTTAGAATTTAGTAAGTACAGGTTAAATTACCTTCAAGTTATTCATTCTTATCTTAGTACTTCGTTTCCTGGCAGCTTTTTTTAAATTTTCCCACTTTAGTCGGAGCTGGTCTGGTTTGCGAGGGTTAGAAGAAATCATAGAATTAAATCTTGCTGTCAGTTTTACCCAAGTGGCTTCTTTGAGCTGGTTGTTAGTAGCATTGGTGGCTTTGCTAAACAACACTGGATGAGCATGAATTAAATCCACCAGCATCATAACTTCTTCCTTTGTCAAGGGTAGGGATTTTGCCCCTTTTTGTTGTTGCTGAAAGAAGTAAACAAAATATACACTTAGTTATGAGAAAAGAAGCGTTTTCGTAACAAAGTTTTGTTGTAATACACATTTTTTTTGTGAAAATAAGGACGGAAATACTTACTGCACTCATTGGAAAGTTACAATTAATTTTCTGAGCTGAGTACGTTCCGTTCCGTTTGACGTAGATCCTATATATATTTCATATAACAAACTTTACCTACGGTAAAAGAATATATAAGTAGGATTCAAAATTAGTATTTTTAAAACTAATTATGTAAATAAGATCTTAAATCTAAAATAATAACAAAAAATTATCATCAAAACGTTGATGCAACGTAACTGGGAGTGCTTTGTAGCACTGCGTGTTTCGGAACTAAAGGGAGGGCTCGGATAAGCGGCCTATCTACTGTTAACTGGAGATAAAAGACACCTATCTGTTATATTGGGACGGCTTCGGAAGATAGATAACTAAGTACTACCGATCGAGGATAGCTATCTATCTTTAACTGTAGATTGAATATTGGGAACGGCCGTTACACAACATTGCTCTCAAATATAATGTGCCTGATCTAATTGATGATGATAGTAGCAGCAGTGACGATGGTAGCATCAATGATGGTGATGATGGTGAAGGTTACTACTATTGTTTAAAGAGAGTCTGGTAATGATGTCGTATAGCGCTTATTTTGTAAAACATAATGCTTTATTTATTAAAAAAATAAACAATTAAGAAAATAAGCAGGTTTTTATTCTGCCTGTTCTTCTCTAGTGCTACACAGGAGAAAAATATATACTTAATTGACGTTTTGTAAGTGGTCATATATGGCCCTACAAATAATAAATAAGTTTTGAGATTGAGTTTGAATTATTTTACAGATACATTTGAGCGGAATGAAGAGGTTGTTGAAGAAGAGAATAATAGTGATCTATTGAGAGGAAGAGCACTGAGAGACCAACTTGCCAGAAGACTTATGTATAATGAATGAAATATGAAATAAAAAAAAATAAACTTTTAATAAAATATCTTTATTCAAACATGGGCAGCAGCAAGTTTATTTATCTTTTTTTAAAATATAATAATAATAATAAATCTTTATTTGCATTAAAACATGGTATTTGTAGGTGGTACAATAAAATGAGTGCAACATGTTTTGCTTATAATTAGCATGCAAATTGTTTTACAGGAATAAAATAAAATTAATAAAATAATGTCAATTAAATTAATAAAATATAGTCACTGATTTTTTCTAAGATTAAAATAAATTGAGCGAACAGTTCCTGCCATTTGGCATTCTGTTGTAGTTCAATTTCTCTTAGTCTTTTTCTAATTCATGATCTAAACACTATTTTTTACGCGGGAAAACCATTAAGCAGACCGAAGACAAGTTGAAAAAATATTACGGGGATTCAGCGCCGTCTCATGGAATGGTACATAAATGGTTTACTGAGTTTCGTTGTGGACGTATTACAACCAATGATGCCGAGCGCCCAGGAAGGCCGATTGAGGTAACCACTGAGGACATTGTTAACAAAATCCACGATATTGTTTTGGCTGACCGTCGAGGAAAGATACGCGAGTTAGCTGAGGCTGTGCACATCTCAACTGAACGAGTTTTTCATATTTTGCACGATATTTTGGGAATGAAAAAACTTTCTGCAAGATGGGTGCCGCGCTTACTGACAGTCGACCAAAAGCGAAAACGCGTGACTACTTCTGAGGCATGTC
This sequence comes from Pyrausta despicata, assembly GCA_963921415.1. Classification (NCBI taxonomy): domain Eukaryota; kingdom Metazoa; phylum Arthropoda; class Insecta; order Lepidoptera; family Crambidae; genus Pyrausta; species Pyrausta despicata. Next base: position 12,522,446 of record OY992866.1, on the reverse strand, counting down.
TGGCTATGTATAATCGCAATCCAAGTGAATTTTTGCGTCGGTACGTAACCGTGGATAAAACGTGGGTCCACCATTATACGCCAGAGACTAAACAACAGTCAAAGCAGTGGACTTCTACCGGCGAACGTGCACCAAAGAAGGCAAAAACGGTATGTTCGGCTGGTAAAGTGACAAGCAACAGTATTTTGGGACAGTCAAGGGGTTATTTTCATCGATTTCTTGGAGAAAGGCAAGACAATAACCGGTGCTTACTATGCTGCATTGCTGGAAAGATTTAATGAAGAGTTGATGAAGAAACGACCGCATCTAGCAAAGAAAAAAGTTCTATTTCATCAGGATAATGCTCCGGCCCACTCGTCTGCAGTCGCGACTTCAAAACTTGTCGAATTAGGATACGAATTATTGCCGCACCCTCCATATTCACCAGATTTAGCCCCCTGTGACTTCTTTCTCTTCCCAAACATGAAGAAATGGCTTGCTGGGCAAAGATTTTCATCCAATGAAGAGGTGATAGCTGCAACCGAGGCCTATTTTGCAGGCTTTGACAAAAAGTATTTTTTGGATGGGTTGAAGAGATTGGAGCATCGCTGGAAAAAGAGTGTAGAGTTGAAAGGAGAGTATGTAGAAAAATAAAATGTTTTTGTACACAAAATATATGTTTTTCTTTTCAAAGTCATGGACTTATCAAACCGCCCTAGTAGTTGCAGTCCATGCATTGCATCTAATTTCTTGTCATATATTTTGAAGAAATTATATTTTTTTTTATAAGGTAAATGTTAGACTACATACAGCCTACTTATGCGCCATATATTTTTGTTTCCTTTCCTTGCAAAAAGCATTGAAAAATATTGTAAGATACTTGAGCATAATTACCTGCAAGCCTACTTCTGCAATCCCTGGCATACCAGTAGCAGCTTGAGGATTCATTATAGCAAGAACCCTCTCCTCAATATCGCTAAGCCTTATTCTAGAAGCAGGCCCACCACCAGTGCCACTTACAGCTTTATTTAGTTTTGCCACTTTTCTTTTTGTGTTATTTTTTAGATCACTCCAAGTCTGTCAAACAATTTTTTTTTAGAAATGTTAAGTGTGAAATAAAAATAGAACCATGGCATAAGGAAGAGGATAAAACTATGCATTAAAATCAAACATTAAGGATGAGAGACAACAAAAATAGGAAATTATAAAAAATAAAACCTTTCTCCATTTTTCTTCAGTTTTAGTCTCTCCAACGGCATCCGAATTTAATAAATCCACCATCTCTTTCCATTTCTGCATGTTGGTGATTTTCCCATGTGGACCGTCGCTGGGTCTACTTAAATCTCCATGACTGAAAAGAGTATAAAATTAAACTTCTGAGTTTCACACATTAACATTCTCCCAATGCATTGGAACAAACGGTAGAGGTGCACTTAGGGGGGCTGCATACCGGACTTAAGTGCTTTTTTTAGGATGAGCAAAGATTTCGCTACACTAATATTTTACAATCATCATCTAATACTCGTATGTAATCTTTCTTACCTTTCCATAAACGATACCATCAATTCAAATTGAGATGCACTCGTCCTCATTTTAATTAAAACAAAAGAAACAATCGGTTCTTACGACCACTCCAAATATTTATATGTAATCAAAACAAAACATATGCAGGGAAACACTGTAAAAATAAAAAGTTCTATAAACACGCTTCAGCAGTAGTTTAACAAAAGCGTTTCTATTTAACCGTATTACATTAGGACATTGACATTAATACTTTTTTAATTTGTGTAATAGGCTCGAATGCGAAGATTTGACGCCGATATGTTCTATCCTTTTTTCGTATAGGAAATAAGAAAGAGAGACATCATGTACCGACGTGCATACTCACTTGGTATACTGATAATAATTTGTTCCGGTTTGGGTTTCCAGTCATTTTCATTCTCACAATATATGCATTTTGCGTGTATTATTATTCTTTTCCTTGGAATCTGTTCACTTTTTACTGAAAAATAAGGAATTTCTAATTACGTGTTCATAAACGTCAAAGTTTGTATCACCTATAAATGTGATATTCCGCTGTAAAATAGGGAAAAAGGGTTATAACTAACTTTTAAATGGTTTTCCTCTCCTTCTCAGCATAATTATTTCTTATTGTGAACACGATTTATTAGTATTTTTCCGAATTTTGTACTTTTTGACACTATGATTGACATTTTGAGTGACGGGAGTCTTATTATTTTTTTCTGAAAATTGACAACTTTAAGCAAAGTTTCAATACAATTTCCATTACAAACTCTGCAAAGCACGAGTTTTATCGCGTTCTATCCACGCTCTAAATTTGAACGGCCGGCCCTATATAAGCCCATACCATCCATATCTGACTCATTCGAATCCTGGCTTCGATTACACAACAGTAAACTCTTTACTATACGATACTTCAAGAAGTACTACAGGAAGACCAGGACTTCTCTACCTCCGGAAGGCCCTCACCCTCTGCAACACTGAGAACTGACCCCTCCTTGACTGAGGAGGAACTGCGAGGGACCGAACCCTCCTATCCTGAGGAGGGCCTGCGAGGGACTGACTTCTCCTAGCCTGAGGAGGAACTGCGAGGGACTGAACCCTCCTATTCTGAGGAGGGCCTGCGAGGGACTGACCCCTCCTATCCTGTGGAGGGTCTGTGAGGGGCTATCCTCTCCTAGCCCGAGAGACTGCGAGGACTTGCCCCTCCTTACTCTGAGGAGGGATTATTCTTATTTACCCCGAGGAGGGATTACCCTCCTTGCTACTCGCTCCTATTAAGGAGGATTTTCACTTTACTCCCACGGAGGGAGCATTGCCTCCTCCTAAATTTATCTACATCGGATACATCAACTGCTTGCCTTTGCTGACAGAGCCATCGCGGCTACCTCTGCTGATCACCGGTGTCTTCACGGTCTCCGGCACAGCTGCGCTCCAGCTTCTACACCGCTGCGCATCGACGGACTTCTCCAAGAACGCTTTGCTTCACTTCGGCGCCTCCGGACCCGCTTAATCTTGAGAAGACACCTATCCACGCCCACTCCACTCACTATACTCACTCATTTTTTCACTCATTCATTCCTCCCACTCGTCTAGGTTTCTTTTTATTTTTATCTGTTTTTCTTTTAATATAATTTATTTGTTATTTCTCAATTCTTTTCGTTTCCCTTTTCCCTTCTTTGTCGCTTCACGACAAATTGGCGCCCAACGTTTAAGTCTTCAGTCTCTCTTTCTTTTCTCTCTTTCTCTTATTTAGTATATTGCTTTTCATTCCTCATTCATTTCACTCTCTATCTTCTTCTAAATTCTAAAACAACACTTCTTCTAGTGTTCTTCACCTAATCATCCTTATTTGGCTTTTTCTTTTAACAAATCTTAACCCCTTCATTGTCATCCTAAATCTTAACCCCTACTCTGTCATCTCGAATCTTAACCCCTTCAAATTAGAAAACACAACTTCACTCTACAATCTAGAAGAAAATGAGGTACTTCATTTTTTTTTGAGCTTTATTGAATCTTGACTTTCTTTCTAATTAGCGTTTTTACAATGTCTCGATTGATTGAATTTGACTATCTTGGCAAGGCCGAACTTATATACGTCGGTACATTTGGTTGATCCCTCTCTTTATTTATTTGAATTTCTCTATTAATTGGGAATTCTAACCTTTTATATTAATATTTTAAGGGACTCTTAACACCTTGTCTTAAAATGAGGGACTTTAAACTCCTTTTTTTTTTTAAACTCTAAACCCCTTATCTCTTTAGGGACTCTAAACCCCTTAACTTGAGGATCTTTACTTGATCTCTTTAGGGACTCTAAACCCCTTAACTTGAGGATCTTTACTAGATCTCTTTAGGGACTCTAAACCCCTTAACTTGAGGATCTTTACTTGGTCTTCTTAGTACTAACTAGTACTTTCTTTTGAGCGGTTGACTACTCGTTACATAAGCCATCATTCCGAGCGGATGACTACTCGTTAAACAAGCCTTCAGTTCGAGCGGTTGACTACTCGTAACGAAGGCCTAAGTCGTATATTTTTTTTTTCTCCATATATGGAGCGGTTGACAACTCCCTAAATAAGCCTGTCGTCGTTGAGGAACTCCCTTCTAGAGTGGCAGTCATTGAATGTGAACTCCACCCTAACAGTTTGAAGATGATGGTATGTTAGAAGAAGAATAAACATTTGTATGAAAGGTTGTATGCTTGGTGAAGTAGGATTCCTAGGATTTCTTTAGGCTTTTCTTTCATAAATTTTCTCTGAGTCGAAAATTTTCTGGGGTCGTGGGGGAAATGTACCGACGTGCATACTCACTTGGTATACTGATAATAATTTGTTCCGGTTTGGGTTTCCAGTCATTTTCATTCTCACAATATATGCATTTTGCGTGTATTATTATTCTTTTCCTTGGAATCTGTTCACTTTTTACTGAAAAATAAGGAATTTCTAATTACGTGTTCATAAACGTCAAAGTTTGTATCACCTATAAATGTGATATTCCGCTGTAAAATAGGGAAAAAGGGTTATAACTAACTTTTAAATGGTTTTCCTCTCCTTCTCAGCATAATTATTTCTTATTGTGAACACGATTTATTAGTATTTTTCCGAATTTTGTACTTTTTGACACTATGATTGACATTTTGAGTGACGGGAGTCTTATTATTTTTTTCTGAAAATTGACAACTTTAAGCAAAGTTTCAATACAATTTCCATTACAAACTCTGCAAAGCACGAGTTTTATCGCGTTCTATCCACGCTCTAAATTTGAACGGCCGGCCCTATATAAGCCCATACCATCCATATCTGACTCATTCGAATCCTGGCTTCGATTACACAACAGTAAACTCTTTACTATACGATACTTCAAGAAGTACTACAGGAAGACCAGGACTTCTCTACCTCCGGAAGGCCCTCACCCTCTGCAACACTGAGAACTGACCCCTCCTTGACTGAGGAGGAACTGCGAGGGACCGAACCCTCCTATCCTGAGGAGGGCCTGCGAGGGACTGACTTCTCCTAGCCTGAGGAGGAACTGCGAGGGACTGAACCCTCCTATTCTGAGGAGGGCCTGCGAGGGACTGACCCCTCCTATCCTGTGGAGGGTCTGTGAGGGGCTATCCTCTCCTAGCCCGAGAGACTGCGAGGACTTGCCCCTCCTTACTCTGAGGAGGGATTATTCTTATTTACCCCGAGGAGGGATTACCCTCCTTGCTACTCGCTCCTATTAAGGAGGATTTTCACTTTACTCCCACGGAGGGAGCATTGCCTCCTCCTAAATTTATCTACATCGGATACATCAACTGCTTGCCTTTGCTGACAGAGCCATCGCGGCTACCTCTGCTGATCACCGGTGTCTTCACGGTCTCCGGCACAGCTGCTCTCCAGCTTCTACACCGCTGCGCATCGACGGACTTCTCCAAGAACGCTTTGCTTCACTTCGGCGCCTCCGGACCCGCTTAATCTTGAGAAGACACCTATCCACGCCCACTCCACTCACTATACTCACTCATTTTTTCACTCATTCATTCCTCCCACTCGTCTAGGTTTCTTTTTATTTTTATCTGTTTTTCTTTTAATATAATTTATTTGTTATTTCTCAATTCTTTTCGTTTCCCTTTTCCCTTCTTTGTCGCTTCACGACAATCAATAGATGTGAAGTGAGTCATGGAACGCTATTAACGACAGCCACTATCGTCGTCACGGTAACAATTATAGTCGTGGGCAATGGTACTCGTGGTGCGGATTTAACGTTTACTATTCTCGTTACGTTTTCACGTTTACTACTGTAGTAAAATAAAGCGGTTTTACTATGTCAACTCATGGTAGAGGTACTGTAAGCCACTATTCAGAAAACTTAATACGCTCCCATTGCCTTGCTTGTATATATGAAGGATATATGAAGTGTGTATATTGGTTTTTAAACGTAAACACCAATTTCCAAAATACTGGATACAACTTATAGAAATGTTCGCCATCAATATGTACATAAGCTTATAAGCCCCCAGTAAACTTAGATTTACCTTCAAGGAACTCTTTTATAATTATATTAATTATTTATTTACTCGACGATTTTAAAAATGTAAATATGAATAAATTTAATAAACTAGTCAAAATATGGTTACTAGTTAAATGCTTCTATGGCGTCAGGGAGTTCCTAAGGTATAAAAAATTTATATTCATTTAATAATAAATAAGTATGTACATACGCTTATCAGATGTAATTATTTTATAATGTGAATACACCTGAAAAGGTAAGGTTTTGCGGAATCACCCTAACAGCAATTGTAACTGTTAACATTGTACCCAAATTTATGTTCACAATAAACAATAAATTCATTTCATTTCATGTTAGCAAAACAACCACAGGTTGGCAATGTCAAAAACATAGTTCCTATCTTTGGCAACTGATTTAAAGTTAGGAAGTCAAAGGAAAACGCATCCTACTGACCGGATGTTAGGGTCGGGGACCGAGGTCCGACAGACATCATCTTGATTCGTCTATCTATACCATTCGGAATATAAATCTTATATGCCGCGGTTCATATGCGGTACTAGACTAACAGCGCCATCCAGGCTATGGAGCCGTACCAGCGCTCGCTGTCGCGCCTGCCACCGCCAGGCATGCGCCCGCGATGGCGAACGGTAGAGGTAGCCACATATCTATTCACCACGGCATCATAATAGCCTAAAATGGCATGACAGTAAAAGTACCTAAAAGGCTTTTAAAAAGAACTGTAGAATGCATACCCAACTCAACTCACAATTCACCTAAATAAATAAGTTGTAATTCATATTCATTGCATTGAATTAAAGTTGAATTATCCATGTTTAAAACAGCAATTAAAGTAGAACAATCAATTCGGAAGGTGCGATCAATTTTTATTTAATTACTGTTGGAATTACAATGAATGTCAGATAGCAATAAAGTTTTTATTGTTTACAAGATAAGATCATTGTTGCACGAAATAATTGAGAACCTCTTTTTCGTTATAATAAGTCAATGTACCTACGTAATTTTGAACGTCATTTTAGTAATAAAATGAGAAACGATGTTACATTTTTATCAAATAAGAAACGATATAACCAATGCAAATGTAACAATACATTACATTAACTACTACATTACTTACGTAATTTCTACCGTTATGGAAGAGCGTGGCCTCCTGATACAGGCATTCTGTAATGCCTAATAGGAGACTTCATCATGTTGTTTTTGACGTGACAACGTCTTATAAATTGGTTTGCCGGGTGACACTTCAAGAAACTGCGTTACGCTGCTCCGCTCACGTTCCGCGCGAGAGAGACAGAGCGAGAGAGAGAGAGAGAGAGAGAGAGATAGATAGGCATACATACCGGTTCATGTTATACGAATGAATATTCACATTAAAATTATTTTACCACTCAAAGTCGTTGTCACGTAAAACTTTCGCGCGTATACCGACTTTACAGGCAACCAATTTTTTTAAAGTTTATTTGATTACGTAAATAAAGTTTTATTATTATTATTATAACAATAATATAGTGCACTAAAGCTCATTTGCCGGAAGATTGTTTTCTATTTCATTTTTACACCTTGTATAAACACATTTCCCCCTTTTACGAAACTTTATTTTATTTTATTTACAAATACAAGTATTGTCTGACCTTTTTCCTCGTCGTCACTTGTAAGATACTCCATTCACACGATACACTGGCTCGATAACACACCATGTGCGCAGGCGACGCGTCCGCTCTCTCCCATGGCTCTCACGGTAATGACGCCGCGCGCCCCGCCACACCGTGAGCACGAGATAGTGTTTAGTTATAACTATGGTTATAACCTGACACAAACACTACAACTGTTAATTTGAATTAACCATTCTTCGCTAGCTAATCCTAAGGATTTATTGAAATTGTGCAGAATATTGCTGGACTGGTCACAAAACTTTTGAAGGCGTTATAGTTTGCCGATAGATGGGAGTAAGCTAATGAGCCTGTAATTTGTGTTTTTTTTAAATTTATTGAAAGAACCACAAACAAGTTTACAATAAGCGTGTGGTACAGAATTACAAAATAAACCTTGGCATTTCGTGGTCTTTACCAGGTTTTTTTTTAAAGCGATAACTTTAGCAATTTTCCAACAATCCGGAAAATAACAAATTGAAAGGCAGCCATCAAAAATTTTTGTGAGGAAGACTAGGGCTTTTTGAGATAAATTTTTAGCAATAAGTTGTGTATGTCATCTTCTCCCGGAGTTACGGTTTTTCAATTTTCTTATAGCCGTTCGGATCTCATGTGGTGTCACAGGGTGCTCTAAGATCTGCGAAGATAAACCATTTATAGCTTTTGAATGTTTCACTTCATTTTCGACATCACAATTGTGCCAATCTAATGTAATGCACATGTTAGCATGAAAAGCATTGGCTAGCACATTTGCTTTGTCCAGATTAGAAGATAAAATGGTGCCGTCGGATCTTTTTAGTTGTTGTGTTTATAAGAGAAGCGACGACGTCGCGGAGGCTCCGACTACCGACGAAATTGTTAACAAGTCCTTCCTAGTTAATTTTCAGCGCGCGAACGAATTTTTCAACGGACAACCAAAAAAACAGGTCTAAATACAGTGGCCAGCACATCTGGCTACCCATTTTTTTGCGAAATTGCCCGTATCACAAGCACATAAGATACCTACCGCAGTTTTTTCCATCACGTGCTGGCCACCGTTCTGAATGAGCCAACCTGAGGAATTGTGCTTGTTTCCCGTATGTAGTTGTCGAAATACTCTTTTCGAATCTCTCCACTGGTTCTGTGTTCGGTGTTCTGCGAAAAATCTGTGTTCAGGGTAGTTGTGGGTTGACTCACTTGTGAATATACAAAATAAACTTCAAGTAATCAATGTGACCGAAGGAGCCATCCGCAACTTGTTTTAAGATCAGGGGCATCAGAAATTTTGTTGTGCTAAGATTGTCAGGACACTTCCGACTACACATCATCGTAGTTATCTTCAATCACACCGATCACCTCGTACCTTGCATTTGATCTTCCTTTAGTATACTTTCTTAAAATCTTCTTATTAACCAAAACTGCCCGATTCCACACGGGAGATAGTAAAGTAACTGACCTTGACTTTCAAATACTGTTGTCGTCATATATTATGAAGATATTCAGTGTGAAGCACGTTCAAATACTGTTGTCGTCCAATATTATGAAGATATTCAGTGTGAAGCACGTTCAAATACTGTTGTCGTCCAATATTATGAATATATTCAGTGTGAAGCACGTTGAAATACTGTTGTCGTCCAATATTATAAAGATATTCAGTGTGAAGCACGTTCAAGTACTGTTGTTGTCCTATATTATAAATATATTCAGTGTTAAGCACGTTGAAATACTGTTGTCGTCCTATATTATGAAGATATTCAGTGTGAAGCACGTTCAAATACTGTTGTCGTCCTATATTATGAAGATATTCAGTGTGAAGCACGTTCAAATACTGTTGTCGTCCTATATTATGAAGATATTCAGTGTGAAGCACGTTCAAATACTGTTGTCGTCCTATATTATGAAGATATTCAGTGTGAAGCACGTTCAAATACTGTTGTCGTCTTATATTATGAAGATATTCAGTGTGAAGCACGTTCAAATACTGTTTTCGTTCCATATTTTGATGATATTCGGTGATTTGATTAAGTATGCTATCATGAGTAACAAAGTAAGATTTTTAAGTTGACCAGGGTCGGTGATTTGTTACGGTGTAACTGTACAACACAGAGCTGAATCGGTGTCCACCCACCCACACAAAGTAATTTTCGGACAGCACACTTTAAAATAAATACTTTTAAAGTATTGGACAACGTGTATGGTAGGTAGGACCGAATTTTGCTAATAGAATTGCATGCACTTTTATTCATTCTCTAAAATTCTACAAACAAAACAGTAACAAACTTTCATTCCAACATTTCAAACCCAAATGCTTTGTTTGTTTTGATGTGCCGGCTGCGCCACTCAAACATTATGTCTTCTTCGTTGTTCACGTGCCGTTCGACTATCTTTCATAAAATTTATTGATTTTCGAAGCCTTTTCAAATATTATTTTTAAGTGTAAGTGTAGTATAATATACAAAATTGCTTTAAAGGTATTGAAACAAGCAGTGAAAAGTTAATCATTTATGATTTTTTTTAAACCCTAATTATCCTTTCCAAATTTCTTTTGTATTTTTAATATGGCGAATCTTTTGATATTGTTACGAGCTGGGGTTCGGGATAAATTAATTAGTCCAATTAACTCGAAGAAACACTATATTTAAGAAAACAATACACGCTAATTAACTACAACGATCACACACTAAATTCACAAAACAATCACTGAACAATTCACTGGTTACTTTTTATCTTCACTTGTGTCTTCACTGTATCGCTTCCAAACTTAAACTCAATTCGCGGCATCGGGTTTCTTCGCCCCGCTAGGGGCGGTTCGGGTTCGAGCTGCTGCTCCTTCCCCGGGCCTCATCTCGCGGGCCCACTGGCCCACGGTGCTTGGTGCCGCGTGTGCGCGGCCGTCTTGCGACGACAGGTCCTCTGCTGCATATCACACGCGGTGACTCATCACGAGCTCGGACAGCCCGTTGAGAATCGCCGCGCATGGATCCATCCCCTGCCGGATCTGGGTCAGCAGGGTGTGCAGCAGTTGGAGCACTGCTTGCAGTGGGATGGTACCTTGGGGTACCTCTATTGGTGGAGGCCTCGTGAAGGAGATCGGGGCCTGGGGCACCCGACTTGCCAGCCCGCTCGGGGGCTGTGGAGGCGATAGCGGACGGGGGGGCCGGAAGGCCGATGTCGGCCTCTGTAGAGGCCGAGAAGATAGGCGGGGAGGCTGGACTGCCTCCGCGGTGCTCCGGGGAGCGGGGTGAGACGCCACTGTCTGTGGGGGATTGGCGTTGGCTGCGGTAATGCTGGTCCCCCCGCAGGCAAAATCCTGGTGTGCTGGGGGGGGGAAGGCTAGTCCGGCGGCTTGCGTCGGGGTGGACGCAGCCGCAGGTGGGCCTGTGTTCGCCTCCGTGCGGCGGCGGCGTCGGCGGCGTCTGCGCTTGGGTACGGCGGGGGCGGGAGCGCCCCTCGCAGTGGCGGGATTGGCCGGTGTGGCCAGGGTGGTCCCTGCCTGGGTGGTCTTGGGCGCCGCGGCAGCCTGTGCCAGCGGTGCTGGGGCTCGCGTCTGGTCGACGGCGTGCGGGCGGGGCAGCTGGCGCGCAAGCGCATTCGGGAGCGGTGGGGGGACAGTGGCCCCCATTCGCCTCGCCGTGCGCAAGAACACCTTGCAGCGACGGTCGTTCGCTGCGTGGGCCTGTGCGCAGTTGGCGCAGGTGGGCGGATCTGTCCTCGGGCGAGGGCAGTCGGCGGCAGGGTGGTTGCCGGCGCAGCGGACACACTTGGTCGGTCGGTGGCAATTGACCGACGAGTGGCCGAACGCCTGGCACCGGTGGCACTGCGCGGGGCCCTTGCGGGGGCGCCATGCCTCGACGGTGACGCCTGGCATGTTCAGCATCTCGTTCGTGGCATACAGCCGAGCGAGCTCCTGTCTGGGCAGGTGCTCCAGCTCGACGTGAAAGAGGCATGCTGGGTTGCCCCGCTTGCCCCTTATCCCCCTGATGTGGGTGGCGTTGAACCCGAGGTCCTCAAGGGCCTCTCGGATGGCGTCGTGCGGCGTGTCGGCAGGCAGGCCCCTGACTGCCACCTTCGTCGGCCGCTCTTCGGGCGGGGAGTAGCAGAACCACGCTACTGTCGGGTCTGCTTTCTCCGCCTCCGTCAGGTAAGCCTGGACGGCGCTGAACTCCTCGGGGCTCTTGGGGATGAAGCGTATCCCCTTGCCGAAGGGCCGTGCGTTCGGCGGGTGGCCCAAGGTATTTTTGATGCGCTCAAAGTGAACGCACCAATTGGGTAGGTTCTCTACCACTATGGGAGGGTACCCCTTTACCTTGGGCGGTATGGTCGGTGTGGCTGCCAGGGCGTTGGTCCCGGTGGCGGCTGGTGGCGTCGGAGTGCGGCGAGTGGAGGCTGGCGGGCTCGTCCGTTCCCGCAGCGCACGGGTAGTAGGCGGCTGGGACGCCATCGTCGCATATGACGTCGATGAGGACGCCATTGCAGACGATGACGAAGGTTGCGAGGCCGACGTGAACGGGAGCGGGTGCTCGACCGTTTCATCGGGCTCGCAGTACGACTCGGAGGCGGGCGGCTCGATGAACGCGGCTTCCGCGCAGAGGCGCTTCTCCTCCTGGGCCGAGCCGAAGCTGTCCTCGGGAAGGGGCCGTCTGCGCGGATCGCGCGGATGCGCCTGTCTTTGAGCCATCACGAGTGGTTGTTCAACAACCGGTGATGGCTCATGGTGCTGGGTCGGCCGGGGCTGTGGCCTCGCAGTCGGGCGATGAGTGCCCGTTCTGGACGGCCTGGCCGAAGGTGCGGCAGGGATCGGGATCGCCGATCTTGCTGGTGGGTTGATGACGGGGGGCGCTGTGGGCCTACGGCGCCACGAGCGTCCTGGGTCCGGAGGAGTGCTGTCTCTGCCGTACATATTTCACAATATGCGCGACAGAGACGAAAAGTGAGAAAGGGACAGAAATAGAAAAAGTTACGAAAGGGAGGGTAGGTGCTTAAAAACTACAGAAGGTAGTGGACAAAAAGGGCTGACCTAATGGTTGCACGAAAGATTTTAAACAATAAAATAAACGTACACTATAAACACACAATTTAAAACGAACAAGCACAAAGCGTCAATATCGCGGAATAATTGTCTTAAACTGGGTGTAAGGGGGGCGGCACTCGCGGTGCTCACTCAATTCGCGGCGCAGGCGACCCTCTATTTATATGCCGGGGCACTCGACCTAGATATATCTAGAAACTTCTAATGTTAGAGCGAGATAGGTATAGTGTTAGAAAGAGATAGATATAGTTCCAGAACATTCGAGTATTCTGTAGAAGTTTCTAGTAGCTACTAGTACGTAGTAGTAGGTAGGTAGTTTACTTCCGGAACATTCTTTCTTTATGTAACCTACCGACCTACGTGACACTGCCCCCTCCTAAGACATGCTCGTCCCGAGCATCGTTACTCCCGTAATAGCGTGCCAATCGATCCACATGAACAATCTTAGGCGCAGATCGCGAATTCTTCTGTATTCGGTAGGTGACGTCGTTGATCTTGGTCACAACTCGGTATGGTCCGTCCCATTTTGCCTGTAGTTTAGGAGACTTCCCCTGGCTGCGCACTGGATTATGCAACCAGACTAGTGAGCCTTCGTCGAAGCCACTATTGTTCATCTTCCGGTCATAACGAGTTTTCATTCTCTCGGACGTCTGCTGGCCAGATTGTCTGACGTGCTCATAAACGTCATGCATCTTGCTACGCAGGTCGTGTGCGTAATCCGTTATACTGCGTGGAGTATCAGGGGGAATACCGGTAATCAGGTCTGCTGGTAATCTTAACTCTCTTCCAAAGTTTGCGAAGGCTGGCGTCACAGTCGTACTCTCATGAACTGCGCTTCGGTATGACAGGAGAAACGGCGCTATATGCTTGTCCCAATCCTTTTGTCTGTTCGATACAACTTTCGCCAGGTATCTTTCTAACGTCTGATTGAACCTTTCCACCATTCCATCAGATTGTGGATGATACGACGTAGTCCTCGTTTTGTGAGTACCCATTACCCGACATGTTTCCTGGAAAACTTGAGACTCAAAATTTATTCCTTGATCACTGTGGATTTCCAAGGGTACTCCAAACCGACAGAATCAGCAACCGTCGAAGCTTCTTGATTAGGAATGGCGAAGACTTCCGGCCATTTAGTGAAATAATCCATGACAACCATGAAGTATTTGTTCCCACTGTCACTTTCAGGAAAAGGGCCAGCAACATCTACTGCTATCCGTTCCCAGGGGGCTCCTACGTTGTATACCTTCAATGCACCCCTGCTGCGTGTTTGAGGTCCTTTTACTGCTGCACAACTTGTGCACTTGCGGCACCAATCCTCAACATCCTCTCGGCAGTGGATCCAGTAGAACCGCTCTCGAACTTTCAGCAGAGTTCTTTTCACGCCCATATGACCTCCTGAACAACCACTGTGGTAGAGCTGTAGAACATCTGGTACCTTTGCTTTCGGAACGACCATTTGCAGGTGGCAGCGATCACCTCGGGCATTCTCCCATTTACGGCACAAGACACCATCCTGGATAACCAAACTTTCCCACTGTGCCCAATAACTCTTCGTGGTTGTACTCATTGCTGCAACATCACACCACTTCGGCTTAGGAGCATTAGCTTAAATCCATTCCAGAATTGGCTTGATGTCTGTGTCACTCTGCTGAGCATGCTTCAGGGTTTCTTTCCATTCATCACTAAGATCCGTTCTGACCACCCTAACAGGGAGTTCTTCCTTAGTCTCTTGTCTAATACAATGCTTGCAGTCTCCAGTATCCAATGTCAGCTTACATGGCCTTCCGTTCACTTCGCCTTTGATGATTAGGCTGTTCCCATCGTGGGCTTGTGAAATCGAAATCCTTGGGGCTCTTCTAATACCAGCCAGCACCCGCCCCGCAGTCCTGGCTTCTACTCGTTTCCCTGCTGGTGGGCGGTGACATCAGCCGCCCTTCTTTCCTGAGCTTGATCTTCGCTGCGCCTAGGGCAACTCGACCGCAAGTGGCCCTTTTCTCCACAGGTGTAGCATCTAGGACTATACTTAAATCGGTCACGTACAGCCGGTACAGGTGATGCAACAACCTCCCTGATGCGGTGGGCACGATGATCTTGCCTCACTGCCTCTACCTCCAAAGCATGGGCCAATGCGTCCTTCAGCGTCATATGGTGCCCAAGTCTCACAGCAGCTCTCACTTCAAGGTCCCGTATGCCATCGATGAAGGCTTGCACTAAATTCCCTTCGATGAGTGCAGGCGCCGACTGGTATGCCTTGCGAACCAGCTTTTCAATTTCCAGGCCCCACTGCTGCAGATTTTCACCAACGCGTTGCACTCTGTCCTTCAGCTGGGCACGAAACACGTGTTCCAGATGTGCATCACCGTATCTGGACTCCAACGCCTCCAGCAGCTGCTCGTAGGTGACCTTCTTACCTAGAGCCTCTAAAACAGTTAACGCCTGGTCGCGAAGGCCCAAAGTAAGTGCGGTCATGGCCTGTCCTTTTGTCCATCCATTCGCTTCCTTGACAGCTTCGAATTGAATTTTGTATGATGACCAGGAAGATGTTCCGTCAAAGGGTGGCACTTTAAACCCACGTAGCGAAGGTGCAGCAACCACAGGAGCCACAGTCACGTCTCCAGTTTTCAGACTTTTCAATTCTTTCTTCACATCAGCGATCTGGGATTCGGCCTCTGAGATACGGTTCTCGTGCAGCTCAACCTTCTCCGTTACGGCTTTAATTTCCTTGCCGAATGTTGCTTTAATGTCTTTCAAGAAGAGCATCTGCTCGTCCTTAACATGCTGCAGCTGTTCCGCAAGACGGCGAGCCTGCTCCTCTTGACGGCGGGCCTGCTCCTCTTTGTCGCTCTGAAGCTGTTCCCTCAGTTGGCGAGCTTGCTCCTCTTGACGGCGAGCCTGCTCCTCTTGACGGCGAGCCTGCTCCTCTTGACGACGAGCCTGCTCCTCTTGACGACGAGCCTGCTCCTGCAGCATCGCCATAAGAGCAGAAAGGTCTGATGCTGCAGGCGCAGCTGATGCCGAAGGCGCAGCTGATTCTGGGGAAACTCGCTCCATTGTTGACTGGCTGCCACCAGGTGTCTGTACACGTAGATCTTTAAAGCGCCTCTGGTCCACTTCTTGCTGCCGCTGACTCCTGGTGCGTATACTTTCAGTGTCCTCCTTCGGTAGAACCGGCATAATTTATCCCTCACTTCTGACACCAAATGTTACGAGCTGGGGTTCGGGATAAATTAATTAGTCCAATTAACTCGAAGAAACACTATATTTAAGAAAACAATACACGCTAATTAACTACAACGATCACACACTAAATTCACAAAACAATCACTGAACAATTCACTGGTTACTTTTTATCTTCACTTGTGTCTTCACTGTATCGCTTCCAAACTTAAACTCACAGGTTCCCATCAATGTCCCCTTCCTGATGGCATTGGTATCATTCATCACATGTGGAAAACCATATATTCGATATAAGTTTTCGGCTGTGGTCAAGGTGCTCTTGTCAGGTATCAATTTGGATATAAAGCTGTAAAACTCAAGGCTAAGGATCTTAAGCCCAACTCTAGTATCAAAACCTGCTATGTCGTCAGAGCAACTCCAATCCTTGAATACTTCTTTCATCCGCATACCAAAATCATGTAGTCCTATTCCTCCCACACCAAACTTGTTTAGATATGGTTTGGTAACCTCCAACAAGTTGCCGAATATTTTTAACTCCAGTAGTCTCATTGGTATGGGGAGATAGGCTATCATTCTCGATCCCTTATCACCTCCTTTCTTTTTCTCGCGTTTTCCCATTGTGTTGAATATAGCATAGGTTGGAGTGCCAGTATCCAAGGTGGATATATAAAAAATGTACAAGTTTTTAAATGCTCGATATTTCATTTTATATGATTTTTAATGACAGTGAAGTAATTCAAAATCGACACTTTTCAGATATGCCATTTGATAATGCTTGATATTAGGCTTCCAGGCATATTTGTTAGGTTTTCATTTATTTATGTTACCAGAGTTTCCATACATTGAACACCACTTTTGTTGACATAATTCAGTGAGTTAACGGAATTATTATACTCTCTAAAGCTTGTGAATATGTGTACAGTTACAACACTGTTTGTTAAAAATGCTTTTCTGCAATCAGGACAGTCTTTAAGTTTGAGTTAAAAAAAATAGTAATAGTAATAATAGTTATTGACTGACATTGTTTTTTATTTTCGTTTGTTAAGTTCAATGTATCAAATATATCTGATAAATAAGCCAACGCTTCTTGAAGACTGGGAATCTTGAATTCATTGCATAATTCACTTTTTTGGTTTTTGAGAAATAGTGTACTTCATCGCGAAGTTCAAATAATCTTGCCATCATATTGCCCTTTGAGAGCCAGCGCACTTCTGTGTGAAACAATAATGTTTTATGTTTGGTTCCCAAATCTTCACAAAACGCGGTGATAAGTCCTGTATTTAACGCACTCATTTTAACATAATTTACTTTGATACATAGTTTCAACACGTCATTCAGTTCGCTGGGTAATGTCTTTGCTGCTGATGTTTGACGATGTAAAAAACAGTGGATTGCGGTTATATTGGGTTGTTTTATCATAGTTAACTACTAGACATTGCTAGAAATTGCTTGAAGGGTTAACGCTATTGAAACAAGCAGTGAAAATTTAATCGTGTATTTAATTTTTTAAATTCCAATTTTGTTAATATGGCGAATCTTTTGATACATATAAAAAAGGTTCAAGTTTTTAAATGCTCGATATTCCATTTTGGATGAATTTTAACGACAGTGAAGAAATTAAAAATTGAAACTTTTCAGATAAGACATTATATTATGTTTGATATTAGGCTTTCAGAAATATTTTTTTAGGTATTAATTTATTAAAGTTGCCCGAGTTTCCACACATTGTACACCACTTTTGTTGACATAATTCAGTGAGTTAACGGAGTTATTATGCTCTCTAAAGTTTTTGAATATGTGTATGGTTACAGCTCTGTTTGTTAAAATTGCTTTTCAGCAATCAGGACAGTCATTATGTTTGAGTTTTTAAAAATGAAACAGCACATTTAAGATAGGTAATGACTGACATTTTACACGAAAGTGGCTCAAAATATACAGTAAATTAATATTGTGTAGGCCATATAATATAACCTTTAAAGAAGGATGACCACTCTCCATACCTTGATTGACCTGCCACAATGATTTTTTAAAAGAGGTCGTCAACTTTGCAGTTGTGGTGTATTTGATCTATAAATGTATGATAAAAATAATATATTATTGCAGCTTTTATCAATAAAGTCGGGAAAAAATGTTATCCGTATTTATATTTTTTGAGGTTATGTCATATAACAATAATAATATTTTTTTTCTAATAGTGCAACTGCTAATTCGCGGGTGATAAACATACAAGTCGGTGCAATGGTCCTCCTCTATGGAGGAGTGATTACCACGCAGGTTTTTTGGGTGCTGCTATCTTCCGAGATCCCGGGTTCGATTCCCGCACTTTCTACATTTTTAGGATCTCACTAAGTGTTGTTTTAAACCTAGATGTGATTAATTACCCAAGTACCTACCTAAGATGGGTAGATATAATTTAGATTTGTACTAGAACAAGTAAAAACTATTAAAACAATTTATATCTGTCATTACATTTATTTAATCAATATCGTCTCTAACAACAACATTATCAAGAAATTCCGCTGGAGGCTCAATATTCCCTTGATGCCTTTTTTTACCGTCAGGGAAATGCTGTTACTCATACCCACCAGCCGCGGGGGCAGCTGGGGGTTATGTGGGAATCCAGGCCTCAGAGAGAGAGAACCCGCCTACCCACTAAAAACCTGACGGTGCCCTCCGGTGCCATGTGAGTCGGGGACGTGGCGGGTTCACCGTAGGCCGAGAGGCCACAGCCATTCTCCGCAAATTCCCCGGACTTGGCCGAATCACTAGCAGCGAGCCCCTACCGGTTGTGACGAGGGAGAAACACGACCCCGTCGCAGAAACAACAGATGGCGCGCGGGAACACGCGCAACGCCCCGTCTCGGGCCCCCTTTAGCGGGTGACAGACACCCCCGTGCATCTAGCGAAGAAAAAACGTCTAATAAAGAAAAAACTACACGTTCATCCATTAATCAAGCAGAGAATATTCGCAGGTGAATTCGTTGTATTATACGGCCAGTTGAGAGACGACGAAGACAAGTTTTTCAATTATTTCCGTATGTCAACTAGTAGTTTTGATGAATTACTAGCAAAGCTCCAAAATAGATTGGTCCATTGCAGCTTACGTCGTGTTCCTATACAGCCGATTGAACGCTTGATGGCTACTTTAAGGTAAGAAAATACAAATTAGACTGAATATTTATTTATTAAATAAACAACAAACAAATTAGACACGTTCAATATTCTCGCATGAATTTATCATTGTCGTCATAAAAAGTGTTAGCTGTTTGATACCCCGGATGTCTTGTTGTTGCTTCATAGTCATAATATGGTGTCGGTGTATTATACGTATTTTGTGGCTCATTTTGTGGTGGTGACGTCATCGCTGGGGATGTTACATTTATCATGGAATTTGAGCTACATGGTCTAATGCATATTTTTTACAGCTGTAACGACATTCAGGACTCTTGAGCGAAACTCTAACTTTTGTTCAAGGTCAAATGTTTTTAAAATTGGTCCTAAAGAGGAAAAAAAGGCAAATCATCATTTTGTATCTGGCGTTTGATTTGCAAGAAGAGTTAATAAACCTTTTTCAAATTCAGAACTTTCCTCACTGGTTTGGCGAGGTTGGTTTTTTCTTTTTTTAGTCCATGAATTTTCCGATTTTGCTGTACTTGATTTGCCTTGCAGGTCTTGTGAAACATTTGAAGAAGATGGCATTACATTATCATCAACAGGTACAGATATATTATCAGTAATAGATTCGGTATTTTGAGAATTTTCCGGGGGTGATAATAATGATTCATCTACTTCATTTTGGTTTAACGGGATCAAAAAAGTTAATTCACCAAAAAAAAAACATATTTTTTGCCTTTTTTTGCAGAACTGCCAGATGGGTTGTTTTTCATAACTGCTTTTGATCTAAAGAAAGCATCCCTGGCTGTCTTACATCGTTGTTGAATACTTTTTCCTGAAACAAATAAAAAATATTGTTATTTTTACAGATTTTTGACTACGGGTAGGACATATAAATCTGCAGTATTCATTTAGAATAGGAATAACAACCATCAGTCGAATCGTGAATGAAGTGTGTATGGCGATTTGGGAAATATTACACGATGAATGTATTCCAATAAAAAAAATGGTGATATGTATGGCCGAAAGTCCCACCACAACTACAGGGTGGCGCAATAGAACGTGCATATTTTAAAAAAATATAAAAAAATAAATACAACAGGTATAGTTAAAATAAAACTGAGGAATTGTTAAGTAAGAACTGAAGTTTATTTTTAAAAAATAACATCATCTAAATGATGACCCTCTCTACGACGGCACTCCTCTAACCGCAAACGGAAATTATTGAAAACTTTGTTCAGTAATGCTGGTGTGATTGCTGCCATTTCACCACGGATATTCTGCTTGAGCTCATCGATGTTTCTCGAATTATTGTTGTAGACTTTGTGTTTGAGGTATCCCCACAAAAAAAAAATCAGGAGGCGTTAAGTCCGGACTACGTGGGGGCCATGGGATATCACCTCTCTTTGAAATCACTTTTCCAGGGAACATCTGTTTCACAACCGCCATGGAGTCATTAGATGTGTGACAAGTGGATCCATCTTGTTGAAACCATGTCCTAGAATTCCTTATTCTTGAATTTTCAAGTTCTGGAGCCAAAAACCTTCCAACATAGCAACATAGCGTTGGGTATTAACAGTGACGTTTTGTCCACGCGCATTTTCAAAGAAAAACGGACCCGCTATTCCTCTGCCCGAGATTGCTGCCCATACTGTCACTTTAGGACTATGCAGTAGTTTCTGATGTTTAAGTTTAGGATTCTCACTGTGCCAGTAACGACAATTTTGACGGTTTACGAAACCATTCATGTGAAAATGAGCCTCATCAGAGAAAAGGATGTTGTCACAATTGGAAAACCGATTCAGCATTTCATCAGCAAATGCGAGCCTTGCTCCGAAGTCAGATTCTTTCAATTCTTGTGTTAATTGCAGCTTGTATGGATGCAGTTTAAGATCCAACTTTAAAATTCGTTGCAAACTTCGTCGCGATAAGTGTAAGACGGACGATCTCTTGCGAGTAGACATTTGTGGTTCTCCTTGTACCGACTGCATAACTCTCTCAATATTGTCTTCGGTCCTAGATGTTCTTGGACGACCTTTTGCCTTGGGGTTTTAACGTTGAGCCGGTCTCTTCGAAACGCTTTATCCATATTTTAATTAAATTAGCACTCGGAGCTTGACTGATTCGCCGTAGTCCATATTCAGAACAATATAGTCGCCTAATAACAACGTATGAACGAGAGGTCTGGTAAAACGCGCGCATGTAAAATGCGCGTTGCTTCCCGTCGAAGTGACTCATAGTGACTAAAACTCCATGAGCCCGCCTACCCAACGAGGTAAGGTTCCCCCCGCCTGCGCGCTTTCCACCCCGCCAAAAAAAATGATGCAATATGCACGTTCTATTGCGCCACCCTGTATAATGGCTATACGCCTTCACCTTAAGATCATATTTCAGTATTCTGTTGACTGAAACGCGTGGAATATTAGTCTGCAGAGCTAGTTTTTTCTAAGTTCGACATGGATTTCGGCGAAGTCGCTCTCAGATGATTTTGATGTTCGCAGGCGTCCTTACAGAGCGCGGCCGACCACTGCTTTGGCGATCTTGCAAAGAACTTGTCTCCTTGTATCGTTTAATTGTGTAATACACGAAGTTACGGCTCACACCAAAAGTTTTCACCTCACGGAAAATCTCCATTGGTTTTTTTCCCGCCTTTAATAGCGACATCACGGTCGCACGCAATTCTTTTGTTCTCTCCATCACGAGAAAATTGAAAGAAATGAATTTGAAAATCAAAGGAATTAAAAGTTAACATTCGAAATTCAAAATTAGAAAAAGAAATAAATATCAGCCAGTATTTTTTTATTTCTTTTTTTAATACAAAGTTTGTCTCAAAACTTATGAACACACGAGGTATACTCTTTAAAGCTTGTGAATATGTGTATAGTTACAACACTGTTTGTTAAAAATGCTTTTCTGCAATCAGGTGAGTCATTAAGTTTGAGTTTTAAAAAAATGAAACACAGCACATTTACGATAGTTATTGACTGACATTTTACACAAAAATGACTCAAAATATACGGTTAACTAATACTGTGTAGGCCATACAACCTTAAAATTTCCTGTCGTGTCTTAACACTAGATTTTTACGTCCGTTTGTTAGTTATTTTACACTCTGACGGCACACTTTGCAACGAATACTTTAATGGTCAATGCAGTTGAAATACTAAAATCAAACTGAAAGTGAAATTATTAGCGATTTTTTCGCTACACAAACCAAACACACATGCCGGCTAGCGTCCAGTCACTTTTTCTTCTTTTTAAGGGGTTAACAGTCGGTATGGCCAGTTTCTTAATGCTAATGCACTAACGTAAGTATTTTTCATTGTTGTATTGCTCAGCAACTCTCACCGTGCAACATTTCTATATGTGTGTAAGATCAAAAACTCTTGTATGGAAGACGAGGGAGGGTTTTTAGACTGAATTGACGTTTTTAATCCAAATGCGATATTAACAAAAAGAATGACGGCGTTTCGTAATTAAGCTTATTTTATTAACAAATTTTATTGATATTTATAAATCCACCACATTATTGGTTTCTTCACAATGAAATTGATGGAAACTTATTTCTGCAAAAAGTTGTTCGCCTAAAAAACTGCTTGAAGTTTTGTTGACTAAACACTGCTTTGCGTGGTTCACTTTTCTTTACGCTCCCAATATAATATTTTATTATTACTTCACAGCGCCGACAAATTTTAACAACGCTTTGTGACGGGTAGATAAATGCCCGTTTTCACCAGTAGCCCCTAAGCAGTAACCTAAGTAAGGCTCCCCTATCTTAGGGGACCCCTCAAATCATCCCTTTACCTAAATTCTGTTTCACCATCTTAAGGGCTACCTAAGTAAAAGTCCCCTTGTTAGGTGACGTTTAGTGCGGAGGTAATACGGAAACGCTTATCGATAAATTATTCGAGTAAACGATTTCGTGGTTAATTAACGAAATTTTACTTCGTTTATTTGTAAAAAGAATTAGTAGTAAAGGTCTGCATCTTTTAAATGTTAGATAAATAATAAAAAGTTTGAGTTTGAGTTTTTTTGGATGTTTATAACGAATTCCATTGCCTAAAAGTCATTTGACATTTTTATGTCACGTGCGTTTGACATTTCGTTTGTTTATTTCGTGTTCAAACCGTTTACCGTGGCATATGCTTACTTACTAAGAAAATGGCAGAAAAGAGGAAGCGGGGACAAAATTTTTCACTCGAGGACAAAGATAAGTTGGTCAAGTTACTGCTCAATCACAGAGAAACTGTCCTGAATAAAAAGACAGATGGGGCCACAAATGAGGCAAAAAACAGTGCGTGGATAGCCATCACAAACTCTTTTAATTCGACATCAAACACACACAGGTATGTAAGAGAAATATAACGTTTTCTATGTATAATCGTTTCTTAGGTACATAGCCTAGATTACTATTAAACTAAGAACAAAATTTGTTTTTCATGAATAAGGAATCTTTGATGAAAATGTGGGAGAAATTAAAATGTGATAGTAAAAAGTATTATACACTTACCAAAAAAAGCACCACACAGACAGGGGGTGGTCCTTTAATTATAAAAATTGACCCTGTACTGGAACAGGTGTGCACTATACTTGGCCGAGGGTGCACAGGTATATTAGGAGTTCCAGATTGTGACGCTGAGTCTGGATCAGACATAGAACAGAAAAAAATAATAAAGTCTTTTGCACACAAAATGATTTGTGGCCAACTTCGGAGGAAACAAATGTGCATATAGTTCAAGCACCGATAAACTTGGAGGTATACTTATGTTTCTCTCTTTAAATTGTTCATAATATCAATATTATTGATTATATAGCCTTGATTTTATAGAAACTTTATTTTTCAGGCACAAAAAGAAGAAATATTAGATGGGACCCAGTCACAAGCATATGCAAGCCTCAATATTGATGAAAACTTATCTGAGGAACCGAAGACTGATGTAAGTGGTAAATACAGTTTATGTGTTCTCAATAGGTTTTTTTATAAATCAGAAATTATATTTTTTTTTATCTTTTTAGAACATACAAGAACTTCGTATTTATAAAACACCACTGTGGTCACGAAGGCGGCCACAGATATCAGGTAGTTTCCTGCAGCATACAAAATGTTTATAAAAGGAAGGAAACTGTCGAGGACCTTAAAGAACAGTTATTAAGAGAAGAATTAGAATTTAAAAGAAAATTGCATGATTTACAATTAAAAGCAGCAACAAAAGAATTTGAAATTAAAACAAAAGAAGTTAAAATTAAAACTGAAGTATTAAATCAAATAAGAGGTAAGTGTTTATTTACTTTATTAAACTTCATCAACTTAAAATTACAGACTATCAAAGTATTGAGTCATTTGAATTCTTTGGAATCCATAGACAGGATCATTTATGTTTATTGATGGACGGGGAATTTGACCATTTTGAATAAGTTGTTCTAAATTTTGAATTAAGCCATCATTTATAGGTTCACATTCTTTACGTATTATACATATGTTGTGTAAAACACAAATGCCAGCATAACGTTGATGGATGTTTCCAATCGCAGTCTGATACCCACGGCCAGCACTGGAAATCGTCTTTTCAGGACCCCATATTGCCGTTCCACAACATTTCTTGTTTTGATGTGAGCATCAATGTACTTTTGCTGACCACGGGTTACAGGATTCAGATAGGGAGTCAGAAGATGGCTCTGAAAAAGTCAATCATTATTCATATAAAATAGTAGACAAATAAATTTGTAATTTATCTGTCTGTTTGGCTCTGAAGTAACTCCCCTTCCTATTTTTGATGATGTAACTTTATCAGATTCTTTGAAATATTTCAGAAGTTCATTAATATATTCTTTATTTGTTTCAGGTGGAGGCTTTTCTTTAAACAATTTATTTGGGATTCAAAATGAAAAAAAAGTAATGTAAGGGCTTCGCCTCTTACACTTAGGTAAGTTGAAGTAAGTAGGTAGTTTCAAGGTTGAAGTTAAGTACTACTTATGTGAATGTTAGCACGGGAGCGGAATGTAAATAAAAGTATCCGTCACCGAGGAGAGCGTTTATTGCACTGAATGTTACATTATAAAACATTGAAATAAAAGACAAGTGACGCAAGCGTTTCATCGCCGAGTCATCAATATGTCGAGCGTGCTCGTACATGCTGCCAACTTTTTAAAAGCAAAAGAGAAAGAAAAAATGAAAGTTTAGGGCGACGAAGCCTTATCTAGTTTGCGGACAGCAGTTACGATCACCTCATCTACACTATCGCTATCCGGGCGCCGCTCGTTACTCGACGCCGTTCGTCCGTACGTGGGCTGCTCGTTGCTGCTGCCGGAGTCGCGTTTGTTGTGTAGTTCCACACTGCAGCCTTGAAATCTTCTTCTTAGTCGCAACATCACCCATACTATGCAGACTGTAGTGAGTAACCCGACTATAGTGTACAACACATAGTTGTGTGTCTCATGTGTCAGTGTTTGTACACTTAGCGTTTGTTGTTGCTCCTTAACCTTTTCGATTCGGTTTTTCAGTTCCTTTAGGGCCTCCTTGTGATCTTCGATGACAAATGTATGATTCACGTCGGCAAGTATGTGGTTGATGTTAGACTCGCGTATATACATCCGTTCTTCATTCGAGGTCAGTTTCAGCTCGCTATGATAGTCATTTCGAGCATGAATGATAAAACTGTCCCCTTTAAGCATGCAACCAAGGTCCAATGTTATGACACCTGTGCCGCGTAATTTTTTTGCCGTCACGCCAGCTGGGCAGAAAATGCGCGCGGTGCAGTCTTCGCAACAGGAGAACAGCCACGCGCCGCGCACGTGTAATCGCACCCACTTGTCGCTGCAATCCGATACTCTTGTTCGGCATGGAGATAAGTCGCCGTTGTTTAATATTTGCGCCTCACACGATGATTTCGCTCCTTTTATGTCGTAAATAGGTTGATTTATGACGCACAATAGATTATTTTCTTGAAGTTTGATGCATGACGTTACATCTCGGTCATCTAAAGGAATGATCATGTCTCTCTTGAGGTTCACAGCGAGGTATTCAGAGGTCACCGCTATACTGTGCTCGGAGTTGCCTCTTATTTGCGGTATAGGTATCATGCGGTTTAGCTCATATTGCTCGTTGTTTATAAGCGGTAGCTTCACTTCGAATATAAGATATTCGTTTGTTAGGCGCACGTGCACTCGCGCTAGCTTATAGAGACTTAGCGTGCAGTGACGTGTGTTCACACATGGTAATGAGAGTTCACTTGGTAACTGCCCAGATATGATGTTCAGATGTTCTTCGAATTCGTCAGGCTTGATAAGATGCGTGTCGATTCGTCCATCCTTTACGTCAGTTACTAAGTCAATTAGTTGAAGTTGGATTTGGCGTATGTTGGAGATTAGTAAGTTCACGGCAAGGGCAGTGGCGGTAGTATACATCGCATTGTCATGACTCACTTGCACTCGTTCTTGAGTTTTGGCAAGATGGTTCTCTATGATGTGGAATTGGTTATTCATCACTTCCTCGTTGCGTTTTAGGATATTGTATTCACCTTCAATGATTGACGTGTGGTTTTTGTATAGGTTCAACAAATGATTTTCATTCGATAGAATTGTTTTGATGTCCTTCACATACTGGTCGGCGAAACGTTCATCGAGAATGCCGAAAAGAGAGTTAGCTAGGTATCCAATTCCGTTTATTAGTCCTCTTCGTCTTCTTCTTGATCCGTGTTCAGAGTGTAGAATGTTGTTGTGGTGTTGGATTTCATTAAGTTCATGTTGGAATTGCGATGCTATTGTCAAGAAAGCTGTTTCCGTCTTGCATAATGAAGTTAGATGGTTGACA